>OX463781.1:1961065-2561065 GCA_949825025.1 Siphlonurus alternatus | reverse complement strand
TTCAACCCAAGCTTGAATCATGAAATTCTTATTCATCCCCTTTTAAGCCCACTAAAAATAAATTATATCATCTATATATATATATATATATATATCGATCTCTTTACCAGCTTTTGACACTATATGCTTATTTTTTTTTCATACAAATATTTGCTATATTTTATTTTTTTTTTAAAGTATAACAGTACTGACATTAAGGTCAATAGCCTATGATTCTATATAACAATGTAAAACGAAAAGAAAATCCTATATTATTAATGCGCTAATTGCATTATTATAGCATAGCAGTCATTATTTTCATAAATATCGAGTATATTTTAAATATTAAAATTTGAATTCTAAGTACAACTTATTAGCTGCGAATTGCATTAGAAATAGTTTAGATGTACATATCATTAATTACTATTTGCTACATGTTTTAATAGTTGTATTAACTGTTCGTAAAATCAAGTTGTTTCTCGTACTTTTTAAATTCTTCCAAAAAAAGCGCGCGAAGAGTTTAGCCAATCAGCGTGAATTTTGAAAAGGGTGTCCTGTAGTTGAAGATGCTTTCATAAATAGCAGTCCGGACCGGTCCGGACCGTCTAAAATCGTTTTTTTACAGTCGGACTGCCGTCCATTTCCCCTCCTTACCTCCCCTCTCATGACGTCACTTCCGCAGTCCGGCCGGTGTTGAGCGGTCCGGCTAAAAAGTCGGACGAGTCCCTCTATAGTCGGACTGTAGAACTAAAGTGAACAACGAAATGCGTCTCAATACTCGAAATGCGCAATGTTTTGGTAATTTTGGCGCAATCCTTGGGCGGGACGGGATACATGCACCTTTTCTCTATTAATTGCAGCGATCTACAGCAGCAGGCTCCATTTTTACTGTACCAAAAAGTACTGTACGCCCCCTTTCACGCGCCCGACAGCTGATAGCAGTCGATCCGTCGGACTGCGCGTTTTTTCTTCAAAACCAGACAGTGACGTAAATATGACGTTTCAGACCACGTGACCAAAATATGCCGCCATTTTCACAGACCAGTCCGGACAGGGTTGGACAGTCACCTCGAACGTACTCTTTAAGTTGTTTAATATACCGTGTACCCTCGGGATCGTAAAGGTGTCTATACACAGACCTTATGGGTGACGTCATAAAAGACGTTTGACATCAAGGTGATGAAAAGATACACACTGACGATTGACCTTCACTCGACAAATTCAATACACAACGTTATATACGATGTAAACAAATAGGAACTTTATATGATTCCTTCGGTATGGTAGTTATATCATAAATAATTCAAGTATTAAGTTATAGAATACAGTATGAATAATACACATTATTCTTTTAATAAAATAAATTTACATACAAATCACGTTTACTTGGCGGGGTTGAATATACGCATTCGTTGACAACGGGTAATGTTATTCTTATATATTAGCCATCGTCAACTGATCCGTATTAAACATCGCCACGTAAACGTAGTTAGAGTATACAAAATAATATATTTGATTTGGTACATACAGCATGAACGTTACTCCTGCCTCACTTGCTAGAGCTGCAGCTTCAATAGACAGAGAGATGCAGATTTGTAATTTTGGGAGATGTAAGAAAATCACCCAGTCTATCAATATCAAAATACTTTGGTTCATATAATATGTTTATATATACACTGCACCACGCCTCCATAATAATAGACTTCGTGGTAATGCCTACAACTCCTAAAGCAAAGTATAGTAGCAAAGTTCATGCTGCCCATATAGGTGTATAGTACAGTACAGTACATTACACATGCATGATGTATCACTATAAAAATAATGATAAAAAAAAAAAAAAAAAACAACAACAACAACAACAACAACAACAACAAAAAATAGCCGCAGTATTGACCGTTTCATTTACCATGGAATTATATAGTAATTATATAAGATTTTAGTACGTCATTAAAAAAACTATTTAACTGTGGTGTAAACGTATATTCTTAATATAAACGACTCCCCGAGAAGTATATATAAGCACATATTTTTTCTGTTAGTCTCAGTAATTTCGGCGTCATATTGAACATTTCTGTCAGATGGATCGATGAAAAAAAAAAATGAGATTCTGAAATTTAATCGCTTATGGTTTGGCCAAATTCAAGGGGGCGGTTTTCTCAAAACAGCTTACTATGAGCTTCATTTCCGATTTCCGTCCATAAGGCCCCATGTTAAACTTCTACCTCAATTTTCACAAAACTGATAAGAAGGATCTACTTCAAAATTTGTATGCGATGACCTATTGATAGCAAGTTCAAAGTTCCCTGAAAGTCTTATTGCATTCAACGTGGACGATTCTGAGTGAGTTCAACTGAAGTTCATTGTTAACAATTTAATTTCTTCTGTATAGTACACACAATGCAAATTTATTTTATTTATTTTTGTTTTAAATAGCAAAATGTTTTGCCAAGTCATATACTACATGAAGTTAATTTAATATCCGAATGTAAGCTAAAACAGTATGCAGATCAATATACGAGCGAACGGCGTGAACATGGATTATTAGCGCCATTCATTTTTTATTTTTATTGAAGGATTATCGGCGCCATTCGTTTTATTCTTGTATTGAGTACAGATAATCTGGTAGGGACTGAGTCATCATCAATTGTATTCATTACAGTGCATACTTTCCCAGCATTGTGTTCAACACAACAAGACGGTAAAACACGTAACTGATTTTCTCAATGGCCTACTTTAAGACCCGCTGCACTCTCTATTTTTCTTGTATGTGTACTTGTACCTTTACAATTTAATTAAAATGTGTATGGAGAAGTTATTTCTTCTTTCAAAAAAAATAAATGACAAGCAGGATTTCGCGGAGCAGAGTTCTCAATATATGTCTAACATTTTGATCTTCTTCGTACCTTTAAATCATCTTGACAGAGATATCTATCAACTCGGTAGAAAAAAAAAAAAAAAAATCGGAAATTTCAGATAAAATTGTATAATTTCATATTATAACGAATTATATATCCATCACATGATTATATTAATTACTGTATAAATTATTTACGATTAAAAATTTGGTGGTAAAAAAATATTAATACTTTAATTGTCTTTAATTAAATTTAATTGGTTCCCTATGTAGGTCCTTTAAGGTACTCTTTCTAAAAGTAAATTGAAAATTCGAAAACCTGTAATATCAAAAAGTTTCTATTATAATCAGTGATGATGATGGCCGGCTTTATAATAAGCTCCCAAGTCTTATAAAGTGCATCGAATGTGTTAAACTATTCCACGCAAGTGTTAAAAAATATGTTAAACCGGTATTAATATTATACACGATACAATTTTTCTAACTATTGCATACAATTTTTCCTTTCAAGAAAACTTGAACTCCATTTGTTTGGCAAGTTTTCTTGAAAGGAAAAATTGTATCGTGTAATGCCGGCTTTATAATACTGGATGAATGTTTTTATATATAGCGACAAGAGCTACATGGACCATAATTTTGATCTTTAATAATTCTTCGTACACATAATGCATATACCTAATTAACCACTCCTTCACGGCCTTTTTTTGCCACCATGACCTGTCCTATTAACCTCAACAGTTATCTTCTATACTTGATATATTGATTGTAGGAGAAATGGATTAATAAAAATTTTGAATTTGATGAATTTTAGAAATTATAAGGGGCATTCACAAAGCCTTAAGGCCACAATTAAGGCTCAATAATTTAAGACCAGAAATTTTGGGTCTAAAAAACACGTCTAAAATCAAGCCTTAAATTATTGAGCCTTAAATGTGGCCTTAAGGCTTTGTGAATGCCCCTTTATATTATTGTCGTCAATGTATAACAAAAAATTAATATAATAAAAATAGTTGAGGTAATATATTTAAAATCGTGCATTATAGTAATAATAATATATAATTATAATAATGTAAACCTTCATTAATATGCATTATTCATGACAATATAATAATTACATAGCCACAAGATTTGTGATGACATCTCTATTAAAAGCTTTACATTCAAATTTTGTGATATAAAATTGCATGTCACTCTGAGTAAAATAAATAATCGTGATAGTCGCTTTGACAAGAGGTAATTTGGAAACGGAAGGAGCTCACAATTTTATAGATCAAAACATGCAAACTGAGAGCTTATTATATACAGTAATGTTATTGCTATACAAAACATCAAGTATATATTTATTTATCAACTAAAACTTTTCCCATTCCTCAATAAAAGAAACGATTCCATTGGATCTGCATTTTTATTAATGTTATATATTTAAAGTTTCAATGTTGGCCATATAAAAAAAAATGTTTTATATCATGCAAACTATATCGATTATTAATATAATATCATTGTATATATAAAATTTCCAGTAATTGCTCAAAATTGCCACTATAAGGTACGTTCTTTTAGTGCATGATTTTCGAACGCCCCCTAGATGACGTCATAACATGAACATGACGTCACCAGAATGGTCACGTGGGGTGGTGACTGAGAGTGTTTACTGTAGAAATATCGTAATGTAATAAATAATGATATGTCAAAATTTTAGTTTAAAAGTTTACCAGAGCAGTATAACACGGACAAAATTTTTTAATAGAAAAGGTCGGTAAAAGCGCCATTTACCAGCAAGTTTGTAATATTTTACCGACATTATTACAATGTACTCTGTAAAAACTGAAGACAAAGGATTGTAAAATAGTTTTTAAAGAGTGTTGGTAAAAGTTTAACATTTTTGCTTTGCAATGCCATTTTTACCAACCTAAATCTGCGATTTTAGCACGCTTCCTTTTTGCAACTTCAAACTTTGCAAATATAGCCCATTACGTTCTTAAAATTTACCAACTTGGTTGTTTTATTCAAAAATAACCGTTAAATTTAAGCAAACTTCCTCACATTTTTGACGCGTCCTTGATGAGTGAGGTTGTGCTGAAAGTTGGGCTACCGTGTTTAATACGTTTAATTTAAATAGATCTTTAATACAATTAAGTACCGTCAAGATTTTTCGTCATTACTTCATCGCCGAGAATATCATATTAAGGTAAGCATAAATTCATAGTGTCAGTTACTCATATCATATGATTATTTGACTATAATTATCTCCTCGATTTCTCTTTCTGTGTCTCTCTGTCAGTTTAATATTTATTTTCTTAAATACATCTATCCTCTAGTGACTAGAGGATAATATTATGCATTCAAGAAAATAAATCCTAGTGCGAAGTGTTTTCGATTACTATAAATATGGCGCTATGCAAATTATTAACCTTTTTTTAAAATATATCATTCATGAATGCCCTGCACCATTTAACGTTAATATACCGAATCAATTCATATTAATTTTGCCGTATATTAATTATAAATAAATACATGGTATACGTGTTAAAAGAGGTTTAAACATTGATTTATTATTTTTTCCTTCAATTGATTTTAATTTAAAGTAAAATTGTATTTTGAGTATTTTCTCATAGAATATTGCGTGTAACTTGCTAGCTCTAATAACAAATATTTACAGCAATGATGCGCCTACCGAAGGTGTCTGAGTGCTGCAGTGGACGATCGACACATCATCGTGATGCATCCGCGATGCATCTCTGCATTAATATCACACCACGATTGGAAAAGTTATTCCTCAAACCCCTACTTCAACGAAAGGCAAGCCTCTTAACTCCAAAGGATTGGACTATCAACGGTCTGTGTACTGTAGCAAGGTGACATTCGTCCTCGGTGATCGACTTGAAAATTTTAAGTGATAAAACTGAAGTGACTTTTATACAACTATTAACTGCAATTTTTTATTGTCATTTAAATCTCTTGATACTTGCTTTTTTCTCTCTTGAAAAAAAAATATATATATTATTAATTATTACCTAATTTGTATGCTGTCGTAAATAAATAAAATGTGTTACATAATATGAAACAAATTTGATGATTCTTTTTTATTTATCAACAATATATTCCACGATGACGTACTTAAGTTTATTTGAGTTAAATAGTGTTATAAAATGTACTTTAATTCTGGTATAGATCGAGAGTGATGTGTGAAATAATTTCACAAAGTAATTTTTATATATTAATTTATAATTTTATATGCATTGATTTTTTTTTGTAATAATACTAATATTTTCTATCAATGTTACAGTGTATAATGCCATTTCATATTCATTATATTTCAATGTAAGCAAATTATTAAACGTAAAATTTACAAGTATGAAAATAGTAATAGCTACAAATAAAGTAGGAGAAATTCCACCCAATTAAAGAGTTAACTTTAGAGGATACAAGACAGTAAAACTTGGGACATTAGGTCGGTAAAAAATACAAATAGCAAAATCAAGTCGGTAAAATTTTACACGTCTGAGTAGAATAGTTTTACTATTCGAAATCTTTATTATTTTACCGACTTAATGTGTAGTTTTGTGTTAACACATTAAGATTGTAGTTTTTACCGACCCGTTTGTATGATTTGAATTACAATGTTGGATCAGGAGTTTTTACCGACTTACTTGGTTCATGGGTTTTAGCTCGAGCTAAGTCGGTAAAATTCTACCACCTCTTTGTGAGAATTTATTTCCGTGAAGAAGTAAGATATTATTTGGTATGTGGTTTTTTCACCATTTATATAAAAGAAATTTGTACGAAAAATTATGCGAATAGCCATGCAGGAGAAATTAATTTCAAGACCAACTTTAATAACACGTATCTGCATGCATGCTTTATGCCACTGACAATGTTTTGCCTACAAAATTGTGACGTCATATTATTTTGTGACGTATGGTGAAAGACCCCCGTATATTACCCATGTTTGTACAGTACATACACTGCAAAAAATCGGTATTCAGACCCTCCATGCTTTTAACATTTACTGAACGTTAAAAGTATTTAGAAAAATAGCTAAATGTCTTTGCTATTTAATCACTGTTTTTACCATTTAAAAACTAACGTTTTAAACATTAGATTTTTGTTAATAGAATTAGCATTCAGAAATTGCATGTTAATAGCATTTAGAAGTATTATATGCGGAATAGATCGTAATATATTTTAGGGGTCGACCCTTAGAGGGTCATTTTTCTTACTGAATCAATTAAAGCCAATGCTAAATCCATAATCCTCACAGTTTTTGACAAATTTTGTTATAAATATTTGTATACTTTTAAAAATGACCCCTGTTAGACCCCAAGGGTCGACCCTTAAAATGCGTAAATAAGAGCTCTAAAGTTAATTAAGGACATTGCTAATGTCAATTTCGCAATTTTTCACGAAAAAAAAATTTAAGGGTCTTTTGACCCTTAAGGGTCAAAGGGTCGCAAATTTAAGGGTCACCATTAGAACCGCCATCAAATTTTACCCTAGGGTCGAAATTTGTATAACCTTGTATTAAAATGAACCCTTATCATTTCACCATAGCTCTCAATTATTTTATATACCTCAATAATACTCTTCCTACTAAGAAAGCATTAGCAGTGCAGTGGTAAGGGTATGATCGAAAGTGATTACCGAAGTTAAGCTGGCGAGTAGTTAGATTGGTGATCACTTTTTAGCTTTTTACAACAGGTATGAAGACCGTAAACAATAAAATCATTGAGAAACTAAACACTTTTGGTGATGTAAAAGTGATTGTGGAGATTCTCAATGCCTTTGGTATTTAGTTGTTTTTGCAGTGTACTGCACCTCAGGACAGCACGGACTTTACTTTGGCTCCGACACGCCACCAGTGTAGGAGGGGCGAATTCAGCACAGGGGGTAGTGTCCTATTCCTCATATGTTACAATTTGGGTGGGAGGGCGACGGGTGGGTGGTGATTACACTTTCAATGTATTTTGTGACCTTTGAGGGGGGGGGGAAGGAGCATGGCCCCTATCATCCCCCTTTTTGGATCCGCGCCTGAGTGTAGGAAGATGTGAATTTTTTTGTGGGAAGGTAACAAAATTGCAATCGGTATATATTTTTGTCTCTTGGAGGAGCTGCAGCTCCAGCAGATCGGCAAGACAGAAAATTAATTCAATACATGCACGTTACTTTTTTTTAAGGTAGAGATAACGCCGAACAGCTGATCGACGTAATGCCCTTTGATTAACATGTAAACCTTAGCAAATTGACAAAAATTCTGAAATTTTTTTGAGAGGCAGATATTAGTGCCTAAAAGCAGTAAAAGCCATAGAAAAAATTTCAAAACGATTTAACGAGCCGATTTTTTTTAATTAATGTTTTTAATTTTCAGCATAGGGCTTTCCCATGGAGAGCCAAACTAAAAAATTAATTTAAAAAAATCGGCTCGTTAAATGTTTTTGAAACTTTTGCTATGGCTTTTAGGCACTAATATCTGCCTCTCAAAGAAATTTCAGAATTTTTGTCAATTTGCTAAGGTTTACATGTTAATCAAAGGGGATTACGTCGAACAGCTGTTCGACGTTATCTCTACCTTAACTTATAAACGCGGTGCATTTATACAAAGACGAGTCATTCGCACACATCACTTAATACTGTATATACTTCCGGGTGGAAATATGATTACATTCGGTAAGATTTAAATTATTTGTGTAAATGACGAAACCACCGGCTATATGAATATCGGAGCATTATGATTATAGCCACCATGATCATGCAGATATGTATGTATGTACATAAATACAACATAATTAAAGATATTGTTATATTATTTTCTGAAGTTCTGAAAGTTGCATGTTCATGGGATATTATTTTATAGATAAAAGAAGGATTCATTTTATTTTTTTAAACATCCATCAACGGTATAAAAATAGTCATATTTTTTATGATATATGTAAATTGCTAAGGTGCGTCAACCATAAAAATATTAAGCTATAACCTGCATGAGTCATGCGCTGAAGAGATATTACAACATGACGCCGTGTGTCAGGTCCAATTAAGTGTTTGCTAGGAGGTCAACCTGGGAGGGTCAAATACGACATGACGGGTCCGAACTTTTCAGTTCGGATTTGGGGGGAGTGGCTGGGTGGAAAATTACTCTTCGGCAATTTAACTGGTTGTATGTATATACATCAGACAATCTAGGATCCAAGTCTTCTCTCATAGTTATCATAAATACATCTTAGCTTAGTAACAACATAATAATTTAATAATTAATATAATTATGATGAGCTATGCACCCGAAGTAGTTAATTTATGTTACATAATTACATATTTTGTGTTGTAAATAACGGATTGACATAATTATAGAGGCGGTGCGTGAGATGCAAGATTGGTTTCTTGTGAAGGGGGGGGGGGGGGGGGACGGTGCTGGGACACGCGAGGCGCCATCTGGTGACACCGCGTGGACACATCAGGTACCTTGTCGTGCACAAACATACTTTAATTATATTACCACAACGCGTTTTTTAAAACGAAAGAATACTTATTTTTTAACTATTTTGTTGAGTTCAGCTAATATTTTAGTCCTATATATGCATGGTATTATATATATGTACATGAAAATGTATGAGAGAAGTAAAATACGCATGGGGAGATAATATCAAAATTATGTCGCATTTTAGATAGAAAGTTACAAATTGTGTATAAATACAGTTTTTTTTTTTTAATGTGTACCGAAGGGACCACAAAAAATGTCTATATATACACATCAGGTCTCATGGGTGACGTCATAAAAGACGTTTGGCATCAAGGTATGAGTGATAAGAGAAGGAGTATCGAATGACCGTTGATCAATCAACTTCACAGATACAATATACGTCGTTGCCGATTTCATGTAAACAAATAAACATTTTTTGTGGTCCTGTCGATACAGATGGTGGTTATTCTACGAGCCAGCAGAGGGCATGATGATATACAAACAAAATATATATGTATATTTATAAGTGACTAGCGTACATAATCTATATTTCATCATAATCATCATACAGTACTGCAGTATATTATATACTGTACATACAGTACCCCTGGACAAAAACAGCATGCATGCAGTGCTTGAAAAACTATTATTATAGCTCTTAAAATATAATTATTATTATCGGCATGGTGTTTATAATTTTATCGGTATGGCGTATACAGTCGTTACACTGCGTAGTTTATAGATGCATTTATTAATTACTTACTTAAATACTATTATTAATTTAAGTGATACATAATACAAAAATAAATAAATGTTTATCGACCTGTGAATTTTGAAGGACGTAATATGATACAGGTTGCGAAATACAGTAGCTATGTTAGCATACTACGCTAGTCTAACACTAAATAAGGAATCAAGTTGCCATTATATTTATGTACATTAATTGAGGTTAACAAGATATGGACCGTGCAGCACCTGCCCCCGGCAATTTGCATATAATATTTCATAACGTTTCATGTGAAACATCTGTTGTGAGGTCTAGTTGACAATGTCACAAAATCATAACGACGAATTGATTGTGTACATTTTAAGGTAGAGATAACACGGATCAGCTGACCCAATGCTAAAAAAATCCCATTCATGAAAATTATGAAAAAAATTTAAAATGTTCTCCTCTATATCCCCTATCAGTAGCTAAAATATCAGGTGTACAAAAAAGACTAAATGGAACTTCCATGTTAAATTAGCCAAATTTAAAAATTAATAACTCGAAAACCATATATATATATAGCTCGTTTTTTGTATATATATACCTGATATTTTAGCTACTGAAAGGGGATGTATAGAGGAGAACATTTTAATTTTTTTTTCATAATTTTCATGAAAGATTTTTTTTTTGCATTGGGTCAGCTGATCCGTGCTATCTCTACCTTAATTAATTATCGCGTTTCCAAATAGGAACCAAATATCATTGTCAATTATTTTATAATAAAAAGTAAAGCCGGTATTACACGATACAATTTTTCTAACTATTGCATACAATTTTTCCTTTCAAGAAAACTTTTAACTCCATTTGTTTGTATGGAGATGAAATTTTCTTGTAAAGAAAAATTGTATGCAAAATTGTATTGGTGTAATATTATAAGCTGAAGATAAATGATTAATTTATTGATTCAAAAAATAATAAAATAGGGTATTTATAATATGAAATTATACATGAATTTTATAACACCGCTGTCATATGACAAACAGGCAATGGTGTTTGCCTCAACTATATAAACAAATTAAATCTAAGACACGTGACTTTTTACTCGTCAAGCAGTTCACGGCATTCATAATTTAATTTGCAAATCTCCTAAATTTCATATCACCGATTAAACTTGTATTTGAAAACTATGTAATCCAGATTTGCAGTCAATATCATTTAATGTGTATGTTTCGAAAACCAAATCTATCAATGACGTTGACAAGGGAGATGTTGTTTGACTCCAAAAAACTAATATACTATAACAGGTAAATTTTAATCAAAAGATTTAAAAAAATATATATTCTAGCTCTTAAAAATATATTATAGCAATTAAATTGACATGATGCCATATCAAAACCGACTCCATGGCAATCCTATCTTGCAATGTTAAACTTGGGGCACTATAGGAAGGGGTGTATGTGGAAGAAAGGGGGCGTTAACATCTTCATCCATCCACCCTTCCTCGCGTTCCGTTCCTTGGTTCCACTCCCTTGTATACTGTACTGATGTAGTATATAGAGCTGATTTCTGTTTATGTTTACGTGAGGCGGGAGAGGGGTTTCCCTATATAATAATACATTGCGAAGGAGGCGCAGGAGGGAGGGAAAAGAGAAAGTTTTGGCAGGCCAGATTATACAGTGAGCATAGGCAAAATGACGAAAAAAAATTATAAAAAATACTTTTAATGGTTTTTTGGCGGTGAGATTTTTTTTATGAGTTCTATCGTGTACTGTTAAAGTATTATTGAAGTATTTAAAGTTGATTAAAGTTGAAGTTAAGTAAAAAATTATTGTACACTTTGTTTATATGCTAGTCCGTGCATTCTGGCCCTCCTCGCGTGACGTCAGCGCAATCCCCTCTATTGATGTTGTTGGATATAAAATTAGTCATTGCAGGTAAAGATTAATTTCTTATCTCATTTCACTGATAACGAACTTTGGTGAAAATGCTCTTTATCCCCGTTTGATTAGTGGGCTCTCAGAAATATTTTACATCATTTTTTTTTTTATTATTATTATTTGAAACACTGAATTAATTTTATTTATTACAATATTTTATGATGTTGTATAAAAATATCTTTGTTTTCATCCGATACACTGCCTAGCTATAAAATGTTACCCTGGTCGAGTCTAAATAACACTTTCAATAAAGTACAAACTAATTAAGACAAATCTCGTAGTGGCAAAGTTTATACACTGCACCTCGCATGTATCGAACAGCTAACTCTTGGCAGGATCGACCTGTAATTCAAGATTTATTATCTTATTATATAATATATAATATATAATATATATATATATATTATATTATTTTAAAAAAAAAATTGAGGAAAAAAACTATACAAATATAACTTTTTATGCTAATGGATAACCTGCATGACAAATTTTTATTGCATGAGAAATGAATAGAGGGTACCATATATTTTTCAGATTTTGTTTAGCCCCGCGCGGAACTATTTTTAAATAATTATTGAATGTACTGTAAATTATGTTGGCACCCCTGGGGGGTCTTCAAATAACACCACTTAACCTAAACTTAACCTAAGACTGTCTTATAGCGCAACAATAAAGAATACGCTAAGACTGTCCTAATTTTAAGATTGTTGTAATTGGTGTTATTTGAAGACCCCCCTGGATCCTTACTAAAAAACAGATAGAACCTAGACACAGTAGACACCTATTGACGCCTCAAGGGGGCGTGGCCGCACTTTCAATAATTATTTAAAAAATAATAGTTCTGGGTCTCAAAAAATCTTAAAAAATATAAGAGTCGCCTAATTTGGTACCCGGTTCCCTCTACAGTATTTATTTCTGCATTATATTAAAGAAATTCCATGCACAGGTTGTCCATTAAATGGGCGCGATTTACGAAGCAGTTAGCCAGGTTTCTAAACACGTTTAGCTTAACCACGCTGAACTAGGTGCTTTAACACGTAAAACAGTTATAGTTAAACGTAGTGAAGCTAAACGTGGTTAGATACCTGGCTAACTGCTTCGTGAATTGCGCTCATATGTTAACCAATTGTTATCAAATATTGCCTTAATAAAATCATTGACTCCATTCAGATATTTAAGCATCTAAGAACGCCAAGGAACTATATTGTTAACGTCCACGGTACCCGGGGGCACGAGGTGGTACGGACTGGCACGTGGATCTCCCGTGCATCTCGGAGCAAACACGCACAGGCGCGCGCACCAGGCAAAATGAGCAGTGCCCAAATTACAACCCATTAGTCTCTAAGAAAATTTGGAATTAAAGTTTTAAAACTGCACGTTTATTATAAATTTGATTAGCTAGCTCATTCTGTGGTCACATCTATTATGTTATACATGAATTATCATGATGTTTAATATTACAGCATTGTAAGCTGGGTGGGTGGGAGAAGACCATTAGTTTTTAATTGTGAAAATAAGAATATCATTATAAGCAAAATTGATTCAGTGCTTCAAATTTAATATATATATATATTAAAATTGAATATATATACTGCCATGTATATTAAAAATATAAAATATTTATTAAAATTAAATTTATTAAAAAGATATATATAGGTTCGTAAACCGTGCTCGGTGTAGAAAGTATACACTGGGTAGGGTTTATGATCAGTCCTAATGTAAAATAATTTGGAGAGACTGTTAATCAAATGGGTTTAAAGACCATTATCACTAATTAATGTTCATTATCATTAAAATAAGATAAGAAATTATCCTTTACCTAAGGCTTTTACCTGATTTTAATGACAGCTCTAATATACACTACATATATTATTATATATAGTCGATAGGTAATTCAATTCAGGGGATTTTGTTTCTCTTTGAAGCGAGAGAAAAGACAGTTGATTTCAGGGAGAGATTAAATATCCTATATAGCTGCGGCAATTAAGCAGCCACCTTTCATCCGACCTGATATATCAATCACATATTATAGAGGTGAGAAATGACCATTCATGCATGATGCAAGTTTTCTTACGACATGATTTTATTGTATGATACGCTCTTATATAACTTATATTCACTACTTTCAATGACGATGTTTAATACGTATTCGTTGACGACGCCTCATAAGAATAACATTGTCCGTCTTCAACGGATTCGTATTAAACATCATCATGTAAACGTGGTGTGAAATTTTCGTTTTTTTTCTATAGAACAGACTGGATAATATATAAATCAAAAATTAATGTAACCAAATAAAAAAAATTTCAAGTCATGAAGATATGACCGATTTTCTCATGTCAAAAATTTTGTACATTTTACAACCAGCAGTATAAGGATGGTATCTGTCGTGGAGGGCTGCGTGATTACCGAGGAGGGATGGGAGGGCACGGCATGGTACAGCGGGATCGATGCTCCCCCGAGTTGATATAAGGGAGGCGGGCAGCTCGGGGGCTCCAGTCTCTCTACAACCATGCTGAGTGCCGCAGGGTCAAGAAGGGCTCGCTCCCTCCCACCAACCTCCTACAGCTCAGGGTCGCTCTCAGGAATCTTATCTGGAGGAGCTGCCAGAAGCACTCGATTTGGTCCCTTGAGACCCTCGCTTGCAAGGACGAGCAAGGAAGGGTCAACCCTTGGAAGGGGTCGCAAGGCTCAAAGGTATCCAGTCGGAGTAACAAGGTATGTAACCTTTCAAACAGTATTTAGAGGCACAATTTATGATTTTATATCATAAAATATCCAAGTTTATAATGAAATCAACGAAGAGGAAAAAAATAATTTACGTCATTTTGTGTACGAAGAATAAATAAAATTAATTCATATATAAAAGTATCGACCCCAAAAAAAATTATTGTAAAATACATAGAGGGTAAAAAGTTATGCTACTCTGAATTTGTTCAGATTTTCTTATTTTTTTAAAAAATTGTTCCCGGACTCTTAACAAATCTGAATATATATATATATATATATATATATATATATATATATATATATTATATATATATATATATATATATATATATATATATATATATATATATATTTCAGAGTACTGTACTGTATCACAACTTTGCACCCTCTATTTATTTCTGCAATACTGTAACAATGGAGTATTGACCTCAATTTTTTTTATTGCAGAAATGGATAGAGGGTGCAAAGTTATGCTACCCTGTTTTTTTTCAGATTTTTTAGAGCCCGGGAACTATTTTTAAAAAATTATTGAAAGGTATTTTTGTGACGTCACGAGACGCCGCTCCTTAAGAAAAAGATAGGACTTGCCGCCGCGTGACGTCACAAAAAGGACTTTCAATAATTTTTTAAAAATACTTCCCGGGCTCTAAAAAATCTGAAAAAAATCAGGGTAGCATAACTTTGCACGCTCTATCCATTTCTGCGATAAAAAAATTTGAGGACAATACTCCATTTTAAAATCGATACTCCACATCTGTATTGTTACTTGTTATAAAATAGAAAAATACTAACATTATACTGATGTATACATATTACATACTGTATATTACGATTTCCAAATGAATATGAATATATTATGTATACAACTATCAGTGACCCGACGTCAAAGAATAAGAAATACATGATCTAGAAAATTAAGCGACTTGAAAGTTGCAACATAAAAAAATAAACTGTGACCGTATTTGTATTGCGTATACCATTATAGAACTTAAATGTCACTCATGTGCAAAGTCTTCACCTTTGCTTCTGTCTTGTCATGAATAATTATACCGAGCTTATATACCGGTATTATAATAATATAATATTTACTCACGTAATCATGCAATGCAGTACATTTTCTTCCAATATACACATAATTATTATCGAATATACAAAATCATTATTACAGTATATTGTACTGTTTATAGTTTTCTAAAGGTATTTTATACTTTTAGCTATACCATCTTTATTATATGGCTATACTGTATGATAAATTATAAATTTCTCTGTTTCCTTTAATTAACACACGGACATCAGATTCTATAGTAAAATACCTTACGGTATTAATATAACATTCTCGTCATGTGTTGCGCTGAACGTTTGTGGTCCAGTGCTCACACACAAATCTTTAACACAATAGGTCTCTCTCGGATCATGAGCCATCTGTACTGGGAACATAAGGTTGATTTTCACTGATTTTAACAGACAGCTGGCGAATGTTATGCACCTGCTACTGCTGCCATTCAATAGTCGCACTATTTGTAATGCAGAGTGAATTTCGATCTCAACGTCATAAATTGACATCAAGATTCGGTGGTATATTTCTGCAAGGGTACAAAAGAGCCTCGAGGTTGCGCGGTGCTCAATAGAAAATTATTGAAAGTCCTTAAATTTTCCTTTGTGTCAGTAATGCTAATTATGGAAACGCCCCCATTTTCATGCCCCCGACCAAACCGACCAAAAACGGAGGGATCGAGAGGGTCGGATGGTTGAGTCCACGCCTGCTCAGTAGTTTTGTCAAAAGAATATTGAAGGATAAAAAATAACGCATCACACAGTTTACGTAATCAATAACATATTATTATTTAATAATCTGGAAAACGGTATATTTTTTATTTTGAGAAGGAGAAATTACCAATTTGTATGACTTAATTAACATTTAGCGTTTACAATTAAATTTTGTTCTATAGCTGCTGGTAATTGCATGTATTATGAAAATGCCATAAAATTTATAAAATATATATATTTTTTTTTATTATTTTACAGCAAAAACCGAGTAAAGTACAGTATTCGTTATTTATTGAACTAACCACAATGTATTTTGAGTTTATCAGTTAAGCAGTTTTAGAGCTAAAATATTGTTTAATGAAAACGTTTTAATTGAAAGCAACTGAATTATCAAAATACATTTTTTTTTACAGTTTAAAACCTAGACGAATAAAATAACCATATTTACAGGTAATACTGTATATAGACATACTGCAATTGTTTCGGTTTACTGTATATAATAGTATTTAACATAATAAAGTAAACATAACTCTTAATACTGTAATGCCTCAAAGAAAAAAACAAAAAACAGAGGTGCCAGAGGTGTCGATAGTTGACAGGCAAGGATTCGGGGGGGGGGGGGGGGCCGGGAGTGCCTGGGCACCCCCCGAAATTTCGAATTTAACATGGACAAGATAGGCATTTCCCCCATTAAAAAATCTTTTTTTTAACATTGGCCTTATGAAGCGCGTTATGAAGAGAGCACCCCCCGTTTTTTTTTTATCTAGATCCGCGCCTGATAGTCGATACAGCTAGTTCAGCACTTCAGCGATCTGATTTTATAAATGGGCGTGTCTCGTGTGTGCAAAAGGCAGTTATTTTCGTCATTGTTACGAGCAAACGAGAATATCTCAACTAAATTTATAGGCCTTGGAAGATATAAATAGACACGTTGGCTCACGTGCTTCAGGGAGATCCACGAAAATGACGTAATGGGGCAGGTGTCTCCTCGCCCCGCCGTCTAGCTGTCATCGGTTCACGCCCCCACCCCACCCAGTAGTGTCAAGTGCATTCTCCAGCTGCTTCCTTGCTTATAGCGTCACGATCAGATAAAACATTGTACGTACTAATCAGAGATAAAGAGTTGAGATAAAAACAATGAAATACAAGCTGAAATGTGATTCATTTTTTGTAATGGTATGTAAAATGATAAGTAGAGGCCTATAGACTTTTCAAAGGTATATCTCGTTCGTACTAATTAATTATTTCTAAATTTAAGAAAAACATAATATATTATAATAAAATGTATATTTTAAATGAAACACAGAAAGTGGAGCATATATTCAACAAAATTATGCTCAGAGCATATTCGTAGATATCTGGGTCTTCGCATCCGAAAAGTTGCACAAGCGAATTCCTTCGTTATTTATAAACTTTAGAAAATTCAGTAGTAAAATTGATACAACATGGAAGCTGAAATATTCATATAATGTTTTGTATTTTATTGTACTCTTACCTTTGTCAGGTTATAAGTTATTTGCTTTTTAATAATCCATTTAGCACAGAAGCACGTCCTTACGGTACACCATCAACATTGCACTTTTTATATTATCACCTTTCAACTTTTTTAGTACGCAAAATTTAGTTTAGAAATATCCCGTTAAAAAATGCTAACAGCGCCGAAAAACGGAAATTGTAATCAGCTGAGCATGTTTTGAGGAATGTGATTCACCGGCGCGAAAAGAACTGTCAGTTGCAGAGAGCTGAAAAGTAAGTTTATCGCAGAAATACGTGTTCTTTTGGTACTTCATGCTAGAAAACGAATTCAAATTAATATTTGGTTGAAATTAAAGGTGTGTTTTCAACATAGGTTTGCTTACTAATGCTGTATTAGCTTGATGAATTCGGAGGATGCCACCACTGCCATTTGTAAACAAATTTGCAACACCATCAAATCGTATTTTAGTCGGCCTGTCATCAATTAAATTGATCGTTTTTATATTACTTTGAGTGATGTAATTATCCACAGGAACTTACAGGAAGTAATGGAAAGTTTTTCTTGGTCCTCGATTGCAGCAGAAAATGACTTTAAATAAACCCCTCAAAGAGGGGGTGAGTGATTTTTTTTTTTTTACAAGGGTACCCTCAAGAGCTTGCAGCTCGCGACGGAGTAATAAGTAGAAATAATAATAAGGGAGGAGATTTATGGTGGCCGCCCACGGCCTGTTACGCGTCCCAGCATTCGCTGAGGTGAGACCGGTACCGTGGAAAACCTTTGTCTCAGGGCATACACCTACTTTTTATCAATGCATGTTGTTTTACTTCGCAAGCATATATGTATGTATTATGATCATTTGACTTCCATAACACTGATCAGAGACTATAATGACTACAGTACTGGCTACTGTATATCATAGACGTCATTGAGTCATGCCGTCAGTGTATAAAGACAGAATGTTGATTGAAATTTCAAGAGTTCACTCTAGCAGTTTCCCGGGATGAAAGCGACACTACAGTTCACCAAATGTAAGGTTACCACCGGAAGTGGAAGCATTTTGACTGAATTATGACCATGAAAAATCTAAGACTTTGCAGACAGATTTATATTAGGGATTGTAACTAACTGCTAAGCCTAAATAGATTTTTCATGATCATAGTTTAGCAAAAATACTTCCACTTAACGGCTACTTCCGATGGTGAAACTAGGGGACTGCATCGGGATAAAGAGACGAGCAATAGAAGTGGAGGGACTATAACCCGAGTGATCAACCCAATTGTTCAGCCTGCAGCTATATAGAGTCTCTTCAGACCAAGTGGCAAAAAGATAAAAATAAATTTATAAAAAATATGATGTTATACTGCATTATAAATGCAACAGAGAGAAGACGGAGGTGCAACAAAAATTGATTTCAACGAAACTGAAGAAGGAAAACAAAGAAGACGCTTTGCTCGAAAAATAAAACATCAAATTTTTATTTGTAATTTTTAAAATGTGTTGATTAATGTTGAAAACAATTATTATTTTTATTTCCTACGTGTGTGCCTATATACAGTACATACCGGGTATATTTTATAGTAATTATTGGTCTAAAAAAAGGTGTGTCCTTGCAATTAATTTTTATGCTGTAAAATATTTAAAAACCATTGATTTCTTGTAGTCTCGCCGCTCGATTAATGTGTTTTCATGTTACTTGCATCATATTATCGGTACATACCATTACCCTACTGTATATACTGCAACTGCATACAGTACAGTATATAATGCGCGTATACAGAAAATACCTATATATGTTAATAACTAAATACTGTGCTCTGCAGTATCTTGCTTCTAGTGAAGGATTGTTCAATAGTTTCCGATGGTAAACTGAAAATATTATTAATCCATGAAATAAATTGAGGAGAAAATAATTAAGGGTAAGGTAACGCCACCAATGTTAAAAAAAATCCCTTTCACAAAAATTCTGAAAAAAATTTAAATAAAATGTTCTCCTCTACACCCCCTATCAGTAGCTAAAATATCAGGTATACAAATACGATCTAGTTTTTGAGTTATGAATTTTTAAAGTTGACCAATTTAACATGGGAGTTTCATTTCTCCATGTTAAAGTAGTCAACTTTAAAAATTAATAACTCAAAAACTAGATCGTATTTGTATACCTGATATTTTAGCTACTGATAGGGGGTATAGAGGAGAACATTTTAAATTTTTTTCAGAATTTTTGTGAGGGGGATTTTTTTTAACATTGGTGGCGTTACCTTACCCTTAACTGTTATTTTGCTGATTAAAAAAAAAAAAAAAAAAATGTTATAGCAGTTCACATTCAAAACTATGTATAATGAATATCTCGAAAATTTCATTTTTTTTTTTTATTATTTATTTTATTATTATTATTATTTTTTTTTTCATGAAAATAAATTATTTCATAATGTCAGGAAGTTTTGCTAAAATTTTCACGTCGTGTAGCATCTATTTCTCTTACCACTGACATTAATCTTAATTTAACTGAATAGTGAAAAAAAAAAATACCACCAAAAACTTACTCCAAGCATCAGCATATTTCTTATTAACCAAAACTTCTTTGATTTGAGGCAGTCATTGTCAGTAAATTCACTATACAGACAGGGCCAGAAATGGTGTTCCGATCGTACGCTAAATTTTCGGCGGGAGGACTTTCAGCTAGAAAGTTGAAATTTGGCATACATAAAGTCAATGGTTGTAAGTTTTTTTGACATTTGTTAGATTTTTTTTTAAAATCACTGTTTCATGCCTTTTTAGGGGTGGATTCACGATTTGATTTTAATTTTAGGGGTTGGTATTTTTACCCCTATAATTTTGAAATCCTTAAATGTCTCGATTTAAAAATTCAAAGGTATTTTCTGGGGTAAAAAAAAAAAAAAAATGAGCTCGTTTCAATGATAATATCAAAATTAGGATGCAATCATTTTTTAATGTAGTAAAGGTCAATATCTCGTTAGGGGTTGTTTTTATCACATTTTAAATCACATCAATAGATTCAACGTGTTTTGAACCCCCTATATAGAAATAAAATTTGGTGCTGATTGGACAAAGTTTTTCTATCAACTTAATTTAACATGGGAATCCCATAAGGAAGTAATGCAAATCGTGAATCAACCCCTAAAAAGGCGTAAAAGAGTGATTTTAAAAAAAAAAAAATCTAACACATGTCAAAAAAACTTACAACCCTTTGCTTCAACTTTCTAGCTGCAAGTCCTCCCATCGAAAATTTAGCGTACGATCGGGACAAAATTTCTGACCCTGTCTGTATATGTAAATACCATGAGACGATGGTGACAAAATTCGTGAATCTTAAAATGTGCTTCTTATAAAATAGAGTATCGACCTCAAATTTTTTATTGCAAAAATGGATAGAGGTTGCAAAGTTTTGCCGAGATCGAGTTTGAACCCACGCCTTTTTTATAGGTCTTATCCTTTTATTAAAATAGAGGCGTCACATTCTCTGTACTTTCAATATTTTTTTTTAAAAAGTTCCCGGACTCTAAAAAATCTGAAAACAATCAGAGTATCCATTTCTCCTCTATCCATTTCTGCAATAAAGAAATTGGAGGTTGATACTGCAGCATATAGACTCTGATTGCTATATTATATTAGATATATTATTATACTATTATAAATAAGATACCGCATCAGTAACTCTTTTAGTAGTAAGTTTGCTTTATTGTTTGTTTCTTTTACAACATTATTGTTAAATTAAAATTGTCGGTGAAATTATAGAATTAGAGAGTTTATAACCAAACAACACCAGTGCGTTAAAGAAGATATTGTTACATTAAAATTAGACTGGATAGAAGTGAGGTCAGCAGCAGCGGGACCAGTTGGCACAGCACCACGTGCGCTGCTCCTGAGAGCCGAAGGCGCACCGCAAACAAGGTGGCTCCTGGGCAGACACCATCGTCACCATCAGCAGCAGCGCCACCATCAGTGCCAGCAGGAGGCTCCGTGTCGTCATCTGCACAAATTACCGACGTCAGTTCGCCTCCAATACAACAGAATTGTTCTCATCAACATATGCATGTGTATCGACAATATTTATAGTTTCTCTATTTTAAATATATCGATTACAGAATTTTATGATTAATATGTACAATGTACATATTAATCATAAAATACGTACATGTACAGTCGTCGCCTCGGAAAATTTCCCTTTGCGGCCTTGTTAATCACCGTGCTCCGTAAGAATAACACAGGGCATGGCATCATGATGATTAACAAAGCCGCAAGAAGAAAGTTTTCCAAGGCGACGACTGTACATACACTGTAATTCAAACCCCACGAACGTATATGAAGTAATACAAATTATCATGGTGTCATAAATTTTTGCCGATTTTATTTAATTTTTAATTGAAGTCGATTTTCATTTCATAAATTTGTACACCAGCACCTACCCATAAGGCTTCCGGCCTTGGTAGAGGACTGTATTCTTATTTTTCACTAATAAAACTATTAAAAAAAAAAATACCAAGCTATTAAAAAAAATCAATGAAAAAGTATAACTAAAAGGACTGTGATACACACAATATAACATGATTTCGCAGCGTAAATTAATTTATAAAGTAAAAACCTAGATGCCATGAACTGTAGCTGTACAAAAACAGCTTCATACCGTATGCCTTCGTCCCTTCGTGTGATTTTGATTAGAAATTTAGCACCGGTTTTAAATGAGAAAAACGTATAAAATGGATCGCAGAAATTCGACGAGGTTGTGTCCATGGGACCCGCCTAAGAGTTAATTAATTCCGATGAGCTTTTTACATTATTATTTAATCTTGTCTTACTAAAAAAAGGTATCAAAATTAAGAGTTTAATAACTTTAATTTTTATATTAACGTTGTATTTCATTTCTTTTATAAAGCTTCTTCTATAGTGCAGCTCTTAAGCCGTTATTTTCCAATGCTTTTAAATATTTTTTTATTATTTTTTTCAAATCATTTCTTCTAGAAAACATTTAGCTATACAACAAAATAATAATCTACCACTTCATGCACGTCATTCGTAATTTATTCATGAACATGCAGGACCCCATAACAACATATATATTATACCGGTGTCGGGCATAAGGAACTTCTAAATTCTAAACACATATGTTACTTTTGGAAGAATATAATAATAATAATAATAATTTATTTTCGAATAGCTGGTTGTACATTACTGTACACAACATGATTCACGTCCAGAAGAAAATTAATAGATAAAATGTACATGCAATATTAACCATTTATAAATCTAAATACTAACAATAACAAGTTATATAAAATAACACAAATACAATCTATTCATTAAAATTTAAATCAATAAGAAATTACTTATCAACATTATACATTTTCTGGCAAATTTTTGTTTGAATCAAACTCTTTTATTGAGAATAATATTCCTTGCCAATAAGCACAGATTTTAGTTTATTTTTAAAAAGAACATCGCTACCTATCTCTCTTAATGATTTTGGCAGGAAGTCATAAATTTTTGCAGTTTGGTACAAAGAACTTTTTTCAAGCAAAGCAGAACAGTGCTTTTCAACTGAAACTTTGCCTTTGTTCCGCGTGCAATATGAATGTGATTATCACTATTATGAACGTACAGGTCAGGATGTTTATACGCTTATACATACAACAATTTAATATATAAATACCTGGCAAGGTTAAAATGTTAAGTGTTAAGTCGCTTAAAGTGCTTAAAGTTAAAATATCATGTCCGAGAGCCGGTCAGGTCGTCGAGGTGAATCACAGGTTAAAAACTCTCATAGAAACATTACAACATATATCATGTAAATAAAATATACAATTTAGAAATTCCTTATTCCCCCGTCGGTATACGATTATTATAGTATTATTATTATTGTGATACATTTTCCGAATTGAACACAAGTAAACATCACTGATTTCAACTTACGATCTGTGAAGTTCAGAGCTAGTAGCGAAGAGACGTACTACCTTGGTTGGAGACTGCGACGAGTGTGATGCTCACTCGTTTTGTCGTCAAGGTCTCTCCGACATCGGAATTTCCGAGACACGGGGTAACAGCGTGCACAACACTGAGTTGTTTATAGCCATGATATTAACCAGAGGATTTTAATTATTGTACATTGTATAGATGTCACCTTCGTAATAAAAATTTATTGGCACCATTATGTTCTGTGGCGAGCGTAGTCATAAAAATAATAAAAAAAAATAAATCATTTTGCCATCTCCATCGACCTTGATGACATATGACATTTTTATAAGAATAAAACAGGATTGGACCAGAAAATCAAGTTTGCTTATTTCAAAAAGAAATTTCGTAAAACTTTAGCTATTATGCTCTGCAGAGATATCCACAAAAAAGGGTTATTTTAGTTACTGCATGTTAGCTTTATATATAGAAATATGAATAATTATTTTAATATCTTATATATATTTTTGTAATTTTTACAATTCTTTGCAATTATTTTATCGTTATTCAAACCTATATAATACATATCAAATTATGCAATTTGTATTTTTTTAAATACTAATTTATCGTATTATGTAATTCATTACTGTATGTGCATTTCATTTGCTGTGAAAACTGCATCAAGATGAAACTTTAAAACTAATCAATTACATTTTATACTTATCGTTAAATTGCATTTTTAATCATAAATAAGAAGAGTTTATAGTAAATAAAATAACATATAGGTAACAAATATTTAATTTGTGAAACGAAATACGAACAATCGATTGTTGTAGTCCCATTTGATTAACATGTAAACCTTAGCAACCTCATAATAATTCTGATTTTTTTTTTTTTTTTTTTTTTTTTTGAGAGACAGTTCATGGCACCAAAAAAATATGGACAAAATTTCAAAACAATCGGACGATCTAATTTTTTAAAATTAATTTCTTAGTTTAGGTCTCCATGGGAAAGCCCTATGCTGAAAATTTAAAAAATTCATTTAAAAAAATTGGATCGTCCGATTGTTTTGAAATTTTTTCCACTTTTTTTGGTGCTAAGAACTGTCTCTCAAAAAAAATCAGAATTATTATGAGGTACGTTGCTAAGGTTTACATGTTAATCAAATGGGACTACAACAATCGATTGTTCGTGTTACCTTACCCTTAAATTATACAGTTTTTAACAAAATAGATTTCAATGATATATTATTGATGGCTAAAATCGGTACATAACAAATATTCAACTTTTCCAAAGTAAAATTTTAAAAACTTTAATTTTATGACTATACACAAACCAACTTTCCACTGTTGTCCAGGCGCACTAATGGGCTGCACAAGATGGAGGGCCCGGGCAAGAAACGAATCCCGGACTACACGGACACGGCATACCGTGAGGCTGTCTCTCGTCTGCGCTACTTGCTTGCCGAGTCCTACAGCTCTCCGCACCGAGCACCGTTCCGTGGCTTGTCCCAGGTACTTGATCTTCACTATCACCAACTTTGACTTTTATAAGAAAAGAATTCATTCATTAAAAGTGAGAAAATTTCTTCATAAACTTCAGTAGTTTTGATTTCAAATTATTTTTTTCTTCTATAAGTTAATAGGTTCAAATTTTGTTTGACAACAGAAATATCACCATAAAAAAAATAAATAAATAAAAATAAATAAGAAAAAAAAAAACAGAAAAAAAGCCCGAATTAATAAAATTTAATCGCCTCAGAATGCAAATCACGTAACTACAACAAAAAGTTTGATAGGATTTTGACCCTTATAATTCAGTGAATTAATAAGGTTTATAGTTTAGGGTTGCATATTTTTTTTTTTTTTTTTTTTTTGTAATTAAGTGATTTGCATTCAGGCGAAGTTTTTGCTTTATGTTGAGGCTGTAGATCATCAGCATCTTTAAGAGACTCTTGTGGAAAAACACAAACTAATTATTGTATGTTGTTTATATCTTAAGCAGGTGTATGCAAAATGCTGATCTGTTCGCAGGGCTACAGCCGCAGTGCCGGAGGTGAGGAAAGTGGAGGGGAGGAGACTGACGCGGTGATTGAGCGGACTCGCGCCCTCCTTAGTCCGTACCGTCGACCGCTCTACACGCCTGCGCGCCGCAACTTGTACACGGCTCGATCTCCCAGCCGCGTGCCCAGCGTTCACGTTGAGGCTGCCTCTAACGAGCCGACGGTGCACACGGCCCCCACCACCCCGCGAGCCAACACCGGCACGGAGTCTGCTGCTCCGCTGCCTCCAGAAATGATGACCTTCATCGAGAGACAGGAGGAGTACATTGACCAGCTTGAGCGAGAGTCCCACTTCTGCAGGGTAATGCGTCCCTCATGTTTAACTTTCCTCTCAGCTATATAACCACAGTGCACTGTCCACAATGGAGTATTGACCTCAAAATTTGTTATTGCAGAAAAATGGAGAGTGCAAAGTTATGCTATTGTTTTTTTTTTGTTGTTTTTTCAGATTTTTTTTAGTCTGGGAACTGTTTTTAAAAAATCATTGAAAGTACAGAGAGATTGACGCCTCTCTTAATAAAAGGATATAACCTAAAAGGGACGTGGGTTCAAATCCGACCTCAGCAAAACTTTTTAGCAATATTTCCAGGGCTTTAAAAAATCTGAGAAAAATCAGAATGGCATAACTTTGCACCCTCTATGTATCCATTTTTACAATGAAAAATTTTGAACTTAATATGTACTACATTGTCGAAAAAGGAAAAAATAAATAAATTCTGATTGCCTGTGGTTTTATTAAGCCTAGTACTGTAAATCAGAAATTTTAAATGTTCTGATTTGGGTAAAGGCATTCCCTTTCCGAACAATTCCGGAAAGTTATTGCAAATACAGTCTTGAATCCAGCTTATTGAATTGTAATATTTATTTGATCGTTACGGTGTGGGTTGTCGCAGGAAGAGTTATCGAGCCTGCTGGGGAAGGTGAAGGAGGTGATCTCGGAAAACGAGGGTCTGCAAGAGAAGAACAAGTCGGGGGTGCTCAAGTCGGTGCTCGACTACCTGCACTCCGACAACGAGGATGAGGAGGAGGAGGACGAAGACACAGAAGCCTCCGAGGTAACGTCTCATTCAGTCTTCATTTTTTAACGGTTACGTTTTTTTATTCCCCACCCAAGACCTCAGACTTCTAGCTCCGCCCCTCAATATTTCCCGCCAAAGTCCTGGGGTTTAGAAAGCGCAACTGTGCATGCGCCAGGGGGTGGCTTAGAAATTGGTAGCCGGCGTCCGATTTTCAGCTGAGATCTCCCAATATGTGTGACGTCATGAGAGGCGGGGAGCAAATATCAGCTAGAGGACCTCAGAGGTTGGGCTTCGGAATAAAAAAACATAGCCAACATTTCATCAATTATGTTAAACAGATTAAATTAGCATAGTTTTTATACAATAAGAAGCTTAAAGTGGCAGAACCAATTGTGGTGAATTTTTCAAAATACAGTAAAAAGATGTTATTACCTAAAGTCAAGGGATCCAGGAAATTAAGTTTACATCAAGTATTACCATATATTGAATTTTTCCTCTACCTGCACTGCTAATTAATTTTTAACGGGACCATGATTTCCTTTACTCAAAATTAAGTTTTACCTAACAACAAGTTGTGTAATAATGAGTTTTTACTATAGTTTAATACTGTATTGGTGAGAAAGGATAAAAAATTTAATTTATTTTTCAAGTTCCCTTGATAAAAAAAAAAGTATTGAAATTTTGATGAACATTTTACAATTAAAATCAACACTAAAATTATGATACATTTAATTCACTGCTTTTATACCTTGAAATATTAGTTCTGTAAGTACAGTATTTCTACATTCTCGACTTGTTGTCACAGGTTGAGCCTCGCAGGAAGAAGCGGGAGCGGCGCCACCGTCTGGAAGGTCCCAGCATCATGTTTGAGTCGCGCATCAGTGAGCTGGAGGCTCAGTTGACGCAGGTGCGCATCGAGCTCAAGAAGGCGCAAGACGAGGCAGATCTCTACAAGAAGAGGCTTGCCGGCGAGGGGCTGTTGGGGGACATCGGGGCAGCGGAGCCAGACTCTCTGAGGCACCAGATGGAGAGTCTCAAACGGTACGTCCCTCCTGAGTCAGCCAACTATTTGAATGATTACTCTGCAGGACAATTTTGTAATTGCACGTTCGCAGAATATCAGCTTAAAAGAAGGACTTTTATACAGGGAACAACAGTTTTTAATCATATCCCTATTGATATTATAAGTAAAAATAATTTAACCATATTTAAGAAGAAATTAAAAATGTTTCTGTTTTAAAAGGAGATCTACAAAATAGACGATTTTTTCAAAGAATAATTTAATATTATAATCATGTATGTATAAAATTACTTGTCCTTACTGGAAAATTAAATTAGCTGCATGGTCTATTTTTTTCCTGCCCAAATGAAAAGAGCATAAAAAATATGTTGTTCTGATTTGTTTCCATAGTTTTTAAAAGAGACCATTACAGGAAAAAAATTGAGAAACAAAACAAACCAAAAAAATCAGATTATCATAATTTTTTACACCCTCTATTCAATCATGCAGCAACAAAATTGCATACAATCTGTCATTACTTGATCATTTTGGACGTGATATGCAGGGAGAAGGAGGAGCTGGGAGATGCGGTGAGCAAGCTGCAGAGCACGGTGTCACAGCTCAGGGAGAGGGAGAATGACGCCACCCACCGCCTCAAGAGATCGCAGGAGGCAGTCGAACAGGCAACGTTCGAGAAGTCACAGGTGAGACGATTGTCGCAGGAATTTGTCTGCTACTCTTGCTTGTAATTTTGTAACTTTGATCACTACATGACCAAGGTCTTAGTAAGTGTAACTTTTTCTACAAATTTAGACTAGGTTACAAAAAATTGATGGTTATTTTATTTTATTTATTTATTCACATTAAATATCAGTTTAAATGTTGCAGTATTTGTTTATTACTATATTTAGTATAAAATTACTTGATTTAGGATAAATGTCTAGTATAAAGTTTTTCTATTTTGAATCATGTATTACCAAATTTATTCACAAGTAGCCAACAAGAGTGTGTCAAAAAATTTTATGAACAGCAAAAGGTATTCAATTTTTAAGGAATATGAACCATGAAGGTTGTTATATATTTTTAATGAAAAGGACAAGAATAACCATGCTCTTATTTGAATAAATTTCTAAGTGAACCTGTGACCACAAGATTTTCCCCTAGTTGGATTTTTTCTATCGTTAAATCCTTGCTGGTTAATCCTGTCTATTTCATTTAATGATAAATGAAAAGCAATAAGTAGAAGAGAAGTGTATTAAAAGTCCCGAAGTTGTAATGTCATTTCCAACATTTGCGGAATGTCGTGCAAACAACATACGTGCCCCGCTAAGAAACGGTACTTAACTGTCTGGCGTGCAGACTGGGTATTAGGAGCCCCAGAGAGCACTGTGAACAATGTTGAAAAACAAGTTACGCCATTGGTAACCAACCATTTCCATCGCAGGGTGAGCTTGAGGTGCGTCGTCTCAAAGATGAGCTTGACCGTCTGCACGCGAAGTTGAGAGAGGCCGTCGCAGAGCAGGGTCGTCGTGCTGCGGAGGAGCGTGCCAGCGTCGAGCGTCGCTTCCAACAGCAGGTGGAGACACTGCAGGCCGATCTGACCGCGCAGTGGGACGCCTCAGGACGCCTGCAGCTCGACCTTGAGAAGCAGCGTCGCACCGAGGCAGAGCTGCGCAGGGAGATCGCAAACAAGAACGCAACCCTTGACGATATGGCCAAGGAGACGCAGGCCAAGATCGGTATAGCTCCCAACCCTCCTCCTGTAGCATCACAGGCAGTCACAGCCTAAGTCAACATCATAATATATACAAGACAGCACTTTATAATTAATGTTGATATTCCAAATTGATAAAAAATTACAACAGCCCAGGTCATAAAATGATGAATTTAAAGTCATTTAATGTCAGCTACTTATTTATTAAAGTGCTTTAAATTTCTAGACATATATTTGTGGTAAAAATGCTGTTAAATGCATGTGCAGTCTTGTTGTGTTAAGCTGATACACATATCTACAATGTGTGCAAAACAAGATTTGCTGATATACATATTTTGTAACTGTCAAATTTATTTATAATTCTTACAAGTTGGTCATACTTAATCTTAACTGAAATCATTTGATTTTAAAAATTGGTGAAATTTTTTGTCAATACCTTTCATTTTCTCATGTTTTATTTTATTTTAGTATTCATTTTTCATAAATTTGAAATTCTGTTTGCAACTTAAAATCTTTTACTTAAGCTTTGCTCATGAGCTTGAATGAGCTCTGCCAATCAGAGGGCAAGATAATTGACTTTAAAAATTCCTCAAATTTATCAAGCACTTGGTAAGTTTTTCCATATGAAAAATAGAAGCCTCTCAGCTTTCTCTTTTAATTCCATGGATGGTTCAATTCAATACTGATGCACACTGCTGATGTTAAATGATCCATCTTAAGATTGATGTTTGTGAACCAGTATGTCGTCTGTATATCTCGTCTGTGTGTTAGTGAATGTATTGTATGTTTATTACTTTTCAGAAAGTTTGTTGCTGTATTTAACTATTTATCATTGCATCATCTTCTTGTATGTTCATTATTTCAAGCTTCATTACTCACAATCTTACTTTCATAAATGTACTTGCAGTTAAGGGCAAATTTATCATATTTTTTGTTCATACCACTGTGCACTTAAAATAAGAGTAAAGATACTCAGTTTAAAATGCACGCAAATATTAGAAAATAAAAAAGAGCGAGAAAATAAAAAAAATATTAGAGCTCTTTAAAATTGATATTCTTGTGAACATATGTTAATTTTGGGGCTGCCCGGATATTTAGAGGTGGACTGTGAGAGGTTGTGCGTGCAGACGTGTTGCAGGGGGAGCTTGGTTCGGCTCTCAGTCACCAGGGTGTTCTGGGCCAGGAGCTAGCGGCCGCACAGCTCGTGGCAGACAGGGCCGAGAGAGAAGGGCGGCAGGAGAGCAAGCGACTGGGGGCAGAGGTGTCCGCACTGAGGGAGCGACTGGACAGAGCCGACTCAGAAACTCTGAGGGCTCGTCAGGAGGCTCTGAGGCTTTCGGAACAGCTGGCGACGTTAGACCGAGAGGTAGTCTTGACACAATCAGCCAGACACAACAAACACAAACTGGTCAACTTTAGACTCATGCTAGTTAAATAGACATGTCATAAAGTTGTTAAAATAGTAAGCAAATTAAGGACTTTAAAGTAGATCTAAACCACTTTTTCTTTAATTATTCTGTTAATAAAAACCATTATATACCAAACATAATACAGTCATCTTAAAAATTTGTAGCTGAATGAAGCTTTTAATTGTTATATAGATAAACATTAGCTTTATTTGTTTAAAATAAATTAGACATTATGTTTTTGTATTGAAAAGTAAATCTCATTCTAGCATACATCAAACAAATCATATTATCAAAAGGGGGGAGGGAAATAAATTTTATTGAATGTATTTTATATACTAATTTATTTATTACAATAAAAATACACTGACTACTCTCACAATATCTTTTATTTTAACAATATTTCAACTCAACATTATTTTTTACAAGTTGCACTCTCACAAGATACACAAGACGGTTAGTTTGACCTCGGTGGTTTTCAGATGACCCTAAGCAAGACGAAGGGTTCCACGGTTGAGAGTCGCGGCGACGTGCAGCCCGCGGTACGAGAGCAAGAGCTGACGTCGATGATTTCCAACATGGAGGAGAAACACGGTGAGTCCAAGCTTCCTCAGAATCCCCTCTCTGAACCCTCTAGCGGACATCTTGCCTCTTAGGCCAGCAGTAACCTTCACCTCTTTTTATTTTATTTTTTAAATATAATCAATATTAAATTTATTATTTTTTATTAAATTTTCAACTCATTTCTTGCAAAAACATATGTCGGAAAAAACATTTTTTTCTAATATGCAGTCTTTTGTTTTAATATATTACAAATTTTTCTAACTAGTTTTTGATGTATTGTTTTCAATTTTATCTGAAAGAACATGAAGAGTTTGGTCTCTATCTTTGCAAAAAATAGAGAAAAAAAAATGGAGAAAAAGCTTCTCTGTCCAAAGCAGTTGAATGTTGTCAATTTCTGAAGCAAATCTCACAGAGCAGCTTGTCTCTAAATTTACCAGGCAGAGTCCAAATTTAAAGATCAGTTAGAGATTCAAAATGTACCATTTTTACACGTGTCCTTTCCGATAAATTTAAAAATCTTCACATTTATAGAGGCTGATGATTTCTTAAAGGAGGGGAACAGCTTTGATCTTTCTATTGTTTTATTGAAGGTGTCAAGTCAATAATTTTGTAGCTAAGAACATTTCAACACTCTTCTTTCTATTAAGGATAGTTCCAGTGGTTAAAATATTTAAAAAAATAATCTCATGACAAATTAAAGATAATTGCATAGTAATAAAATTTTGTGTCAATAATATCACACTCTTGTCACAACAAATTTTGAAAGTTGCAGTAACCACACAATGATGCACAGAGCTCTGCTATGTTGAACTTTTTCTTATGGTACAAGTTTGACATCATTGGTGTAGTTTTAAATATTTTACCCACTTAAAAGGAGAGGTGCTGTTTTTGTTCTTTTTTTATAAATTAAGGTTTGACAACTTTAATCCAAATTTAAGCCAACAATTCTCCTCCTTAAATTAAGGGTAAGATAACACGAAACATTGATTGTTGTAGTCCCATTTGATTAACATGTAAACCTTAGCAACCTCATATTAATTCTGATTTTTTTTTAGAGACAGTTCTTAGCACCAAAAAAAAAAATGTGAAAAAAAAAGTTCAAAACAATCAGACAATCCAATTTTTTTACAATCAGACAATCCAAATTTTTTAAATTAATTTTTTAAATTTTCATTATAGGGCTATCGCATGGAGACCTAAACTAAGAAATTAATTTTAAAAAATTGGATCGTCCGATTATTTTGAAAGTTTGTCCACATTTTTTTGGTGCTAAGAACTGTCTCTTAAAAAAAAATCATAATTATTATGAGGTTGCTAAGGTTTACATGTTAATCAAATGGGACTACAACAATCAATGTTTTGTGTTATCTTACCCTTAAGCTCTCATACTTTTAGTAAATTCAACCAATTATTATTATTATTATTTAATACGTATATTAAAGATAACACATTTTTAGTTTTTATTATAATTAGTTAGCACCAATCAATGAGATTGTGTCCCGATTTCAGTTGAAACTGTTGCTGAGCTAGAAGGCATGATACAGTCCCAGAACCAAGTGATGGCACAACTGAAAGACGAGTGTCACAATCTAACACAAAGACTGGAGGACTCGTCAGCCCGTCACAAGTAAGAGCTTCCATCGCACTATCCTTCTATCTTTCTCTATCCATTCTTCCTCTGGCTTGGACTCTTTTACACATTAATTATCACACTTTTCAAAATAATTTTGTAGATTGGTATATACAAAAATTACCTACAGAAAAAAATAGGACTTTTCTTGGTATTTTAGTTGTAGAATATTGTGGTGGTGGTGTTTGAAGACTTAGCACCATTTTGTTGTATTCTCCGTCCCAAGAGAGGTGGCTCAACAACAAGAATCATCACAAGATAAAGACGGTCATAAAACTTCTTACTCCGGGCAGCCCCAAACTGTTAAAGTAGATGTAATAGTAAAAGTGAATCGTAATAAGGTGAGTGCTCAGAAAATATACTTCTTCATTATTTTGTATTTATTTTACTGTGGTGTTGTGTAATAGAATGCTTTTTTTTATTATTATTTCACCGCATTTTTTTTTTTTTTTTAAAGAATATGTGTATTATGCATTTTTATAAAATTAGAGGGTCAAAATTTTAATGTCACCTAATCAATAATTTATATTTCAAAATATTTTTATTAAAAGACTTAAGTATTCAAAATTATGTGAATAAAATGAAAATTATGATCATCATTTCATCATTATTCATGTGCAAGAGTATTCTTTGTATTAACTACAGTCCTGAGCACTCAGCTAAGCGTTTTACTTTTTGTAATAGAATCTTAATGTAAGCACCTGTATATCATTATATTGTGTGTGCATGCTTTCTACACAGTATAGGCAAGTGGTCAAGTATAATATATGCAACCTGAGAAAGGTCAATTTTCTTGACCTGTGCTATTTAAGGGATGTATGTTACCTACTTAACCGCTCGCTACGGTCCGCAGTATCTCATTTGTGGTAGCGAATAAAAACCGTTTGTTAAAAACATTACCGGGGAAATTAAACAACAACAAAAGTTTTTGGTTCTATTACCACAATGAAATATCTGTTTTTGAAAATCACAATGTTATTGTAAAATTACTACAGTCTTTAGTTACTAATTGTAAGTGAAATAAATTGTTTCATCACATTTAAAGTTATTTTTAATTAATTATTTCTTTACTTTACAGCCAAATTTTTTATTATATGTTTAAAAAAAAAACATTAATATCCGTTCTTATATAATAGCATTTTGGCAAAAGTAATTAATTAAAGCTATAATATGACAGTAAATGACTCAAGTCCATCAGAAATACAAAAGGTTATAAGTTCATTAAACCAGATAGTGACATTAACATTGGAGAGGGGGCTCTCCCCAAATTTACCTTGGTAAATACAGGAGATTGGTAGTGGCAACTTCTTCTCCCATTTCTTATGGCAAATCTTTCCGGTGGAGGTCCCAATTCCTTTCCTTCAATTTATCTGTGTCATCAAATTTGTTCACTACACAGCTTAAATTGTGCTGTTATTTTTGTATTAGCCAGTTTTTAAATTAATGTATAGTTGATCTAATATTTTGAATGTTGGTATATGTTTATAAATTTGATATATTTTAATTAAATCTGCTTTCATCATAAAAAATTAATTTTACATATTATTTAAGGGTAAGGTAACAAGCCCAATATTTAAAAAGAATCCCACTCATGAAAATTATGATAAAAATTTAAAATGTTCTCCTCTACATCTCCTATCAGTAGCTAAAATATCAGGTATACAAATTCGAGCTAGGTTTTTTTTGAGTTATGAATTTTTCAAGTTGGTTATTTTAACATGGAATTAAGTTCCATTTCTCCATATTAAATTAGTCAACTTTAAAAATTCATAACTCAAAACCTAGCTCGAATTTGTATACCTGATATTTTATAGCTACTGATAGGAGATGTAGAGGAGAGCATTTTAAATTTTTGTCACAATTTTCATGAGTGGGATTCTTTTCAAACATTAGGCGTGTTACCTTCCTCGTAATTGATAAAGTATATTTTCATCATCTTCAATATAATTAAATATTTTAAGTTAATGTTTATTGAGTTCTAAAAAATAATCTTGATTAATCACAAACATTTCTGGCCTTAATATTTAAAATTAGTACAACATTTTGTCCACTTTTGAGCATTGAGCTATCATACTGTGGGATGATACAGGCAGGAGCGAGTTTCGTTACGTGAAGAGAACTCCGTGCTTCTGGCCGGCTGCACCGCTCTCCGTGCCGAGTACCACGAGCTGCTGGCTTCGTCACAGCGACGTCCCGTGCAGGTGTGACAACGCAGCTGACCTTCTCCTTCTTTCTCTTTACCACAGCGGTCTTCTTTCTCTGTCACCAAACACTTACAAAATATCACTGTGAATTCTCCCACATAATACAAAACATTTTATCTTCCAGGGAAGAAATGGCTGGGCTACAAAATAACATAGAATATTTATCTAGCAAACTGGAAGCCTCTGTAGTTGAGGTACAAGGGCAGAGAGGTAATTTTATTGCTTCGTCGCTTTTTAGTTTTGTCTACAAAAGTTAATATAATATCTCAATAAATAAAATAATTTTCAATTACTAAAATGGAGTATCGACCTCAATTTGTTATTGCAGAAATAGATAGAAGGTGCAAAGTTATGATACTCTGATTTTTTACAGATTTTTTAGAGTCCATGAACTTTTTTTAAAAAATAATTTAAATTACGGAGAAAGTAACGCCTCTGGATGCCTATCTTAATAAAAAGGATATGACCTAAAAGGAACTTGGGTTCAAACCCGACCTCAACCAAACTTTTTAGCAATACTTCTCGGCCTCTAAAAAATTTGAAAAAAAGCAGAGTATAACTTTGCACCCTCTATTCATTTTTGCAATAACAATTTTTGAGGTTTCACATTTTTCTGTCTTACGTTAGTACTAGCATATTACCACATTTTGATAAACGTTGCATGGCTAAATTTAGTATTTTGTATCTATAATTAACATTCTAACTAAAAATTTAATATAGTGCTTTTACATTAATTTCTGTAATAACTGCTGCTGATTTTTTTATATAATTAAATAATGTATGTTCACACTCATAAAAGTATTCCAGCCATTTCTGCAAGCTTCCATATGTCTAGAAATTTCTTATTCTTATTTTTACAAAAACAGGTAACAACCATAGCTAGTAGGGGGCTTGGAAATTATTTGTAAACATTGCAAGCAATAAAATGCAAATGCTTCGCAAATAATTTTGAAAAAAACATGCTCTCGTAATCTCAACATAATTTTAAATAAAAATGCAATTTTAATTATTGTTTTGAAATGAGGAAAGTTTTCTGAGGAAGAGCTATTTTGAAGTAATTAATATAAGAGTAAGGTAACACGCCCATGCAATGTTAAAAAAAAAAATCCCACACATGAAAATTATAAAACATATAATCTTAGAATGTTCTCCTCTACATCCCGTCAGTAGCTTAAATATCAGGTGTACAAATTTGATCTTGTTTTATATGTAGTTATGAATTTTTAAAGTTGACTAATTTAACATGGAAGTTTTATTCCTCCGTGTTAAAGTATTCAACTTCAAAAATTCATAACTCGAAAACTAGATCGAACTTGTTTACCTGATATTTTAGCTACTAACAGGAGATGTAGAGGAGAACATTTTAAGGGTAAGATAATGCGAAACATAGATTGTTGTAGTCCTATTTGATTAACATGTAAACCTTAGCAACCTCATAATAATTCTGAAATTTTTTTTAAAGACAGTTCTTAGCACCAAAAAGATGTGGGAAAAATTTCAAAACAATCGGATGATCCAATTTTTTTAAAGTATTTTTTTTTTTTTTTTTTAATTTTCAGTATAGGGCTTTCCCATGGAGACCTAAACTAAGAAATTAATTTAAAAAAATTGAATCGTCCGATTGTTTTGAAATTTTTTCCACATTTTTTTGGTGCTAAGAACTGTCTCTCAAAAAATTGTCAGAATTATTATGAGGTTGCTAAGGTTTACATGTTAATCAAACAGGAATACAACAATCGATGTTTCGCATTATCTTACCCTTAAGATATGTTTCATATTTTTCATGTGAGGAATTTTTTTTAACACTGGGCATGTTACCTTATATATCGTCCCTGGTCCACACTAATGAGCTATCTGCTTCCCCAATCTCGTTGCAATAATGAGCTATCTGCTATTTCAGATGAACGCAATTATGAGCTGTAAATCGATATAAAATTTATATATGTATAAAGCTCATAATTGCGCTCACCTGAAATAGCAGATAGCTCATTATTGTGGACGGCGGACGAATACCCTTAAGTTTTACCTCCCAAGCCACCATGAATCATAATAAGCTACTGGGCACTATAGCTTGCCCTTATAGCCTTCAGTCGACTTCAAAGCTGTTCTTCCTCAGAGATATGTCTCAATTTTTGTGCACTACAAAGTACCTTTGCATGAATATTAAACTGTCTAAAACTTTAATTAATTCACACTTTCTCTTTCTATCACATATCATTCACTAATTTAAAGCCTTCATAATGATAAATGATGTTTTGAATATTATAAAATAATATTAGTTCTTCAATTCATACACTAAAATAAATTAGCAAACATTAATGTACAGAAGCACAAAGAATTAACTTAGACATAAATTTTGATTTTAGGCTAAATTTTGTTACTGGAATTTGCTATCTTGAATAATATATATTGTAACAATTTTGTAAGTTCGAATCTTACAAGTGATTTGCTTCTATAATTTCTAACATGTTCAATCTTGAAATTTATAACATTTTCCTGCTGAAAATACAAATATAAAATACACAGTACTTTCAATTCCATGTTGTCAGTAAAAAATGTAACATTTTTTTTTTTCTCCCTACGAATTAATGCTTCTTCCATTTCTCTTTCTCTGTTCTGAAATCCGTTAATCACAATTCATATAATGTCATTTCTTGTACCTTATATGTACCGAACCAAACAATATTCTGAACACTGTGATTTACAAATAACAATAATTAAGCAAGAATATCAATAAATAATAGACGGAAAACACACTTACTGTACAGATTTGTTTTTATTATTGTACAAATGAAAGATGAAGGTACAAAAATATGCTGCTTTGATTTTTTTCAAACTTTTGTTATGGCAAATATTTTTAAAAATTGAACATTCTTACTACGGAAACTATTGAGGCATCACTTCCTAATAAAAGGATACAAACTAAATGCCGGAAATAAGGAGCATCATGGCCATTCAAAACTAAGTTTTTCTTTAATCACAAATAACTACAGTATATCTTTATTATTAATATGATTTTCCTAAAAATAGAAGATCATTAAAAATGAAAAATAAATCAGAGTAGCACAACTCTTTGAGCTTTATTGTTACAATAAAAACAAAGTAATGAAAGTAATCTGTTTTATACTATCTAAATTTATGTGAAATTAAATTAAATATATAAAATGGAATCTAAAACCCCCCAAAAACATCATCACAAGAACCATATTGTTTCCTCCTCCGTGTGCTAACAACGTTGTCGTGCTTGCAGACCTGGAGAGCTACGGAGGCACCAGCGAGGAGCGAGCTGACGACGGCCTGGGGGCAGTGGACGGACTGTACGAAGAAGCCACCGCCCCCCGGCCGTACCAGCCCCCGCAGTACCCTTCCGAGCAACCCCCCACCAGAAGGCACTTCGAGTCCACCGAACAAACAAGAGATGGCAGCACCTACCAGGAACCTCCAGAAATCAGAAACGTTGATGAAATTAGTCAAAGAAACGAACAATTTGAACCGCAAGAAAGTGTTTATCAATCACCAACACTCGCTAGAAACCCTAATGTGGATGATGTCGTACAGAGAACAAGAAACTATGAACCATCTGGGGGATATCAGCAGCCTGCAGGGAGAAACACCTCCTCAGTGTATGAGTCTGAGAGAATGGACACTTCACCAATCAATAGAGGCCCAACTTCAGACGATGTCGGACAAAGAGCAAGGAACTACGAACCAGCAACTCCCACTTACCAGCAGCCTGCAAGAGATCAATTTGAAGCATCCCCTGGATACGACTTCGAGACTTCACCAACTAGAGGAACAGAAGATGCTGTGGGAAGATCAGGAGGCTATGAACAATCTGAACCGTATCAACAGTCGGAGAGAGTTGCAACTCGAGACAAGTTTGAACCACCACAGACAGGAGAAGACTTGGCACAAAGAAACTATAAATCCTCTTCTCCATACCATACAAGAGAAACAGTGGAACAAAGATCTGGTAAATATGAACCAGCAGATGGAAGAGAACTGGAGAGAGCAGCATTTCAACAGAAGAGAAGCCCTTCGCGAGATCCTCCAATCAGAGAACCATCCCAAGATGCCATCAAGAGCACCAGAGTTGGTCAATTTGAGTCCTCGGAGAATGTATACCAGCAGCCCGATAGAGAGTATGGATCTACTGAGAGACCACTTGGTGAGAGAGAACCAATCAGAACGGAGTCTAGACCATCTGTTGAGAGAGAGCCAATCAGAACGGAGTCTAGAGAACCAATCAGAACGGAGACTAGACCATCTAGTGAGAGAGAGCCAATCAGGACGGAGTCTAGGCCATCTGTTGAGAGAGAGCCAATCAGAACGGAGTCCAGAGAGCCAATCAGAACAGAGTCTAGGCCATCTAGTGAGAGAGAGCCAATCAGAACGGAGTCTAGACCATCTAGTGAGAGAGAACCAATCAGAACGGAGTCCTACCAAGCTGCTGCAACACCACCGACTTCTTCATACGTGCAGCAGTCTCCGAGCAGGGGGGACAAATTCCGTCCTCCATCCGGTGGCCCAGCCAGGAGTCCCGCTGCTGCAGCCCCCGCTTCTCCATCCGTGCGAGGTCCTCGACCAGACACCCAGCGTGGGGGAGGGGAGGAAGCCCCGGCACGCAAGCAGCCATGACCTGGCAGCGGCACGAGGAAACCTCCCCAGAGACGAGTGGTGCTCGAACGACGCTAACCTGCTGGGACCTCCTCTTTCGATTGAAGATCTCGCAACGTGACGCTAGCCTGCTGGGACCTCCTCTTTCGATTGAAGATCTTGCAACGTGAAGCTGATTTGACCATTCTTTCCTCGTGCTCACACCAGATTGCAATAAGATTTGAATATTGGAAATTTTATGTGTGTTTTAACATAAGATGTGCGTAAATTTGAATTATGTAATTTATTACGACTATTCTAGAAGCCTGTAAAAATATTTGAGACTGCCAGCTTCAAAACCAGCTCTTTGACTTTCTGATAAAGTCTCTACCTTTCAGTTGTTGTGATAAGAATTATAGCTCTTATCAAAAAGTGAAAAGCGGTTTTAATAAAGCTGACAGTCTCACATGAAGAAAAATGTAAGAAAATTTTAGAAATTTATATTCTAAATTTAAAATTTGTTTATAAATATAGAAAATGCAATAAAAAAATGAAAAGTTCACTTAAAATTAAATCTTAAATCTGACTGGGCTGCAGATTTTGGTGTGCTGCTCCTTCATTTTGACTACTTTGTAATTTTTGTTTGTAAATTGAATGTCTCATTTAGATCTCTCTGCCTTTGTGTGTGTTACATTACTTATAAATAACTCTCAAGGTGAAATAAATCATTTTAATAATCTATAAACAACAATACAGTGTAATTAATAATTATTCAATCCTATATAATATAGCAATATATATATAATATAATGCATGGAGTTCCATCAAAAGTTATACGTGTCTAATTTGTCATTAAATTTCTTGCCCTTGTAAAAAAGTCCTATAATAATTAAAGTATATTAGTAATCACAATTTAATTTTTATTAATTAATTTATTATTGTATACTTTATTACACGTCTTTTTTACAAGGGTTGAAATTAATTTAAAGAACATGGGACAGTAAAATCATTAATGCCTAAAAAGTTTATGTAAGATATATGTTAATGCGAGAAAGGAGTAAATTTTCTTTCTTTGGACCATCCCGGCCCCGAATTTAAAAAAATTAAATAAATATAGACAGCCGCAGGGCGATTGCACAGGCAACATCGCACTGAGTATGGCTGGGCGGGAGGAGGGGAGAGTGATTTCCATGGAAAAGAGGCAGCTATGTTGCCTTTCGTGATTGCTGACGTCAGCAATCCACATTTTAGTTACTCGCTGGGCGCTTCCCCTGAGGCACTCGCCACCGTGCGGCATGTATTCATACTCAGTTAGTGGGTAACTTTTAAATAAAAAATACTTATTTTTATGGTCCCCTGTCCCTTTAAGGAGAAGAGGATGTAGAATTATATGCATCAAAATTATGAGGCATTATAAATCAAAGTAAATAATATATATAAGATATATAATTTGTTTTGTTTTTTTTTTTTTACCTTAAGGGTAAGGTAACGCCACCAATGTTAAAAAAAATCCCTCTCACAAAAATTCTGAAAAAAATTTAAAATGTTCTCCTCTACACCCTCTATCAGTAGCTAAAATATCAGGTATACAAATACGATCTAGTTTTTGAGTTATGAATTTTTAAAGTTGACCAATTTAACATGGGAGTTTCATTTCTCCATGTTAAAGTAGTCAACTTTAAAATTTTATAACTCAAAAACTAGATCGTATTTGTATACCTGATATTTTAGGTACTGATAGGGGGTATAGAGGAGAACATTTTAAATTTTTTTCAGAATTTTTGTGAGAGGGATTTTTTTTAACATTGGTGGCGTTACCTTACCCTTAAGTTGTACAGCAGTGTCCAGAAAATAATGGTTTAATAATATAACTTATATTACTGTATTAAACCAATAATATAAGTTACATGATAACAATTTTTTAACCAGTCCCTAAAATTCTAAATACAATTTGAAATTATTTACACATATATAGCTGAGATAAATTTTATAAAAACAAGCCACAATAAACATATTCGATGTTCATACCTGAAACAGAAGATAAACCCAACTGCATAGACAATAAATTTGACATGATGGTATATGATCGAGCGATAAAAGAAGACACAAGATTAATTTACTGACAACTTTATGATGGTATATGATCGAGCGATAAAAGAAGACACAAGATTAATTTACTGACAACCTTTACTCTACATTGATGTATATGCCATGCTGATCGATACTAATAATATGGATATAAAAAAAAAATCACCGGTTATAGTTATACACTCGTCGCTTTGGAAAATTTCCAACTTGCAACCTTGATATATGGATTGTGTTAATCTTATGGGGCATGGTGAATAACAAGGTCACTGTTATGTATTTGAAGTCTAGTTTCTTGAACTAACTTACTGCACGCTAATCACTATATTGTTCTAATGTCTAATTAGAATAAGGTTGATTGTAGTTGGAAGAATACACGATACATAATTACCAATAAGACTCTGGAGGTTTATTACACTTCTGCGTTACACAATATAAAGTATGTTGCGGTGAGAGCTATATGCTATGATGTTTACTATGGTGTCCCGGATGCAAGAGAAGGAATATGAGGGGACTCTCGAGCACCCCTGACAGGTTTCGGTTCTTCCCCGACTAACTTTCACTTTGGGATAAATTAATATACAAAATATTTAAAAATTTAAAGACTGCCTTACGATTTACGGTGTGACTGGAGATAACGTCATTATCATACTGTAAACACGATAAAACATAAGAAAACATCATGAACGGACATATTATATCCAGGGCTCGGTTCCGAGAACGTTCACGGATCCAGATCCGCGAAAGATCCGCGGAAAACAATCGAGGATCTGGATCCGGGATCCAGGTTCCGCGAAAAACGTTCAAGGATCTGGATCCCGGATCCAGGTTCCGAGAAAAACGTTCGAGGATCTGGATCCCGGATCCTTGTTCCGCGATAAACTTCCCGCTCCATGGATCGCGGATCCAGGTTCCGCGAAAAACGTTCGAGGATCTGGATCCCGGATCCTGGTTCCGCGATAAACTTCCCGCTCCATGGATCGCGGATTCAGGTTCCGCGAAAAGCGTTCGAGGATCTGGATCCCGGATCCCGGTTCCGCGATAATCTTCCCGCTCCATGGATCCCGGATCCAGGTTCCGCGAAAAACGTTCGAGGATCTGGACACAAATGATTGGTGGCAAGTGTTGATTGCTCGGGCGTAAGGACGCACTGAAACCTCGGGTCTAAATACAAACCAGCACAAATGACCTTATTGTTAAATATGGTTGGTGCCCGATTTTTCATTTGTTGGTGTAGCTCTTGCGCTAGGGGATGATCTATTTTACTTGTAGCTAGTTCACAGGTATACCATATGCGGTAAGTGTCACCGATACTAGTTGTTCAGCTTGTAGTCTATCTGTTGCTGTCTTAGCTGGGTGCAGTGCTGTGACAATTTCACATACTGACGTCCATTCACTTTCAGTTAACTTTAATTCCGGATGTTCTTGCTCTCTTTCCTTACAAAATTGTTTAAACTTCAAACATGAATGGAACATATCATAGGTCGTTGATAAAAACATAACTTTTTATTTTTAATAATATAATTCAAGAAATGGATCCCGGATCTAGGTTCCGCGAAAACCGTTCGCGGATCTGCATCCCGGATCCCGGTTCCGCGTAAAAGATCCGAGAGCTCGGATCCGGGATCCTGGTTCCGCGATAGACTCCCTGGCACATTGATCCGGGATCCAGGTGCCACGAAAAACGTTCGCGGATCTGGATCCCGGATCCCGGTTCCACGTAAAAGATCCGAGAGCTTGGATCCGGGATCCTGGTTCCGCGAAAAACGTTCGCGGATCTGGATCCCGGATCCCGGATCCGCGAAAAACGTTCGCGGAACCGAGCCCTGATTATATCATATGCCCCACAAGAAGGCACAAACTAAATTCGTCTCGCTTTCCACCCAGTGCAGTGATGCACTTGTGTGTGGTTCCCCAGGCTTCGGACATCGCTTTGGTCCATTGAGAAAAAGTAGAGGTGTCCGTCCTGACTGAGGTTTTCGGTACGGTTATAATAAAAATAAGTTACGATAATGATTACCGTACCAGGTTTTCCACGGTTCCCTCAGTCTCACCTCAGCGAATGCTGGGACGCGTAACAGGCCGTGGCATCCGTTCCCTACCTTATCCTTACCCATTACCCCGCCGCGAGCTGTAAGCTCTTCAGGGTGTATCCTTTAAAAAAAAAAAACACACATTTTGTCTGACTTGAGCTCTATCGAGAGAACGGAAAACAGTCGGAAATCTAAAATAATTACTGCAAAATTTTGGTTGATAGGCACATTAAATTTCCATCTACAATTTGAAAGCCTACATATTTGAATTACCTGGTAAAAAGTCTTAGATTCTTGGAGAGCAAGACCACCAAAAGTACCAAACTTACAAGTTAATATTATAAATTGTATGTATGTATTGTTTTACTAATTTTTTTTTGTGTTTTCAGATATTAAATAACTGTATAATGTAGTCACAATGTACCAACTGGTATTTAATGTGAATAAATAAATAAATAAATAATTCATAACATCAACATAAATCAGCTGCTTCAATGGAGTGCATCGGCATCTCCTGGCTGTGTCCCAATACTCGTTTACTACCCTTCCCTACCCTTCCCTACACTACCCTACCCTACACTTTCTTCAAGAAGGGCCCTTTTGTGTTTTTTTGGTATTGGGAACGACACTTTTCGTTCCCTTTACAAGAAGGCTACAGTTAGGAGGTGCCACGCTCCGTGCTGCCATCAAGCGGATAGCGCAGAACTAGCGAATGCAGATGACAGTCTGATTTCTGAAACAGATTTTGTCCGCGAAAAATTCAAACGGTGTAAATTAAATCCGTCAACATCGGGCCGATGATCCATTAAAATTCTTTTAAATTAAGTCTATCTTCTTCAGAATTTAACGTAGAATTTATTTCTATCACAATTTTACCCACATTTGTACTGTAAATAAGACTTTTGCTGGCTTTTATAGTTCCATCGTTTGAATTTTTCGCGGACAAAATCTGCTTCAGACATGGCGATGCGACTTCCCGAGCGGCCCAAATATTTGTATTTTCTTGGCCCTCAAGCGGTTGTTTCAGGAAGTTTTAATTTTTTTCTCAAGTTTTTTTATAATATCAGCTTCTTAGGAAAAACATGGCGACTTCAATACGGCAGCGGAATGGCGCTTATCGTCGTCTCGATTATTATTTCTTATATTTTATTTATTGGAGAGTTATAAATGTGTGTGTAACTTTTATAAGCTTTTATTGTGACTGCAAGAACTGTATCACCACTATATAATGAAGACAAGAGATGGATTCATCCTGATATGAACGAACGAAGTAAAGGTTAGTACATGAACAAAATATCGGAACATTAGGCGTTGTTTATGTCCCGTTTTCATCAGTTCTGTTGCAGTATGTAATTTTTCGTTCTCTTGTGGCTATTCTGTGTAACCTATTAATATAGTAATTACCGATATATGCATGTTTATAGCTATTTTTTTTCGTGTTACAGCAGAAACAAGCCTGCAGCTGGCCAGGCCTGGACCAACTCATTGGATTTGCATGCCAAGGAGGAGAAAATCTCGCCCGCGGAGTGGAAAACTCGAGCCTGGGACCATTTTGTGACAACTGTCAAATCTGTTATGATGTAAAATTTCTTAAATACAAGTTATAAAACCCATTTTCTCTGTGTTCTTTTGTAAATAATAATAAAATAGTAAGCAAATTAATTAAAAAATAAACCGGAAGTGGAAGCCATTTTTATTTAGTGTAAGAAAATGAATAACGCAAAGCGCAACTTGACAAAGCTCGACCGACGCGCCACCTGGTGGTTGTTTCCGATAACATTTTCATGCTAATTGTACATATTTCGTTACATACAGAAGATGATCCGCCGTGGCTTCAGATATCAGACTGTCATCTGCATTTGCTAGTTCTGCGTTATCCGCTTGGGGGCAGCACGGAGCGTGGCACCTCCTAACTGTAGCCTTCTTGCCCTTTATTCCTACAAATTCGCCACCTGGTGGTAGTTTTTTTAAATTAAAAAAAGGTGAAAAACACTTTTCAAATAAAAGAGGGAAAAATAGAAGTAAATTTTAATTTTAATTTAACTGTATTAATTACTTTCAAAATATTAATAACAATAATAAAATATAATTATTTTTATTTATTGTAATTATTTTATACTTACAGTTAGTACTTTAAACTAATTTTTTTTTTAAATAATTATAATTTTTATTCAATTTATAAAAATTTGCGGCAATATTTATTATAGGCACTTAATTGCATATTAAATTGTTTAAATTCCGATCAGTTTCCATATAGCTTTCATAAAATGTCTTCTAGATTCGAGTTATCAATAATTATTATAAAGTATGAAAAAATAATAAAGTTACATAATATACGTTGCAATACACGAACGTCCGCGTCCATATATATATATGGCGCTTCTGAATCCTGATGGTAATATTGCCGCATGGTATATAATATGTTATAATATAAATACCATATATTATATTTATCCCCCTTCTTTTGATTATATATGTCACTAAAATTTTCACATTCTAATATCTCATTGTTAGAGAGCTCAATGGCTTTTATAATTATAAAAATAGAACAAATGGCCACTATCCTTCTATATACTTAACTATAGCTCTATATATTATATATATATAATTAATATATATAATAGCTATATAATATTTGGATAAACCTCTATAACATACTTTTTATTAATATATAGTCAAAAAACTCAGAACACCTTCCGAATTAAACCCAAAAACTTGAACGTTTCAACATATATGGCTCTCATTGAGAACGAGCTAGGTTATTATATTCTTGCAGCCACGGCCTTAACTGCAATAATTCTCATCACGGCATTTGCCTAGCTGTGACTGAGGGAAACGTGACATCCTCTGATTATCAGCCAGCAAGCGCGGATCCAGTAAAAATTTCGGGGGGGGGGGGGGGGGGGGGCCTCCTGTTTTTAAAAAAATGGAGTGGGGGAAACGCCTCTAGACTCTATATTGCCCATGTTAAATTCAAAATTTCAGGGGGGTGGGGTTGGGGGACTGCAGCCGCCCCCCTGGATCCGCGACTGTCAGCCACAGAATTGAAGATTCATGATGTTATACATTTTAGTTTAAATTGTCATGACGTTAATTCGCCACGTGCTGTCGTGTTTGGTGATCTGACATGACCCGGTCGGTCAAACCCAATTAATATAATTAAACCACTGCGCCATAAGTGCGACACGTACGTTTCATTGTATTGAATGTTTTTTTTTTTTTTTTTTTTTTTTTTTTTTTTTTTTTTTTTTTTTTTTTTGTTATTATTTTGTTGACGTGAATCATGTTGTAATGTACAACCAGCTATTTGAAAATAAATTATTATTATTATTATTACGTACCTCCTCAAGTTCCTCACCGGCTTTTTCAAATAATTGAGTAAAATAATTTTATTTGAAAAATAAAAACATGCAGGAAGAAAATATATATAAAAAATAATTTAGAACAAAAATATTACTATTAATTAATTTAAGCCCGTACGTGTTATATTCAATATATTGACTGTATTAGACAATATACATGCATTAATTTTTACATGCAATCAGGCGCGGATCCAGGGGGGGGCTGGGGGACTGCAGCCTCCCCCCCCTCCCGAAATTTTGGATTTAACATGGGCAATATAGGCATTTCCCCCACTCCAATTTTTTTTTTAACATTGGCCTTTTAAAGGCAGCCCCACCCCCCCGAAATTTTTTTCTGAATCCGCGCCTGCATGCAAATGTCATTAACTTAAGTTAATACCACCTATAATGATTGAAAGATGCAATGTTGCTTATAATATAATTAAACATTAAACAATTTAAACAAATATTATTATGGAGTTCAAGTTTTCTTATTGTAAGGATTCCATGAAAAATCGGATCGTTTTCAATAGAAAAATGATGTGTTTCATGCATGCAATATACCGAAACTTTAGAGCATCATGCAGTTTTACAAATATTTTAAAAATATGTTATATTATATTGTATAAATTTTCCAAACAGATAATACATAATTAATATATATAGGCCCCCCGGGTCATTATTATTTTTTCTAATATATATTTATTCCAATTTTATATTTTTATAATATATATATTATTATAACATATTACATATATGTGTGTATATATATATATATATATATATAATATATATATATATATATATATATATATATATATATATATATATATATATATATATATATATATATCACCGAAGTCAAGCAACGCCGCGCGTGGTTAGTAGTTGGATGGGTGACCATTTTCAACAAAAACCACGTTTCCCACCCAGGGGTAAAACGTTGCGCTTTTCCACTATGTGGTTCCCCTGGCTTTGGACCATTGCACTTTCGGTTCATTGACAAAAGCTGTAGCGTCCATCCTGGCTGAGGTTTCCACGTTTCCCTCAGCCGCAGGCAAATGCCGGGATGGATTTGCAAGGCCGTGGCCGCCGTGGCCGCCCCCGTTCCAGAAGAGCCCGCGAAACGCTCAAGTTAGGGTTTCGGAAGGTTCGGGGTTTCAAGTAGTATGTAATTAATTAGTAAATACCCAATTAATAGGGTTTAATTAAAAAAAAATATATATATCATAAAGCCTTCATATATTTTCAAATTTTTTACAAAAGAAATTTCAATATATTTACATTATTTACATAATTTCTTTAAATATTTATAAAAAATTATTATTAATTTATAAAATTTATACAATGTACGTTTCTTAAACAACTTAACTTAATGTGTTTATTTTTTATATATTAATTAATATAATAGAGGACATAAATATACTGAAAATAAAAAAAATATATATTTACTCCATTAATTTTAATTTTTAATTTTAATTGTTAATTAAAATTAATTATTTATAATTGTTAATTATAATCAATCAATCGATTAATTAATTATAATTGTTAATTATAATCAATTAATTAATTATAATTAAAATTAATTTAATATTTAATGTCAATATTAAATTATATTTATTAAATTAATAATTTAATTATAAGTATTTATTGTCAATATATTTTTTCTAATAATTAATTAATCAACAAATTTTAAATTAATTTTATTATATTTAAGTAATTAAATTATTTAGATTTAAAGATTCCCAGGGTAGGGAACGACGCCATCTTGCTCGTCAATTTAGGGTCCATCGTATGCGCCCTACAAAAATGGCGTCGGTAGGGGACGAAAAAGGGAACGAAGTAGGGGACGAAAAGTATTGGGAAGCAAATTCAATATGGCGGAAGGTGATTTTTAGGGAAGGGTAGTAGACATAGTAGACGAGATTAGAGAATTGGGACAGCGCCCAGCTGATCTCCTGCAGCTTGCTGTATCACTGGGTGTAGTCCGTATTATGTTCCGAACGTTCAGAAAATATGAGTGATTACGGACCGACTCTGAACAAAAACATTGACTTCAGAACATCAGATAACGGACCACTTTAAGAACATCTTTTTCGCGGTAATACGCATCAGTTTAAAAAAAAATACGAAAAAGAGAGAACTGTTCACTGGCTTCAGAAATTTTAACATAAAACTCACGTAACAGTTATTGTTCACCAATTAAGCAAAGATTTACCTCAAATCAAACAGTTTATCACGTAGGTTGCACAGGTTTGTTACGTACTTTTCAAATTTCCCCCAAAAAATTGTGATCAGCTGACTCTAGTTCCGATGGTTCGGAGGAAAAGTTCGCAACCTAGGATCATGTATGTATGGGTGTAGTCCGTATTATGTTCTGAACGTTCGGAACCTTCGATTTGGCGTCCCGTAATTATGTTCTGAATGTTCAGAACCATTTCCGAGGTTACCCGAAGTGAGTCAGCTGACTTCAAAAAAGAGGTTCCGAGTGTTGCGAACTTTTCCTCCGAACCATCGGAACTAGAGTCAGCTGATCACAATTTTTTGGGGGAAATTTGAAAAGTACGTTAACAAACCTGTGCAACCTACGTGTTAACTGTTTGATTTGAGGTAAATCTTTGCTTAATTGGTGATCAATAACTGTTACGTGAGTTTTATGTTAAAATTTCTGAAGCCAGTGAACAGTTCTCTCTTTTTCGTATTTTTTTTTTAAACTGATGCGTATTACCGCGAAAAAGATGTTCTTAAAGTGGTCCGTTATACGATGTTCTGAAGTCAATGTTTTTGTTCAGAGTCGGTCCGTAATCACTCATATGTTCTGAACGTTCGGAACATAATACGGACTACACCCTATGGATAGGCTATCCCTATACCAATCTAGGATCATGTATGTATGGATAGGCTATCCCTATACCAATAGCATTAGAGCGGCTGAGGCAAATCTCCAACGTAAGATGGTGACCGAGCGCAATCAACCGGCGGCATATTTTCAAAGTTTTGAATAGCGTAAAAAAAGTGAAACAGTAGAGAGCTCGCGAGATCATGCAGAGATGTATTCGATCTTATACGTCAAAAGAAAAGAATTAGAAGCATGATTCAAGCCAAAGCAGGTCAGAGCTATAAAAAAATATGGGAAAAACTGAATAATATATATACTGAATTTCCCAAGTATATATATTTGTATTTTTTTTTTATGATTATAAATGAAATATATCGCTTATTCGAACTTTAATATACATATATGTATATTAAAGTTCGAATAAGCGATATATTTCATTTTTTTGGAATATTTTATTTTCTATAAATAGTTTAACCTGATGCCTTCTATTGAGAAATGAAAACCAAAAATTCCATCTCAAATAGCTTCACCACAAAAAAATCCCAAAGTTGCTGTTTCGGAGGCCTTTAACATGCATTCTTATATATATGGAACAGAAAACCAGCTTTTTACTCCAACTTCGTCTGAACTATGGAACCCAATTAAAAAATATGTACGTAATCTATGATGAATTCTTTAATGGATTTTCAAATAATTTTTTTTTTACGGAGCCGTTTTTCCGGAAAAAAAAACTTGAAAATCCTTATGGGAATTAACCCGCAAAAATTTCAATATATTTTTGAAAATCCAATAAAGAATTCATAATAGATTACGCACGTATTTTTTAATTGGTACCATAGTTCAGACGAAGTTAGAGTAAAAAGCTGTTTTCTGTTCCATAAGGATGCATGTTAAAGGCCTCCGAAACACCAACTTTTTGAATGTTTTTAGGTGAAGCTATTTGAGATGGAATTTTTTGGTTTTCATTTCTCAATATTATAGAGGGTGAGTTGAACTATTTTTAGAAAATAAAATATTTAAAAAAATTAAATCGCTCACTCTACTTTAAAAGAAATTATTATCGGCATCAGGCCTGATGTATTATTATCGTAGGGGTACTTATTTAAAAAAACAACAAAGATGTGACTGGACGCAATACTATAATAGACAGCTAGCTAGCAGTTTAATCTATTACATAAAAAGTCTGGAGGACATTCATGAGCAATTAAACTTATAGAGAGACTATGTTTTTATCTTAGCTCATGCCATGCGCAGTGTTGTATAAACTTCCAGATTATTAAAAAAAAAAAAAAAAAATGAAAGTATACCTGCATGTGTTTAAGAAACAATTGTTTGACTACCTAATTAAAAAGAAAATATTACTCCATTAAGCTCATGCAAGGCAAAGAATGTCAATAATTTTATTTGTATAATTTTGTATTGTAATAATTGAATATTGTTATTTTGTATGTTTGTCTATGTCTATTATTTTTAGAACCACAAGCAGGGATAAAAATTGAGGCCAAAGTGGGGGTTAAAGTGTTTGTGAATGCTCCCCATTATATATGTTTTAGAATAAAATTATTAACAAACATGGAATAAAAAGGTGAAGAATTATAATAATTAACAATATATACAGTATCATATAATTTATTGATGTCATTATAAAATCTTTCCACAAAATCTTTTTATGTGCATATGCCAACAGTCAGCATGCACTATATCTATTCTTGATCAAAATCTTTTATTTTTTTCCAAATGGCTTTTAATTCTTTTAAAAATTGGCTTGCACGCAGGACTCCCCGGCAAAGTTTAGTGACTCAATATTGTTAAATTTATCTGCCCAGGCCATATGTATATATACTGCATGAAAAATTCATTTTAAGCCGCCGGTATTACACGATACAATTTTTCTAGTTATTGTATACAATTTCTCCTTACAAGAAAACTTCCACTCCATTTGTTTGTATGGAGATGAAATTTTCTTGCAAGGAAAAAATTGTATTATCATCGTGTATTATAATACCGGCTTAAAGTGAAGTCCATGAAGACACTTTTTAATGTTTAATCATTGTCTACCTTTGCTGGCAACTATATTGTAAAAAAAACTTAGCTGCATCTTATATATTATGCAGTAATGTATATATTATATATAAATTTATATTACATATATTTATTTATAATATATTTGCAAAATTTGCATATTATAGCCGTATAAAATATAAAAGACAAAGCCAAAAAATGCTTATTTCTTGAGTAAAAAAATAGATAGTATTTTCTCTTTATTAAAATTCTTACTCATTACATAGAGTGCTGTACACCAAAAATGTGTCATACTTGTTGACTGAAGCAACGGGTCCAAAGAAGGAACGTCAATAGAGTTTTGTCGGTGCGACAATGATGTGTTGGGCCTCCTCGCTTGCCTTTTCTGTGTAGAAAAGCATGATTAGTATTTAGGCAAAATTAAGCATAGACTTCCTGGTAGACTTAATTAAATAGTACACTCCATTTGAATAAAAATATCCCATCCAGCTATGTTAAAGTATAGCCGGATCAGACATTTTTATCTGAATGGAGTGTACTTTAAGACAGGGACTGGATCCCGTATCCGGATCCGCTCATTATCCTGTTAAAAAAATAAATGGACCAGATCCGGGTATCCCGATCACCTTAAAAATATAAATGGACCAAATCCGAATATCCCGATCCCCTAAAAAAAATAAAAGGATCTGGACACCCAGATACTTTTATATTTTTTAAAGAGGATCCAAAAAAGGGTTCAGGTATTTTAATTTTTTGATTTTCACTGTTTGAAGTTTGAATTTTATCTTCCCAACTTGCGCAATTTGCGGCTTCTTAAAAAATAAATCTTTTCTCTTATTGACACAACATTGGGTGTTCATATATTATATATTTTCGTATTTCATTAATTTCAATTAAAAGTATTAAAACTAAATTTACACTTACGTACAGACCCCATGCTTATTTTTTTTTTCTTTTTATTTTTTAAATTTGAAATGAAATTTGTGTTAATTTTTATTCTTTTTATATGCATATTAAAATTAAATGATTAACTGTAAGAAAATTGTTCAAAATGTTTAAACAGCTAGTGCAATGAAATTCTTCGAATATTTAATCATATAATTACCAATATTACCAATATATAATATAATTAACGTACAGTCGTATGGCATTTAATTAAACAATTAACAGACAACAGTTCTTATCATACATTATCAGTTACAGTATCATATGCATATGTAATATGTGTATGATACAGAGATACAGTATGCATACTGTACATACCCGTGTATCGAGACTGGCGTTTCTCCTTCATTTTGCAGGGATTTCCGCTTAGCAGCATTCTTGCAACCAGGTGCACAACAAGTTCTTGTCATTAACGCTTATTTAGCTTCACATTTTCGTATAATATCACATAAAATATGGAGAAAATAGTAAAAAATTGCAATTTTTTCTCCATCCCAACATGGCGGACAACAATATCAAAACATTAGCGTCACGTGACTATCACGTGACCGTTACCACCCACTTCCTCCTCACGACCGAGCTTCACCGAGACAGCGCCATAGCCTATCCATACATACAAGATCCTTGAGTGCGTTTGAATTCACGGGCCAGCCCGGGCTGGCCTGGGCTGAAGCGTTTTTTGTCGTCAAGTGGGGCCAGCCCGGCGGCCATTTTTCCTCCTCTCAAGACGTCACTTCCTGGCTGGCCCAGGCTGACGCGGGCGGACTCTACAGTGCGCCTGAGACCTGGCGGACAGACTGGGAACTAATTATGACGAAATTATGACGTTTCATACCAGGCGACCAAGGTCACCGCCATTTTACCCAGCCCGGGCCAGCCCGGGCTGGCCCGTGAATTCAAACGCACTCCTTGTTCGCAACACTCGGAACCTCTTTTTTGAAGTCAGCTGACTCACTTCGGGTAACCTCGGAAATGGTTCTGAACATTCAGAACATAATTACGGGACGCCAAATCGAAGGTTCCGAACGTTCAGAACATAATACGGACTACACCCACTATCAGCTGACTATCGAAACAAAGGGCGTAACTTTTTATCTTTGCTATATTTTTTTTGTGCAATTTCAAATATATAATTAGCCTCTATAATGTCTATATTAAGTGCAATTACTGTGGAACCAGTGTTATTCTTCTACATGCTATCAGTTTTCATGCAATATTCTGTATTTCAAGATCTTATTTATCAAAAAGTGTGTTCTCGCTCCTACAATGAAACTGTTTGCTCACACCTTTATGATCCTATAAATATTAACAACTTAGATTTTGTACAAAATCATTCTTCATATTGGATACTAGCCTCTACAATAGCACTTACAATACCATCTATTTTTGTATCAACATTTTTAGGTTCATGGTGTGATTTATTTGGACGAAAACTCCCTTTGTTAATACCTTCAGTCGGAGGAATATTAAGCTCTGTAGTGTATATTTTTGTGTCAATGAGTAGCACTGCTCCATTAGAACTGATATTATTAGCTTGTACTTTGTCTGGAATCTTTGGGGGCTTCATAAGCTGCATAATGGCAACAATGAGTTACGTTTCCGACTCTTCAACGACTGAGCGTAGGACTTCAAGAGTAATGGTGTTAGAATCAATGACTTTTCTGGGAGGAACTCTGGGTCCTCTGATTGGAAGTGTGATGTTGCCAGCAACCAATCATGCAGCCGTCTTTGGCCTCATCTTAGCTTGCCACTGTGTAGTCATTATCTATGTGACGCTTGCTTTGCCACAAGTCAGGTAAATAAAATATAGAGGCTTCAAGTGATGCGCTTTCGCTGCACAACTGTTTGTCGCTAAGGTTCATCTTGCACTTGAAAATGAAGGAAAGTGTTTTTTTAACTTTTCTCGGTTATAAATCAAGTAAAAAATCTAAATCTTGAAATATCTACTGTATTTTTCAGTTTGGACCATAAAGGAATTTTCCCTGAAAAATCTTATTCTTGGTGAAAAAACGAAATCATGTTTTTTTGACATAGGTTTGGCATAGCGGGTGGGATCACCGAAAAATCAGCTGACTTGAAGCCTCTATTTAGCTATACCTACCTCCTTCCGAAGTCAATTTTCAGCTGGTTTAAAACGCTTTTTTTTGTACAGTAATTCTAGCTGTTTCAAACGCCTCACTCTCATTTATTTTGGAAACACTTGTGTTTAATATTTTAAATTTAAAATAGAAAAAAATATGAAAAAATTGTAATTTAGTTGACACCTTATCTTCAAGCTCAGTACTGTATTACAGTAATTAAAAAATACTTTAAATAGTTCACTATTGGTACTGGTGTAGCTTGTCATTTTTTTCATACACTTAAGGTAGAGATAACACGCCCAATGTTAATAAAGTAATAAAAATCCCATTCATGAAAATTATGAACAAAATTTAAAATGTTCTCCTTATTTTCATACTTTATCAGAAGCCAAAATATCATTTGATGTATACTGTTCTATAACAAATATTGTTCCAATAAGTCAACAATTTGAGATAGTTGATCTCCTATTTTTCAATAAGTGTAGAACAGGTCAGGTGGATTTGAATATTACTGATACTGTTAAAAATGGGCGTCAAATTAGAGGGCAAGATGGTGTTGTTAGTCTTATTCCACCACAGGCTCGTTTAGAGTTGTATAAAAAAGGTTTTCTAATAAGGACTGTGTCTGAATGGAATAAGTTGCCCTGCAATGTAAAGAAAAGTGATGCTAAGCAGTTTCCTTTTGCTCTTAAGAATTATTATATTCTTAAAAATAGTTAATTAATTTGTTTGTTTTTGACTCTAGCATCCTATGCTATAGCATTGTTATAAATTTGTAGGTTAGCAGCCACTTGTGATATGGTGCTTCTAGTGCCTTGCTTGCTACCCCCACCCCACTACTTGTAATACTGTTTGTACCTTGGGTGAAATAATAAAATAAATAAATAAAAATACCTAGCTGATATCTTAACTCCTGATAAAAGGTATGTAAAGGAGAACATTTTAAATTTTGTTTTTTTTTTTTCATAATTTTCATGAATGGGATTTTTATTAACATTGGGCATGTTATCTCTACCATAATGTATATTTTTTTCTCTTATTAATAATAATGATTTTCATAGTTGTTGTGTGCCCCAATTGTCAATGACACGTAAAAACTTCAATCAAATTCTCTGGGTGTGACGACTAACTTTGAGTTTGACGCAGGAGCAGCGGAGGGTCGGGGGAGGTGGGGCCGCGACATCGAGTGCTGAGCTGCTGGCACGTCGCCCAGGTGTTTGGTGTCGTCTGTAAGCCGAGAGAGGGCGGCCAGCGAGCCAACATTGTCACCTACCTTCTGGCGTGTGTCGTCATCATGGTTGTCACCTCAGGTTAATTTATAACGACTTCAGATTTTATTATTTTTTTTATATTCGAAACAGCTTTTTATGCAGCAGTTTTATCACTAAACCTGCTAAACCAGTAAAATATTACTACAGTAAATTCTAAATTTCAGTTTAGAATAATGTTTCCAGATGTGTTAATGTGTAGAATGAACAAAATGTGTGTCTTAATTAACATAATTTAGAATGAAATGAAAATAATGCATTGATTCAATTGAGCAATGTACGTACAAAATGCATACATGACAACGGACAGCCAGCATAATTTTTTTATTGGCGACATGAAAAGAGGGAGCCAAATTATGATACTCCACTCTGATTTTTTTGGGTGGGGGGGGAGGGGGGTCCAGGTACTATTTATTTTTAAATAATTATTAAAACTGCGACCTCACCCCCTGGAGGCATCAATACACGTCTAGGCGCTATCTTTTTAATTAAGCATCCATGGGGACCAACAGAACTTGCAAAACTTTTAATAATTTTTAAAAATCGGGACTCAAAAAAATCTGAAAAAAATCCATTCAGGTTGAGGAGGTGCCTCAGACAAACATTAAAAGTAATTAGATAACTTGCCAACTGACCTGAACTACCGTGACAGGAGAGATGGACATCAGCTACTTGTACTTGAAGGATGCTCCGCTGGAGTGGGACTACTCCAAGTACAGTAACTACATTGCGCTGAGGTACGGACTTGGGGCGACAATGCTGCTCCTACTAGGCCCGCTGCTGCTACGCTCTGGACTGGTGGGTGACAAGACGCTCTGTCTCGCCGGCCTCATCTCCAGAGCTGCCGGGCTGCTGCTGCTCGGCTTTGCCTCCACGGACTTGTTGGTCTGGCTTGGTGAGTGATTTTGCATGAAAATAATACATACAGTAAAAACTTGTTATTCCGTAAAGTCAAGGGACCCAGGAAATAATGTTTACCTTATATCGAGTACATATTACCTTGTAGTACAGTAGTATTGAGTTTTTCCTTTACCACGCAATGCTAATTGCTTTTTATTGCCATCTCCTTTACTGAAAATTGAGTTTTACCTGACAACAAGTTTCGTAGTAACGAGTTTTTATGTACTATAATAACTTGATACCAAATCCCTTACTGAGTGTAAGCAAGCAGTATTACTACCTTGGTTGTTCGCAAATGGACCTCCCCTGTACTCAATTCTTACATACTCCACTTGCTTCTGAGATACATCCATGAATACTCTTTAGCCTTCTGCACTCTCTATTACTCACACAAAGTACTTTGTAAATAATAATAACAGAAGGATTTAGTCAATGATGTTTTATTATTTATTAATATTGTGCGGGGAGAGTACCAGAAGATTGGAAGTGTGCTGTAATTGTTCCATTTTACAAGGGAATGGGTGATAAGTATGAATGTAAAAATCATAGAGAAATTAGTTCACTAATTATACCAGGAAAAGTGTATGGTAGATGGATGATTGGGAGAGTGCAAAGAGTTACACAGGAAAAGATCTGGGAGGTGCAGTGTGGTTTGATGCCGGGCAGAGGCTGCACAGACCAGCTCTTAACTGTGCAACAGTTGATTGAAAAACATTTGGCTGTTGATAAAAAGTTGTTTGTCGCATTTGTAGATTTAGAAAAGGTGTATGATAAGGTCAATAGAAGTATGCTGTGGAAAGTGTTGTCTGAGTATGGTGTAAATGATGAATTGCTGAATGCAGTAAAATCTATGTATGAAGGTAGTAAAGCGTGTGTGAGGGTGAATGGTGGTTTGAGCAAATGGTTTAAAGTGAAGCGAGGAGTGAGACAGGGTTGTGTGATGTCGCCATGGCTGTTTAATGTGTTTATGGATAAGTGTGTAAGATTGGCTGGTAAAGGTGAAAATGGAATTAGTGTGGGTACGATAATGTTATGGTTGCTGTTGTATGCGGATGATGCATTGGTGCTAGCTGATAGCGAAGATGACTTGCAAAGAAGGTTAAACCGTTTGGAAGTGAGTACTAGTCGTATGGATTTGAAGATCAATGTGAGCAAGACAAAAGTAATGGTGTTTGGTAGTACAGATAGCAACGAGGCAAAAGGAATTGACCTAAAAGGAGAACAGCTGGAACGAGTGAAAGAATTTGTATATTTGGGAAGATTGTTTCGGGAGGACGGAAGTGTAGATGGAGAGATTGACAGGAGAGTAAGTGCTGGCAGGAGGATTGTGGGTAGTATGGCAGGGTTGTGTCGCACTGAGCTGTTGTCTAATATGGCTAAGCTAGCTGTGTATAACTCTGTCCTATTACCAACTTTGATGTATGGATCTGAAGTATGGGTGTGTCAAACAAAGCATAGAAGTAAGTTGAATGCTGTTGGTATGAGTTTTCTAAGGAATATGTGTCGTAAAACTAGGATGGATAGAGTGAGAAACACATGGGTGATGAATGAGTGTGGAGTGAAAGAAAGCGTAATTGACAAGTATGAACGAAGTACACTACGTTGGTTTGGACATGTTGAGAGAATGGGTGATGAACGAATTGCATGAAAGGATTTGGTAGACCTAAAAAGGTTTGGTTGGATGTGATTGCAGAATGTTTGAAGAACAGAAGTGTTAAAAGTACACAGTGTAATAGAGAGTGCAGAAGGCAAAAGAGTGTTATGAGTATTTCTGAAGCAAGTGGAGTATGCAAGAATCGAGTGCTTAGGAGGGCAATTTGTAGACGGCCGAGGTAATAATGCTACTGGCTTACCCCGTAAAGGGATATGGCGTCATGTTATTATAATATTGTACAGTTAACTGATGTGCATTATTGATAAATTAAATGGTATATCCAGAAGAAAAAAAAATAAATAAAAAATGAAAAAAAAATGCAATATTTAATGGAGCGTAGATATAATTTTAAGACAGAAGTTTGAATGCCGTACAGAGGTACGCTCGCCTCTTCTCGTATTCTGATGCTCTTGACATGTTTCAGTTCCAGTTGTCTCGGCTGGGAGCTACCTCTCGGTGCCTGCTCTTCGCTCCCTGCTCTCCAAGCAAGTGGAGCCTCGAGAGCTAGGTAAGGACTTAGGTAATTTGAGCAAATTGTACACTCAGCACCAAATCTAATGCAAAAATCTCTGGGAGTATGCCTCGAACTTTCAACGGCACAAAGAAGCAGGTGTCTCCCCAGACGTTTATAAAATAATGATATTCCAGGTGAAAACATTGACTAACTATTGTCGTGGGGAAGGAGGTGACAAAACTTGACAATAGACCGGATATTGATGGTTAATAATTAACCATATACCATCAATATTCTATCTGTTTAGCCGTCTCCTTCCCCGCAGCAATGGATTTTTCACCTGGAGTATCATTATTTTATGACCGTCTGGGGAGACACTTGCTTCTTTGTGCAGTTTTAAGTTCGAGGCATACTCCCAGAGATATTTGCATTAGATTTGGCAACACACCAATGTTTCTTGCTAGAGTGAGGTTCAAAAAGTTGACAAGTTCGAACAAATCTTGATATTCATATAAAAAAAAATGTCTGTATTGAAAGAAAATGAATGAATTCAATTATATTATTAATAATAACTCAATAAAAATAAATTAAAATAAATCTATAGCTTTGTTTGCTTTATGTTTATATGATGATTTATTTTTGTTGATTTTTAATTTTTAGGAATATCATGGCAAAAAACTTTTTTTTTTTTTTTTTTTTTTTAATTTTTTTATAACTCCTGATAAAAAAGGGTAACAGAGGCAACATGAATTATGATGATATTTTCCTGTTTGCCCGTGTGTTTCGTATAGCCTCAAGCTACTCATGCATTTATCAGATTTATCAAGCATTTAAAAAAATAAATTTCCAACTTTGATGATCAACAAATTCCAAAAAATCAACCAAATTATCATAGAAATATAAAACCTAACAATTTTGTAATCAGATCAATGAGATCCAATAATTTTATTTATTTTTTATAGAATTGATTTTTTTTTTCACTGCACATTGTCGGAGCATTCACTAAGCACATACATGTATATGTCCCAAGAACTACATACTGTATGTCCCACTTGAGCCTCAATTTTTATATTCGGTTAAATCAAGTAATAAACATGGAGCTAATTAATGCAGGGGTTAAACATGGTACAGTACTAAAAATGTATACTAAATTGGTACTACTGGTAAGTAATTTTAAACATACCTTAGCACCAATTTGGTCCACGTTTTTTAGTAACATGTTTAGCCACTGGTTTAGCACTCAATATAACCCGGGGTAAAATCGAGGCTACAGTATTTTGTGAATGCCCTTCATTCAATTGTGTTGACACTTTTTTTTTTTTCGCAGGAAAGGTGTTTGCGTGCCTGGCAATGCTGGAAGGGAGCTGTCTGCTGCTAGGCTCACTCATCTTCAACTCTCTCTACCCGGCAGTGAGAGAGCTTCATCTCCCGGGACTGACTTTCCACGTGGCAGCAATATTGTTGGTGCTGCCCTCAGTGCTTGTGTGGTGAGTTTCTCAAGTAAACATTCTCACACTTCGGGGAAGGAGACGTTTTTTTTTTAATCACTGAAAATATTTAAAAAAAAACAAAAAGAAAAATGTTCTCCATGTCGAGTATCGAGTATCTTCTCTTGCTCTCTTTGCACTCTAAGTTAATGGCTTTCTCAGAGACCCTACAGAGACCTCGGTGTCATATGGCCAGGAATTTAAACAACCTGGGCTGAGCTTCGCTGCTTCTGAGAGTGGTGGCGCCACTGAATCGCAGCGGCACGACCCGGTTCTCGCTGGCTGCGCGGGCAATTTCAACCAGCAAGAACCGGGTCGTGCCGAACATTTATATAGCAGCGCCGTCACTCTCAGAATCAGCGAAACTCTGATCAAATCCCTGGCCATATATGACATGGAGGTCTCTGTAGAATCTCTGCTGCTTTCTCATGCAGCATAGCAATGGTAATCGAGTTTGATTTTCTTTAAACTGTGTAGTTAGATATACTGTAGTACCTCCAGATATTAATTATTATTTCAATTAACGATTTACCTCAGTTACTTCGGAGTCGAGGGACGGTATCAAATGAAATAAATTTTAAAATTTTCATAATGTTTTAAAACTTAATCACTTATGGTTTGAGCAAATTTAACTTGGTAGTTATCTCACAACAGCTCCATTTCCGGTTTCCGTTCATTAGGCTAATGTTAAACTTCTACCTCAGTTTTCTCAAAACTTTATCACACAGATCCACGTGAAAATTTGTAAGCCACCTAGTGATGGCGAGTTCTAAGTTCTCTGCAAGTCTTGAGGTAAATCCTTATGGTTCTAATGTTAATATCATCACAAAATACAGGAACTTCATAGTCATTACAAAAATTAAAACTCAAACTTAGAAAAATTATTAACATGACTATATATACATATATACATGTACATATATATTATGTCACAGTTTTTTTGTAGCACAATTTGAAGCATGTTATTAGTGGCTTTAAAAAATATTATATGAAAGAATTTTAAGTTAAATAAGGATATAAATTGTAGCTCAATAAAAGTTCTAGCAGGTTTTTCACTCTACAATTCTTTTTCCGTATTTATGTATTCAGTATTGCAAAATAATTCTTTTATTAAACACATATCATCGTATTTGTAAACTACTATGGCAGTAATTCCTGTTCCTTCCCTGCAGTTTGTCGGCTAGGAGGGAAAGACAACTCTCCGTACACTCAAGACTGATAGAAGAAGAAGAGCCAGTCGTAAATTGACGGAACTGCTGCAGTGTCTTCTACAGAATTTATGACCGCTATCAGGGACTTTCAGCACATTTATGACCATTTGTTATAATGTAGTATGGGCCTCAAAAATTTTTACTGCAGAAATGAATACAGGGTGCAAAGTTGTGCTACTCAATTTTTTTTTTTTTTTTTTTTTTTTTTTTTTTTTTTTTTTTTTTTCTCAGATCTGGGAACTATTTTTATAAAAATTATTGAAAGTCTCTAAGGACTTAAAAGAAGCGAGGATGCAAATCTGGCCTCTGCAAAACTATTTAGCAATACTTCCCAGCCTTTATAAAATCTTGAAAAAAAAAAAAAAAATCAGAGTGGTGTAACTTTGAACCCTCTTTTTTCATTTTTGCAATAAAATTTTGGAGGTGATATTCTATTGCTTGTTAAAACATTGTCTCTGAACCAAAATTTTGCTTTAGACCAGGAGGTCTGATAGACTGCAAATACTGTTATGAAAAATTGTGGACCAAATGGCTGCTGATGGCAAGTATGTGTAATTATATTGTCACGAAGCGGCTGGGTACACCACTCCGTGTAGTATTGAGACGGGATCTTCCCGTGATTGGGCAGAGGAGTGTCAGAACAGAGACTCGAGACGTCTTGTGGATCCACACTTTAATTGATTGATATAGTAATACATGCGACCGAGCCCGGCAGACTTATAACCAAGTGTCAGCAGTAAGCTCAAGAACCAAAAGTGACCCAGTCATGGGCGGCTTATATTACTCTAATCATGAAGTGTCAGCAATATCTGCAGGTCATTTTGCATTCCAATACTGATGCGGCGTCAAGACGCATCCGCATTGTGTGCATTACCACATTACTGCACTTCCCCGTTGCTTAATAAATTACTATTACTTTTAACTAAACCGCCACGTGACAATATTATGCCTTAGTATCAAATTCGCTGTTATTATAGAGTTGTAATGAGTCTACATTAGCAAGTGATATTCCATGTTTCACCTTAATTTCACAGGTATATAATTTGCTGCCGGCGTCACACCTTTTCTCATATGTTCCATGTAATATTTATATGTGTACAATATGGTGAAACATTGTTTAATTATTGCTTACCTCTCACTACTGAATCTGAAGGAGTCTGAATTTATTTATACAAAAAGCAGCCAACTGTTTATCATTATAAATCCTATGTTTGTTATAAAGTTATATATATTTTTAGCTACTAGACATGGCTTAGATTATATAGCCTTTTTAGGGGAAATTTTAAAATAAGGGTCATAAAGTGCAATTTATTTTTCATTTCAATGTTTTAAACTTCAATTACACAATTATATGTATGTGTTTTACTTTAAATGAGTACATATCTAGTAATTAGTGATATTATATGTATTTATTTTAGTTATTATTATAATCTACTTTGAATTTATACTTAAAAATTTAATGACTTTATTTGTTCATATACCATTTTACATCTACAGTATAATGGTAGCATGTAGTCCCTAGAAACGGAAGCCAAATTTTGAACCTCGCAATTGTCTTCTACCCCCCAACTGTTGATGTCAAAATTAATGAGACGAAGGGGTAATAACGATGTTCTACAGCACAACAAAACATTACATTTTAATATTAACTTCGTTAATTTTTTTGTTTCAATTAACGTAGAGTGAGCAATTTCATTTTTTTTAATATTTTATTTTCTAAAAATAGTTTAACTCGCCCTCTATTGAGAAATGAAAACCAAAAAATTCAATCTCAAAAAGCTTCACCACAAAAAAATTCCCAAAGTTGGTGTTTCGGAGGCCTTTAACATGCAGCCTTATGGAAAAAACAGCTTTTTACTCCAACTCCGTCTGAACTATGGTACCAATTAAAAAATATGTACGTAATCTATGATGAATACTTTAATAAATTTTCAAATAAAGAAAAAAAATTACGCAGCCGTTTTTCCGGAAAAAAAGCTTGAAAATCCTTATGAGAATTAACCCGCAAAAATTTGAATATTTGTTTTTGGAAAAACGGCTTTGGTTTGTTTGTTTTAAAGAATTTATCAAAGATTACGTACGCATTTTTAAATTGGTACCATCGTTCAGACGAAGTTGGAGTAAAACGCTCTTTTCTGTACTATAAGAGGATGCATGTTAAAGGCCTCCGAAACACCAAATTTGGGATTTTTTTATGGTGAAGCTATTTGAGATGGAATTTTTTGTTTTCATTTCTCAATAGAAGACAGGCTTAACTATTTCTAGAAAATAAAATATTCCAAAAAATGAAATCGCTCACTCTACTTTAATTAATGCATAATATACTGTATATTCAATTTTTTAATCCTCAAGTGTTATGGTATATAACTATATAAACAAAAAAAGCAACTTTAGGCAAGAGAAAATTATAATAGACACCAAAATTATCCAATCAATGCCAACAATAATAATAAAGTCTATGGGATATTAAATAATACTCTTTTGTCATATATACTTATACCTATACATTATTTTTACTTGAGACAATATTATAATTTTTATGATTTAATTATTATAATTTATCACTAATTTACTATACTTTTTTAATTTATTTTACAATGTTAGCTTACTACAGCATATTCTGCTATAGAGGCTTCAAGTGATGCGCTTTCGCTGCGCAACTGCAGTTTGTCGCTAAGGTCCATCTTGCACTTGAAAATGAAGCAAAGTGTTTTTTTAACTTTTCTCGTTGATGGTTATAAATCAAGTAAAAAATGTAAATCTTAAATTATCTGCTTTATTTTTCAGTTTGGACCAAAGTTCCGTAAAGGAATTTTCCCTGAAAAATCTAATTCTTGGTGAAAAAACGAATTCACGTTTTTTTTTTTACATAGGTTTGGTATAGCGGGTGGGATCACCGAAAAATCAGCTGACTTGAAGCCTCTATTGGTGTAAGCATTCAAACTTAACAACAGTATATTCAGTATTTAACAACAGTTGGACGGATTTGATAGGAAAGGAGGTGGCTGTGGCCTTGTGTTAGGAACTGCCCCGGCATTTGCCTGGGAGTGACGATGGGGGAAACCACAGAAAACCATCATCGAGGCAGACGGTACCAAAAAGGAAACAACCTTCAACACCTCCCGAATATAATACAGGCAGCGCGCTAGTATAGTGGAAGAACATGCATGCCATCTCTTGGGAACTTACCAGAACACGCTGCCATACCTCAGCTCGAAGTGACGAAAAGTCACCTGAGCCAAAAGGCAGGAAGCGGTCCTGGGTCTCCCGAGCGATAGGCAGAGATCAAACCACTACGCTACGCTGCTCGGTACTATAATGCTTAGTATATATTACTTCTAAAGTATAATTAAGTATAAAAAGTTATTATAATAAAACAATTTATAATATATTATATACTTTAGTATAATAATTATACTTTGAGTATACTTTCGTATAATAGTGTTTTACAAAAGGGACTGTGTGTATATATATATAAAGGTATCCGGACAACTCGGGGCGCGGTCGACTGGGAGCCGGACAGCTCGGAGCACGGTCGACTGGGAGCCGGACAGCTCGGAGCCAAACGTGTTTCTAAGACAACTCGGAGCACGGACAGCTCGGAGCCTCGGTAGGACAACTTGGAGCGCGGACATCCTGGAGCCTAGCTAGGACATCTCGGAGCATGGGCAACTCGGAGCGCGGACATCCTGGAGCCTCGGTATAGGACAACTCGGAGCGCGGACATCCTGGAGCCTAGCTAGGACAACTCGGAGCTTCGTTTAATTTAAATTATTGAATGAATTTTGAAATTAAAATTGATGTATTCCGATTCGAGAATGTATCGTTAATCGTAACATTTATTGTTATATTATATACTTATATTTATTACGTACAAAGTAAAAAAAAAATATTAAGTTTTCTGATATATGATACATCACAGTGAGGTACGTACTTATATACTGTCTAATATATATATAATGCATGGAAGTAACTATATCTTATACTTTTTATAGTTTCCTTTCTCAAAACTTTTATAACCCACTTAATTCGTTATAAAGATTTTAGTGTATCATCTAAAATTAGTAATTATACAATTAATACAGAACAAACATATATTTTAACAAAACTGTGTACTTTTTATAATTTCACATAATATTACATTAAATTATCAACATGATTCATAATTTATGTAATATATGTCATGTAATATAAAAAAAATATTCACAAAGTTCAATTAACAATGATAATGATACCTAGCTATAGCTATCATGCCCTAGTCGAAAAATAAGAGTGCTAAGTGATAATTTGAGCAGTAGTCAAGTAGTTGACTATACTTGTTTTTAAGTAGTCAACTACTTGACTATATACTGCTCAAATTATCACTTAGCACTTTTATTTTTCGACTAGGGCGCGCAGCTGACCGAACATTTGACCGCATAAAGTAAAAACTTTACTTCCATATATTATAGACAGTATAACGCGATGTATCATCAGAAAACTTAATAATTTTTTTTACTAAAACGTATATATAGTAATAAATATAAGTAATATTTAACAATAAATGTTACGATTAACGATACATTCTCGGAATATAAAACATCAATTTTAATTTTGAAATTCATTGAATAATTTAAATAAAACGGGGGGGGGGGGGGGGGGTGCTCCAAGTTGTCCTAGCTAGAGAGGCTCCAGGATGTCCGCGCTCCGAGTTGTCCTAGAAACACGTTTGGCTCCCGAGCTGTCCGGCTCCCAGTCGACCGCGCTCCGAGTTGTCCGGGAATCTGTATACCTGTGTATATATAATGTTTATTATACCTTTGTCCACCCAGCACATGTACCATGTACCCATTTTAAAATTCTTTCTACTTTTAGCGCAAATATTTTTTTTACATGTGCTTGATGTGCTGCCATCTCTTGACTAAAATTTAGTATTGGGACGCCACCATCATTTAATTTTTACAGCTGTTTTTTTTATTATTCTTGATTTGTTTAATGTTTATGTTGAATCCAAAGTTTAGTTTTAATTTAATTGATTTTATTTGTGATGGGGAAGAGTTGTTGCGTTAATGGATGTAAGAATAGATTTTCCAAAGGTTCTGGTATAAGTTTTCATCGTTTCCCAGTCGACGAAGATCTCAAAGCACTGTGGATTCAAGCTTTGCAACGTATTGGATGGCAGCCGTCTCAATACACTTGGATTTGTGGAAACCACTTTCAGAATGGTGAGTATATCATGTACTGTGCGTTACAGACTATATACCATATTGCTGGTATCCTATATAATCTATTCATACAAAGTTATGCATTTAGTAGGAAAAGAGCAGGAAGCACAGCGGTACGGTTATAATAAAAATAAGTTACGATAATGATTAAAAGAGTTAACTTTCCAAATAGCTCTAAAAGAGCCCATTCTGAAAAAGTATATCACACCATGGCAAATTTTGACTTACCGGAGCTAATTAATTTGGAAGGTGCAATGTTTTTCTTACGCGGTCACTCAGCTGACGCGACAGACACGCGTGAAGTTTGCTTCAAGCCGATAATAAACGCTATGCGCATGCGCGCTGAAAAGCCGCCACAAACGTTAGATAAAAAGAGGTACAACGAGAGGAAAGTGAATATAAGGAATGATTTGTGAAACAATATATGATTAAATTGGAAAATGCATTCTTGCGAATTTATATTGCGCTGAAATTGATAGAGCGACTTAATTTCTACTGACATTTCAAACATATATTAAAAGATATTAAATTAAACGACAACAAAAATTTGCATTCTTAATTAATTTTGATAAAATAACAGAATATTGAGGCATGCATGACTAATATATATACGATTAAAATATTAAAACAATGAAAACCATTGTAATTCAATAAAGCTATAAACTTAGGGGTGAGGTGCTACTCACATTTCCTAACCATACCAGTCTTTAGTTCCACCTACATATCATTTTTAAATTGAAATAATATTTTATTTTTTAAAATTCAAGTATTTGGTTTAAAATATAAAATTAATTAAATAAAGAATTGTTGCGTATTTTAATCTACCTGTAATATTCAGGGTGTGGTGCTACTGACATTTCCTAACTTTACCAGTCGTTAGTTCCACCTACAAAACATTTTAAAATTGAAATTATACTTATTATAATTTTGTAAAATTAAAGTTTTGGGTTGAAAATTTAAAATTAATTAAATAAAACATTGTTGCGTACTTTAATCCACCTGTAAATTTCAGGGTGAGGTGCTACTGACATTTATTAACTATACCAGTCTTTAGTTCCACCTACAAAACATTTTGAAATTAATATTACTTTTTATTTTATAAAATTTAAGTTTTTGGTGTAAAATAAAAAACAATTAAATAAAACATTGTTACGTACTTTAATCTACATGTAATTAACAGGGTGAGGTGCTATTGACATTTTCTAACTATACCAGTCTTTAGTTCCACCTACAAAACATTCTGAAATTGAAATTATATTTTATTTTTTAAAATTCAAGTTTTTGGTTTAAAATATAAAATTAATTAAATAAACAATTGTTGCGTATTTTAATCGACCTGTAATTAACAGGGTAAGGTGCTACTGACATTTCCTAACTATACCAATCTTAAGTTCCACCTACAAAACATTTTTAAATTAAAATAATATTTTATTTTGTGAAATTCAAGTTCTTGGTTTAAAATATAAAATAAATTAAATAAAACATTGTTGCGTACATTAATCTACATGTAATTATCAGAGTGAATTGCTACTGACATTTCCTAACTATACCAGTCTTTAGTTCCACCTACAAAACTTTTTTAAATTGAAATTATATTTATTTTTGTAAAATTCAAGTTTTTAGTTGAAAATATAAAATTAATTAAATAAAACATTGTTGCGTACATTAATCTACCTGTAATTTTCAGGGTGAGGTGCTACTGACATATCCTAACTATTCCAGTCGTTAGTTCCACCTACAAAACATTTTGAAATTGAAATTACATTTAATTTTGTAAGATTCAAGTTTTTAGTTGAAAATATAAAATTAATTAAATAAAACATTGTTGCGTACAATAATCTACATGTAATTATCAGGGTGAATTGCTACTGACATTTCCTAACTATACCAGTCTTTAGTTCCACCTACAAAACATTCTGAAATTGAAATTATATTTTATTTTTTAAAATTCAAGTTTTTGGTTTAAAATATAAAGTTAATTAAATAAAGCATTGTTGCGTTCTTTAATCTACCTGTTATTTTCAGGGTAAAGTGCTACTGACATTTCCTAACTATACCAGTCTTTAGTTCCACCTACAAAACATTCTGAAATTGAAATTATATTTTATTTTTTAAAATTCAAGTTTTTGGTTTAAAATATAAAGTTAATTAAATAAAGCATTGTTGCGTTCTTTAATCTACCTGTTATTTTCAGGGTAAAGTGCTACTGACATTTTCTAACTATACCAGTCTTTAGTCCCACCTACAAAACATTTTAAAATTGAAATTATATATAATTTTGTAAAATACAAGTTTTTAGTTGAAAATATAAAATTAATTAAATAAAACATTGTTGCGTACATTAATCTACATGTAATTGTCAGGGTAAGGGGCTACTGACATTTTCTAACTATACCAGTCGTTAGTTCCACCTACAAAACTTTTTAAAATTGAAATTATATTTAATTTTGTAAGATTCAAGTTTTTAGTTGAAAATATAAAATTAATTAAATAAAACATTGTTGCGTACTTTAATCTACATGTAATTATCAGGGTGAATTGCTACTGACATTTCCTAACCATACCAGTCATTAGTTCCACCTACAAAACTTTTTAAAATTGAAATTATATTTAATTTTGTAAAATACAAGTTTTTAGTTGAAAATATAAAATTAATTAAATAAAACATTGTTGCGTACATTAATCTACATGTAATTGTCAGGGTAAGGTGCTACTGACATGTCCTAACTATAACAGTCTTTAGTTCCACCTACAAAACTTTTTAATATTGAAATTATATTTAATTTTGTAAGATTCAAGTTTTTAGTTGAAAATATAAAATTAATTAAATAAAACATTGCTGCATGCTCTAATCTACCTGAAATTTTTATGGAGAGATGTTAATAATATTTGCTAACTTTTCCAGTGTTTTGTTCCACCAAGAAAGCACATTTATTTCGTACTATATTTAATTTTAATTTTGGTTCAAAATACGTAGTGTATAAAATTTATTAGAAAAGTGTGGTTGCCTAGTTTAATCAAACTGGAAATTTTAGGGCGAGCTGCTACTAGAATTTGCTAACTTTTCAATTCTTTAGTTCCAGCAGCAAAACGTGATTTTTTATTAATCGATTATTTTTTAAAACAATAAAGTTTCTTGGCTAAAATATATCATTATATCATTAATTAAAAAAAAGCGTTAATGCTTATTTTAATTTAGCCGGAATTTTTAAGGTGACCTGCTACTAACATGTGCTAACTTTTCCAATCAAATCTTTCACCAACAAAACAATTTTGGATCAAGACATAAATTTCATATAAAATTAGAGTTGAATATATATAAAAAAAATCAGTGTTTTGTATTTAAATATATATATATATATATATATATATATATATATATATATATATATATATATATATATGGGCGTGTTGCTACTGATATTTGCCAATAAAATCACATTACTTCTATCAACAACATCTTCAGTGTTTTTAGATATATTTTATTTTTATAAAATAGAGTTTTTTAGGTTCTAAAAAATATTTTCATAAAAATGATCCGAAAGACATTGTTGCGTATTTTAATCGTGCCTGTTAGGGTGTTCTACTAATAACATTTGCAAACTTTTCCAGTCTATATTTCCAATAACAAACCACTTTATATTTGTAAGCACATTGCATTTTTTTGGAATGAAAAATTTTCGAATTAAAATATATAATATATTAAAAAAAGCACTGTTGCGTATTTCAATCATGAAAATATTTTATGGGCAAGTTGTTGCTGAAATTTGCTAACCATGAAACTAATAAGTTCCACAACAGAGCACTTACGTTTCGAAATTACATTTCATTTTTCAAAACTTTTAATTTTTATGGTTCGAAATATATAATTGTTAAGAAAAGCATTATTGCGTATTTAAATCAAGCTGGAATTTTTAGGGCAACCTGCTACTAACAGTAGCCAACTATTTTAGTCATTAATTTTACCAACAAAACAATTTACATTCATAAGTCATTTTTTTTAACAATTCAGCTTGTTAATGGTCACAAATATATATATATATATAGTGGTCATTATTAAGGCATTGTTGCGTACTTCAATGCAGATAATAATTTTTGGGTATGCTGACACTTACATTTCCTAGCTAGAAAATTGTTCAGATTAACCAACAAAATACTTTGTATTAAATATGTTTTTTTTTATGAAAACTAAGTGCCTGTCTCGTTTACAGAGATATTAATAAATAATTTAAAAAAGCATTTAACGCTGCGTATTTCAATCAACGTGATATTTTATTGACAAGTTGCTGCTGACTTTTGCTACTTAAAAACGTAAATTTCTTACCCAACAAACCACTTTGGTTGAAAATTTATTTCTTTCTTTTTAATTAAATGTTCAAGGTATAAAACGTATTTTTAAATTAAAATGTATACAATATGTTGCTGACAATGTATGTCAACATGTATATAATTTTTTGACAGGTTGCTGCTGACATTTGTTACTAATGAAAGTAAGTTTCTTAACCAACAATCCACTTTATTTATAAAGTTATAATATTTTTAATAAAATTAAACATTGTTAATTATTGGCAATTAACACATTATTAATTGAAAAAGCATTGTTGCGTACGGAATTTAGTTACAGACAAGTTGCTACTGACAATAGCTGTAGAAGTAACCATCAAATTTTCTTACTTAAATTTAATCATTTAAACAGGCTTTCTTCTTCTGATTTACAAATGAAGTTGAACTGAAGTACTTGGTAACAAAAGCATTAAATATGTGTTCAGAGACATTTCCTGACAATGCTCCTTATTTTCAAAATTTAGCAGTCTTACCCATTCATTGTATTAAATTTATTAGAATAATAGTTCTTTATAATGTAATAAACATATCAAATGGGTAAGAATGCTAAATTTTGAAAATAAGGAGCATTGTCAGGAAATGTCTCTAAACACAGCTTTAATGCTTTTTTACCGAAGTACTTCAGTTCACCTTCATTTGTAAATCAGGAGAAGAAAGCCTGTTTAAATGATTAAATTTAAGTAAAAAATTTGATGGTTACTTCTACAGCTATTGTCAGTAGCAACTTATCTGTAACTAAATTCCGTACGCAACAATGCTTATTCAATTAGTAATGTGTTACTTCCCAATAATTAACATTGTTTAATTTTATTAAAAATATTATAACTTTACAAATAAAGTGGATTGTTGGTTAAGAAACTTTGTTTCATTAGTAACAAAAGTCAGCAGCAACCTGTTAATAAAATATCACGTTGATTGAAATACTCAGCATTAAATGCCTTTTTAAATTATTTATTAATATCTCTGTAAACGAGACAGTTTTTTTTTCATAAAAAAAAACATTTTTAATACAAAGTATTTTGTTGTTTAATCTGAACAATTTTCTAGCTAGAAAAAGTAAGTGTCAGCATACCAAAAAATTATAATCTGCATTGAAGTACACAACAATGCCTTTATAATGATCACTATATTTGTGGCCATTAACAAGCTGAATTGTTAAAAGAAATGACTTTTGAATGCAAATTGTTTTGTTGGTAAAATTAGTGACTAGAATAGTTGGCTACTGTTAGTAGCAGGTTGCCCTAAAAATTCCAGCTTGATTACAATACGCAATAATGCTTTTCTTAACAATTATATATTTCGAACCATAAAAATTAAAAGTTTTGAAAAATGAAATGTAATTTCGAAACGTAAGTGCTCTGTTGTGGAACTTATTAGTTTCATGGTTAGCAAATTTCAGCAACAACTTGCCCATAAAATATTTTCATGATTGAAATAGCCAACAGTGCTTTTTTTAATATATTACATATTTTAATTTGAAAAATTTCCAATCCTAAAAAAATGCAATGTACTTACAAATATAAAGTGTTTTTTTATTGGAAATAATGACTGGAAAAGTTAGCAAATGTTATTAGTAGAACACCCTAACAGGCACGATTAAAATACGCAACAATGTCTTTCGGATCAATTTTATGAAAATATTTTTAAAAAATAAAAAAACTCTATTTTATTAAAATAAAATAAATCTAACAACACTTAAGATTTTGTTGATAGAAGTAATGAGTGTTTTATTGGCAAATATCAGTAGCAGCACGCCCTTTTTTTTTTTTTTTTAATACAAAACATTGATTTTTTTTTTATATATATATTCAACTCTATAAATTTTATATGAAATTTATATCTTGATCTAAAATTGTTTTGTTGGTGAAAGATTTGATTGGAAAAGTTAGCAGATGTTAGTAGCATGTCACCTTAAAAATAACGACTTAATTAAAATACGCAACAACGATGCTTTTAAATTAATGATATGTTTTAGCCCAGAAACATTATTGTTTTAAAAAATAATCGATTAATAAAAAATCACGTTTTTTTACTGGAACTAAAGAATTGAAAGTTAGCAAATTCTAGAAGCAACTCGCCCTAAAAATTCCAGTAAGATTAAAATAGGCAACAATATTTTTTTAATAAATTTTATACAGTATTTTGAACCAAAATTATTAAAAAAAAATATGGTTACGAATTAAATGTGTTTTCTTGGTGGAACTAAACACTGGAACAGTTGGCAAATATTAATAACATCACCAAAATCTCCCCCTGACAATTACATGTAGATTAAAGTAGGCAACAATGTTTTATTTAATTAATTTTATATTTTCAACTAAAAACTTGAACCTTACAAAATTAAATATAATTTCAATTTTAAAAAGTTTTGTAGGTGGAACTAAAGACTGGTATAGTTAGGAAATATCAGTAGCACCTTACCCTGACAATTACATGTAGATTAATATACGCAACAATGTTTTATTTAATTAATTTTATATTTTCAACTAAAAACTTGAATCTTACAAAATTATATATAATTTCAATTTTAAAAAGTTTTGTAGGTTGAAGGAAAGACTGGTATAGTTTGGAAATGTCAGTAGCACCTTACCCTGACAATTACATGTAGATTAATGTACGCAACAATGTTTTATTTAATTAATTTTGTATTTTCAACCAAAATCTTGTATTTCACAAAATTAAATATAATTTCAATTTTAAAATGTTTTGTAGGTGGAACTTAAGATTGGTATAGTTAGGAAATGTCAGTAACAATTCACCCTGTTAATTACATGTAGATTAATGTACGCAACAATGTTTTATTTAATTAATTTTATATTTTCAACTAAAAACTTGAATCTTACAAAATTAAATGTAATTTCAATTTCAAAATGTTTTGTAGGTGGAAATAAAGACTGGAATAGTTAGGACATGTCAGTAGCACCTTACCCTGACAATTACATGTTGATTAATGTACGCAACAATGTTTTATTTAATTAATTTTAAATTTTCAACCAAAAACTTGAATTTTACAAAAATAAATATAATTTCAATTTAAAAAAGTTTTGTAGGTGGAACTAAAGACTGGTATAGTTAGGAAATGTCAGTAGCAATTCACCCTGATAATTACATGTAGATTAATGTACGCAACAATGTTTTATTTAATTTATTTTATATTTTAAACCAAGAACTTGAATTTCACAAAATAAAATATTATTTTAATTTAAAAATGTTTTGTAGGTGGAACTTAAGATTGGTATAGTTAGGAAATGTCAGTAGCACCTTACCCTGTTAATTACAGGTCGATTAAAATACGCAACAATTGTTTATTTAATTAATTTTATATTTTAAACCAAAAACTTGAATTTTAAAAAATAAAATATAATTTCAATTTCAGAATGTTTTGTAGGTGGAACTAAAGACTGGTATAGTTAGAAAATGTCAGTAGCACCTTACCCTGACAATTACATGTAGATTAATGTACGCAACAATGTTTTATTTAATTAATTTTAAATTTTCAACCCAAAACTTGAATTTTACAAAATTAAAAATAATTTCAATTTTAAAATGTTTTGTAGGTGGAACTAACGACTGGTATAGTTAGAATATGTCAATAGCACCTCACCCTGTTAATTACATGTAGATTAAAGTACGTAACAATGTTTTATTTAATTTGTTTTTTATTTTACACCAAAAACTTAAATTTTTTAAAATAAAAAGTAATATTAATTTCAAAATGTTTTGTAGGTGGAACTAAAGACTGGTATAGTTAATAAATGTCAGTAGCACCTCACCCTGAAATTTACAGGTAGATTAAAGTACGCAACAATGTTTTATTTAATGAATTTTAAATTTTCAACCCAAAACTTGAATTTTACAAAATTAAGTATAATTTCAATTTTAAAATGTTTTGAAGGTGGAACACAAGACTGGAATAGTTAGGACATGTCAGTAGCACCTTACCCTGACAATTACATGTTGATTAATGTACGCAACAATGTTTTATTTAATTAATTTTAAATTTTCAACCAAAAACTTGAATTTTACAAAAATAAATATAATTTCAATTTAAAAAAGTTTTGTAGGTGGAACTAAAGACTGGTATAGTTAGGAAATGTCAGTAGCAATTCACTCTGATAATTACATGTAGATTAATGTACGCAACAATGTTTTATTTAATTTATTTTATATTTTAAACCAAGAACTTGAATTTCACAAAATAAAATATTATTTTAATTTAAAAATGTTTTGTAGGTGGAACTTAAGATTGGTATAGTTAGGAAATGTCAGTAGCACCTTACCCTGTTAATTACAGGTCGATTAAAATACGCAACAATTGTTTATTTAATTAATTTTATATTTTAAACCAAAAACTTGAATTTTAAAAAATAAAATATAATTTCAATTTCAGAATGTTTTGTAGGTGGAACTAAAGACTGGTATAGTTAGAAAATGTCAATAGCACCTCACCCTGTTAATTACATGTAGATTAAAGTACGTAACAATGTTTTATTTAATTGTTTTTTATTTTACACCAAAAACTTAAATTTTATAACATAAAAAGTAATATTAATTTCAAAATGTTTTGTAGGTGGACTGGTATAGTTAATAAATGTCAGTAGCACCTCACCCTGAAATTTACAGGTAGATTAAAGTACGCAACAATGTTTTATTTAATTAATTTTAAATTTTCAACCCAAAACTTTAATTTTACAAAATTATAATAAGTATAATTTCAATTTTAAAATGTTTTGTAGGTGGAACTAACGACTGGTAAAGTTAGGAAATGTCAGTAGCACCACACCCTGAATATTACAGGTAGATTAAAATACGCAACAATTCTTTATTTAATTAATTTTATATTTTAAACCAAATACTTGAATTTTAAAAAATAAAATATTATTTCAATTTAAAAATGATATGTAGGTGGAACTAAAGACTGGTATGGTTAGGAAATGTGAGTAGCACCTCACCCCTAAGTTTATAGCTTTATTGAATTACAATGGTTTTCATTGTTTTAATATTTTAATCGTATATATATTAGTCATGCATGCCTCAATATTCTGTTATTTTATCAAAATTAATTAAGAATGCAAATTTTTGTTGTCGTTTAATTTAATATCTTTTAATATATGTTTGAAATGTCAGTAGAAATTAAGTCGCTCTATCAATTTCAGCGCAATATAAATTCGCAAGAATGCATTTTCCAATTTAATCATATATTGTTTCACAAATCATTCCTTATATTCACTTTCCTCTCGTTGTACCTCTTTTTATCTAACGTTTGTGGCGGCTTTTCAGCGCGCATGCGCATAGCGTTTATTATCGGCTTGAAGCAAACTTCACGCGTGTCTGTCGCGTCAGCTGAGTGACCGCGTAAGAAAAACATTGCACCTTCCAAATTAATTAGCTCCGGTAAGTCAAAATTTGCCATGGTGTGATATACTTTTTCAGAATGGGCTCTTTTAGAGCTATTTGGAAAGTTAACTCTTTTAATCATTATCGTAACTTATTTTTATTATAACCGTACCATAAAATGGACGGAGCTGAACTTAAAGAGGAAAAGAAATATAAATATTTAGGGGTACTGTAGTAATGCAATGTAAGCTTAACTGGAATGACCAAATTGCATACATCACAATAAAGGAAGAAGAAATCTGGAGTTTGTAATGAGAAATTTGAAAGGAACGGGGAGGGAAATCAGGGAAAATGCGCACAAAACACTTATCCGACCAATGTTGGAATATGGATGCAACGTTTGGGACCCATATAGGACGAAGGGTAAGAAGGAACTGGAAAAGATACAGAGAAGAGCGGCCAGAAGAGTGACTGGCAAAATGGGAAGCTGGAAACTGGTGAGTGACGGAAAGGAAATTCGTAAGGAAAGGGAGAGTGTCACACAAATGATTGGAGAACTGGGATGGAGCTCGCTGGAGGAAAGGAGGAGGCAAATTAGATTGACAACAATGTACAAAATTACAAGGAACGCCAAGGGTTGGGAGGAGATGAGTGGAAAAGTGGACAGGGGGAGATATTTGGGGAGAAGGGACCATGAATGGAAGCTCGAGTATCAGGGAAGCAACGATGATGTGGGAAAGTATTCTTTTATCAGGAGGACGGCGAGAGAGTGGAATCTGTTGGGGTCTGCGGAGGTGGGCATGGACAGGATTGAGAAGTTCAGGGAGCTGGTGACCTCAAGCAAGACACAAACTGTGAGCCATAGTGGTGTTATAGCCACAACTGCCGCAGTATAAACTAATCTTTATCTATATCTTTTAACATTTCAGCAGCATATGCATACTACGCACTCAGCGCTAAGTATGCATACCAGTATGATACTGTATGCATATTATCCATTTATAATATATGCATATATATATATATATATATATATATATATATATATATATATATATATACTGTATATATATATGCATCCTGTACCGGTATCATATGCATACATGGTATTGATAGCATATTGTGCATTTATCATACAAGTTTTTACAGTGCAGTACTGAACATATTTATGCATTTCATGTGCATATGCATACAGCATGATGCATTCCAGTATGGTAGCCATCAACTAGGAAGTTTTTGTGTGAATCTAATGCATATCATACTGCATGTACAGTATGCATATTGTACATGTACTGGCGGGGGTCCTAAAAGTGTCTATACACAGTCCGGGTGACGTCATGAACGTCGTTTGGCATCAAAGTATTATATGTAGCAATAAAAAGAAATGCATTGACTAACCTTCCAAATTCAATAAACATCGTTGCCGATTTGATGTAAATAATAGGACATTTTTAAGTCCCCTGTCAGTAAAAGTAGCAAATACCTTAAATTTTGGCACCCAACCAATCAGAATGCTATAATAACGTAGTTGTGCAGTACATGCATACAGTACTCAATATTAACATTATTCTTGGTACACTTGTCAACTTGGATAATTTCCCACTTGCAGCCTTGTTAATCACCATGCCCTGTATTATTCTTACGGGAAATGGTGATTAACAAGGCTGCAAAGAGAAATTTTCCAAGGCGAAGACTTTACAATAAACATACTATAATTATACATACTGCAGGGGAAGTTTACAGCATTCTAATAAGTTATATTTCAGCATTTCCAGCTGATGAATTACAGTATTTGACTGCTCTGTAGTGCTGTGCTGTACAGTATATAGTTATATAGTGCATACAGTACTGTACTGCATGCATATTTATGTAATTTCAGGAAAAAAGAATTTTTTTTTTTGATAAAATTCAATTTTCCAGGTCGCCCATCACATATGTCCCAACATCCTGATTACATTCCAAACGTTGATCTCTTCCCTACCAAACCCGCGACCAGTATATACCAGCGACGCAAGCAGGCAGCCATGAAACGTAAGGCGGAGCAAAATCCACTGCTTGACTCTGACAACGTGCTGGACTTCAGTGTGACTGGACCCAACATGGACGCTGCAATCCAAGAACTCCTGCCGTGCGGTGACATCGCCACTGCCGAACTGGAGGTTCTCTCGGACCTCGAGTCTGACGAATTGATGGCCCTACACCCTGACGAGCAGCTGCCGGACATCTCCGGACCAATGGACCTCGACTTCTCTATAGCACACGAAGAAGAAGAAGGTAAAGTAACACTGTTCAAGCAGAGACCACTAGAGAGAGACCTTCATGTTTTATGGCCAAAAAATTAACAAGCATTACCAAAGCTTCATGGTGTTTGAGCATGGTGCCGCTAGTGTAGCACATTGGCACCAACATTCCTTCATGCAGGTTAAGACACGCACGCATTTCGTGCGTCAATTTTGGTAAATTTTTAGGCCCCATCGCATTGTGAAATTTCAAAATTAGCATTGCATAATGGGCACATTTAAAGTTTCGAGGTACGATGGGCCTAAAATACTTGAACGTGATTGGCTAAGTCTTTTAACATTGATCCAATCGGTGGCGTACCTTGATAACTTGGTACCTTGATACCTTGGTAACTTGATATAAAGGAAAGTTGATCGGCACAGTCCAAACCATGAGCCAGCTTCATTTGATACGGCCTAACTTCTGAACTATATAATATGGAAGGCTAACGCTAGCTCTTTTACACGGCTCGCATTGAAGCAAATAGCAGACAGAAAAGGAAGAAGAGTTTTTCCTCCCCCCACAACAGGGTCTAGCTTTTAACATAAAAAATTGTAAAGAATTTTCAAAGAAATGCTTGTTATTGATTGATTGGTTTGTATTTTGGGGCAATTGACACATGTTGGTCATATATGCCCCTCAGTTCAGCCTTTTTTAGGGCTGGGATTTTTCTTTGTTGTTGTGTCTATGTTCCTTCCTGTTCGATATTGTAGTCGCAACAGTTTCTCGTATGCTTCTGTTCACAGCACCCGTCGGAGGTTCGCCTCATTGGTGAACTCCAGGATGCACTGCACTGCCTCCTCGTTATTTGCGAGGATCTGCTTTATTGTGCCTGTTATTTTGCATGCTCTTCTTTCTTCTGCGTAGTGGAGACAGTCAGTGAGGATATGGTTCACTGTCAGTTCCTCTGCGCAGGTTGCACACATTGGAGGTGCTTCCCTTTCCATGAGATGGCTGTGTGTCAGCCAGGTGTGTCCAATTCGCAGTCTGGCGAGGATAACCTCGTCTCTGCGGTTCTTTCTGTTGCTTGATTGCCAAGGGCATGGTTTGTCCTTGATATTTCTGAGTTTGTTATCGTTTGTGACCTCCTGCCACGTCACTTCCCATCTCCTTCTCACATCGAGATGTAGAGAATTGCGGAGGTCATCTGAAGTGATCTCCTCCGAATCCCAATCGTCTTTCTCAGAGGCACGCTTTGCTGCTTGGTCTGCCGCTTCGTTTCCGGGGATTCCGGCGTGGCCGGGCACCCAGAGGAACAATACGGACTTGTTTTGGTTCTCCAGCTGGTAGAGACACTCTTGGATGTTCTTTGCCAGCGGGTTTTTTGGGAACGTTTGGGAGATGGTCTGTAGGCTACTTAATGAGTCCGTGCAAACCATAATGTATCTGTCGTCTCGCTGCATGCAGCGTTCAAGGGCTTTCCAGATGGCGTACATTTCTGACGAGAAGACGCTTGTCTGTTCTCTCAGGCAGTACCCGTGCTCCTCGTTACCAATGACGAAGGCACAGCCAACGTCGTCATCCTTTTTCGAACCATCAGTGAAGATCAGAGTGAAGTCTTTGTACTGCTCTATGACCTCCGAGTAGATGCCCCTATAGAGTAGGGGGTCTGTTGTTTCTTTTTTGTTGTTTGCCAGGTCAAGTCTCACAAGCGGTCGTGGGATTTTCCACGGGGCTATGTTGCTTGGTTCCTGGCGAAATGCTTGTTAGCCTAATAGTAGAAGATAAAGCAGGATGACAGTATTGCTTCATATTTCACTATGTAGCGACTTGGCAATGCAATTTGTTCATGTTACCCTGAGTTTGCTCAGCTAGCAGCCAGGGTAAATTTGCTTCAAGCTCTTATAGAACGCAGTGTCACCCCTTGGACTAGCTACGTAGCTAATGGGAGTTGCCATACAGCTGCCGCGAGCTAAAGCGAGAGTTGGGCCATACCAATGGAGCGTCCTCATGACTTGAACTGTGCCGATGTGCTATACTAGCGGCATCACACTCAGACCCAGCGAAGCTTTACTAATGTCTGTTAATTTACCGTCAGACACGGAGATCTCTAATGGTCTCTGTTATTCAAGCTTTTTCTATCATTGTTTTTATACCATTGTACTTGACTTTTAAAAGCATTGTAGAAATTCAAAATTCAAAATTCAAAATTCAAAATTTTTTATTAATCCATTTCTCCTACAATCAATATATCAAGTATAGATAACTGTTGAGGTTAATAGGACAGGTCATGGTGGCCACAAGGCCGAGAAGGAGTGGTTAATAGGTATAATATATACAACATGCACAAAGAATTATTAAAGATCAAAATCATGGTCCATGTAGCTCTTGACGCTATAAAAACATTTATCCAGTAACATATTTTTAACACTTGCGTGGAATAGTTTATCACTTTCAATGCACTTTATATCACTTGGGAGTTTATTATAGAGCCGGAGACAACTCATAAAGGGACCATTTTTGTACATATCAAGTCTGCACCAAATTGGGGTTATAATACTTTTGACATTCCTTGTATTATGCGTATGATTAACAAGCAGTGATTAATTAAGAATAATTCCATGAAAATAATCATGTGGTTTTAATTTTAATACTGTTCTTTTAATGCTTGTTAGTGTAGGATTGAATCTGTGGTCAATTGAATTCTAAGAAACTACAATGTAATAACTTTGTATTTTTGTAAAGTTCTGTACTTGAAAGTTAGCAACATGTCATGGACAGGTGGTACAATTTTTTAAATTTAGTATTCAAAATTTTTGAACTTGTTAAGTTCATTGCAGAGACTGACCTTGTACAGTATTAAATGCAGCAGTACTGTATTGAAAAATTTAACTATTACATGCTACTGCTAATTTACTATTTTAATGTTGTTTGTCTTTTCATTTTTTTATGAATTCTAGTTTCTTGTTACTGTATGTTATGTTTCCCTCTTATTAAACTGCATCTGGCTTGGAAAGCACATACAAAAACCAATGCATTGATTGCTAGGTTTATTCCATGAAGAGCTAGAAAGTTAAATTCAGTTACCGTACTGTACTTGTGAAAGTCTGCTCGTTGTTAGTAAACAAAGTATTGTTGTGTAATGTCTGTCGCGTAAAGGAAAAACATGAGACAATTGTTGATTTACATGTTAACTTATGGAAAATTACCGTTAATTACATGAAAGTTGTTGTGTCTACTAGGGCCAACAATGCCATTACGTTCTCTGCTCTGGTGGCAAAATTAGGCACTACATCATCCCATGTTTAACAAAGAAAAAAGCTTCATGCGACAGACATTATAAACAATGGTTTGTTACAATCATTGTGAGTAGAGACTTTAGTAGTACCCTACAACAAAGTTTAGTTAAAGGGAAGGTAACGTGAATCAGCTGATATCGATATAGTCCCATTTGATTAACATGTAAACCTCAGCAGATGTACACAAAAATTCAGTTTTTTTTTTTAAGAGACAGATTGAGATTTTAGAACCTAAAAAAAAAAAAAAAAAAAAAAAAAAAATCAAAAATCAAAACAATTTTTCCATCTGATTTTAATAAATTGTTATTTATTTTATATATATATATTTTTTTTTAATATTAAAGGCTTTTTCATGGAGAGCCAAACTAAGAAAATTAATAGCAAAAAATTGTCTACAATAACTTTTGAAATTTTTCCTGTGGTTTTAAGGTAATAAAATCTGTCTCTCAAAAATATTTCAGAACTTTTCTGTGTCTGCTAAGGTTTACATGTTAATCAAATGGAAATAAGTTAACAAGCTGATCCATGTTACCTTCCCCTCAAAGAAAAAACAACAACAAATGTTACATACAGTACTATATTATTTTAATTTTAATTGTTTTTTAATTGACAAGATCTAACCAGTAAATTTGTCTTTGTACAACCTAAACGATTGAATAAAGAATTTGAATTTGTATTATGAAATAGTATTGACACATACTTGTCTATTCCAGGTATCAGCACGAACAGCACAGTGCAAGGTCCAAGTGCTCCAGGGTTTGCCGAACTTCTCGTTCAACTACGTGAATGCGAGGAGGAGAAACTTCGAATGACAACGCAGCTGGCAGTACAGCTGGGGTCTCGAGAGCAAGAGAAACACAAACTTCAGGCGCAGCTGCGTGCAGCTCACCACGAGATTCAAATTCTTCAGGGTGAGAAGAACGTGTTGCAAGAACTACGTCAGAAGGAGGCAGCGTACAAGGCACCGCCCAGGAACGAGGTGATGTCAGACTCCTTCCTTGATGATCCAGATCGATGTAGCTACTACACAGGGCTTCCTAATTCAGAAATGGTCTCTTGGGTCTTTTCCCTAGTCTTACCCGGAATTGATTGTAAATCTAAAATTGCACCTATCAAACAACTACTTTTAGTCTTGATAAAAATTAAATTAGATTTACAATCCAAAGATTTAGCTTATAGATTCAATACTTCAACTAGTACAGTATCAAGAATTATTGATTCATGGTTACCTGAAATGGGTAAGAAATTAGGAGGACTTATAAGATGGCCAAATGAAAGTGATATTAAAAATTCTATGCCTCAATGTTTTGAAATTCCAAAGTATAAAAATACAGTTGTAATTATTGATTTAATAGAAATTTTAACAAAAAAATGGGGTAGTAAAAATGAAATGATGTTGAAAATTTTAGTAGGATTTACTCCGAACGGCACAATTAGTTATCTATCTCAATGTTATGAATGTGATGCGAATGAAGATACTGAATTTAAATTAGGAGAAGATTTTCTTAGTAATATTAAGACTGGAAACGTAGTCTTGGCTGACAAAAGATTTGATGCTTCTGATCTCACAGATATTGGTGCGGAACTTGTATGTCCACCATTCTCTGAAAGCAAACAGAAACTTAGTGAAGCGGAGGGAAAGAAAATCTTGGATGTTAGATCTCACGTGAAAAAGGTTATCAAAAGAATGAAAATGTTCCGAATCCTTGCAACTGGAATCATGCCACATGCAAACGTAAAGCATGCAAATTTTTTAATACACGCATGTGCAGGCCTGATTAATCTGAATCCACCTTTTACACAGTAACTGAAGAAAAAAAGATAAAAAAATTTACACAATGAAGTCATTTATACAAACATTTTATACATTGGATATATTTAAAAGAAAAAGAAGTAATAATTTAAAATAAACTAAAAATTATACAATTAAAGAAATATTTTATAAAAATATACAGCAATGTTAAATGTTTACAACACAGTATTTTCAATAATCTAGTACAATAAAAAAAATAATAAATATTATATGACATGTCTATTATATATTGCAAAGTGTCTGCATTTCTTTGTGTTGTAATTATTATATTTTTGATTGAAAGGGCAGGGAACGGAAGAGGGGGGAGGCTAAAGATACAAAGTTTGTCGGTGTTTTATGCTTATTGTAGGTTCAGTCTCTTTTGAGACATTTTCTCTTTTCATTCATGTTTTGAAATGTATTTTTATTATAGTATTAGTTCAAAGTACATAATATATTTAATTGCAAAATCGCACCATCTTAAATTTATTAACTTTTGGTGTTCTATAAATACCTAAGGGAGGAACTTAAATCATTATTGTGCTCTGTTTTGAATAATTTCTTAATGTCGTAAGAATTTAATCTGGGAATTTAGTCAATAGGTCTGATTGTGTATTTACGAACAGACCTATTTTTATAGTATTAATTTTAATACTGAATAATTTAACATTAAATGGCAGTGGCGATCAATATTAGTCAAATTAATTTTAATGTATTTACTCTTCTATGTTTACATACCTAATAATTCATGTAATCTGCTATGTAGTTTTAATATTGTTGCTTAATTTGTACTTTGCTACAGCGATGTTGGAATAGTCTGTGTGCAAAATGATCTCATTTTTTTGTGTGTATATAATACAATGAAGTTTATGACAATTTTTAAACTAATTAAGTTTATATTATGTAAATCAATACATTTTCCCTTTTACCTCTAGGTCAATGGAGTATCAACCTCATTTTTTTTTATTATTATTATTATTTTATTGCAGAAATGGATTGAGGGTGCTAAGTAATGCTACACTAATTTTTTTCAGATTTTTTAGTGTCCAAGAAATATTTTTAAAAAAATGAATGTACAGAGAGAGTGACGCCTCTACAGTTGCCGTCACATTTTCCTCATGGTCGTGTTTGTAACGCTCTCAGTCATTGGTAGCCAGTTTGTAACAAAGGACATCACTGGCCGAACCAAATGACTCCCGAGTGCTTCCGACCATGAGGCTTTTAAATGTGATGGCCAATGTAGACGCCTCTCTTTCAGGGGCGGATCCAGCCCGCGGCTTGGGGGGGGGGGGTGCCCTATCCCGCAATGTTAAATTTTGGGTAGGGAGGGGGGGCGACGAGTGGGGGGTGGTAATACCTTCAATGTATTTTGGGATCTTTGGGGGGGGGGGGGGGGGCGATCGCCCCCATTGCCCCCCCCCCTTGGATCCGCGCCTGCCTCTCTTAATAAAAGGATAGATAGGACCTAAAGGGGCGTGGATTCAAACCCAACCTTGGCAAAACTTTTTAGCAATATTTTAGCAATACAAATATTTTGAGGTTGATACTGCATTCAAGGATGTAACATTTTTTGAACAGAAAATAAAATACATTAAAAATAAAACTTGATAAGTTTCTGTATATAATCATGCGACAATGTACCAGTATTTTTGAACTTCATTGCATTATTTATTTAGACTCTATACATTCCAATGACAAGATATTTGATTTAAATTATCAATTATAATTATACATTTGTGTGTTCTCTTAAAACATTCCTATTTGCTAGTCAACTATTGACATCAGCAATGAAAAGTCATACCTTCAAAATTTGGAGGAAGAAATTTAATGGTCACAATATAAATTCCAGCTCTATGCTGTAGTGGTGACTTTTGTCTGAGAGGTCCCCGGTTCAAATCCCGAACACTGTAAACTTTTAACGACTTGAAATGAATGTCTGACTATTAGATGATTGGGTCAGCTCTATACTGCTGAATTGTTGTATTTAACATTCGTGCCCCACTAAGAAATAGTATTAATGGGCATGCAGACTGGGTATTAAAAGCCCCAGAGAGCACTGTGAATAATGCAAGGATTTTGTACATAAACTCTGGATAGGTGATGGTACTGCCGTTGGTGAGGCACAGTCGTGAGGAGGAAGTGGGTGGTTGTTACAACAGTAACCAATGGGATGCCCACCATCTTACATTGGGGAACTTCCATATAGCTTTTTTACAATGCAGATGGCTGCGCTCGGTCACCATCTTACGTTGAAGATTTGCCTCTAATGCTATTGGTATAGGAATTATTCTATTCAGAGGTTATATGTACAAAATCCTTGAAATAAGGATCTAAATTCTGCCATTGGCAACAACAACAACAACAACACAATAAATGTTTGAGGTATGATATATCTCTTGCTGAATGTCAATATTATATGCATTTTAAAAAAAATACACTTTTTTGTAGACTTTTTTATTTAATTAAAGAAATCTTTATGTGTGTACTATATATGTTGTAGCTATTATGTATATTGGCTATATTGTAATTATCATAAACCCAAAGAGGAAAATTTGTGAATTAATTTATAGAAATTCATTTTAATTAATATGTGTAAGCAGTCTAATCTAATTATATTTATATTATATTTATGTGTCATTGCATAAAATAATTAAATAATGAAAGGGTCTCAAACTTCAAATTAGACAAGTAAGTGTTTCTTGAGTTTATAATCAACATTTGCTTTATTTTTATTATCCACACATGCAGTTACAATACATGCGCAAAGTATCAAAATAAACGTCCAGTGATTGCACAGTTGCATCGTACTGATAAAAATAAAGTAATTATTGTTTATTACAAATTCTAAACAATGGCATACCTTCATGAAAATTTTGTATTGTATATTTGGAAAAAGGACCTTGCGTTATGTATTGTAGATTTTTTTAAGATTTTTCTGAACCCTCTAACATCCTCAAAATTTAGGGAAAGACGCTGTAATGTTAGTAACGTCTTTCCCTATGTTTGCGTGCTAAATAGTTGCATGACTGTATGACTTTACAGAGTTTTGCAACAAAATTTTAGGGATGTTAGAGAATTCAAAAAAAATCTGGAAAAAATATTGATAATACATATAACTCGAGGTCCTCTATAAAAAAATATGTAATAGTTGTCCATACTGCCCAATTTATAATTTGAGACTCCCCAATTCTTTTAATGTATACACTGTTATATGTTCTGATCTTTATCCAGTACTTTCTAGTCTCAAGCTTTTAACTTGCTAGTCTCTTAATTAGCCAACTGGCTTTTCAATTTTGTATTATTGTATATCATGATGTTTAATAAATTAATGCAACAAAAATGTACTTGTATTCTGTTTATTTTTTTTGTTTTATCTAATCTACTACAAAAGTAAAACTGGTTGATATAATTAAACCTTCAATAATTTTTAACAATACTTTGGCCCCTGCTCAAATTTTCTGTAAATTAAATATTGAAGGGTAACATTAAAATATTTGCTGCAAGCCATATATAGCATTCGGCCTGGATCATTATTTTTAAATGTAAATGCGCATGATTTGCTGATAGCATCACGTGACTGCAGCAGTTATAATAGTGGTTCTAAGTCTGTTTTTTGTACTATAAAACAGAGAAGATGCTATAAAATGTAATTATGCTTATATGAATCTCAGGTTTTTAATTAATGGAAAGTATCTAGGTGCGTTTATTATTCCTCGGCCAGATGGTGTCGGGAACTTTCCCGCGTTACCCTCTCCCTCTTAATTTTTGTGCCGCTATATATGCGCATGCTCAGTATCCCCCTTGATATCGTCCACATTGCACCCACAAATTGGTCTCCATGCTCCTACACTTGTCTGAGGTCTGATGGGAGTGGTTGGGAGTCGAGAGCAAAACGGCTTCGGAATATAGAAAAACGTAACCATTCACTCTCTATTAAGGGCATTGGGTGTAGCACCGGTAGTTGGCAGCACTGACGTATCTTCACCATGTTAATTTTTGATCATTGCTCCTCGGTGTAATTTTTATGCTAGAGCTAAGCTGATTGCTGTAGTATCAAGATAATTAGTAGCCCAAGTGCACAATTTGGCTAAATAAAGCCTGGTTTAAAGTAAAGTATTTTCTAGTAATTAATTTTTTAAATTTACATGCATTATTTTTCTAAAATATAAAAAAAATTATTTTCTTTAAATCAGACTTTATTTAGCCAAATTGTGCACTTGGGCTACTAATTATCTTGATACTACAGCAATCAGCTTAGCTCTAGCATAAAAATTACTCCGAGGAGCAATGATCAAAAATTAACATGGTGAAGATACGTCAGTGCATGTTGCCAACGACGACTACCGGTGCTACACCCAATGCCCTTAAGAGTTTTTACCTACAAAGAAAAATTAAATTTTTCTCCTTTCTCTTCCAATACTATATAAGCTACGTACAGATTACAGAGCTGCATGTTATAGCTTTTTAACATTGCGGCTACATATATAGCTACTGGACAGATCTCTTTTTGGATCTGTGAATTTTGTAAAATTTAAACTTTTAGCGGTAATTTATAATTTTTTGCTTCTCCTGCCATCTTTTGACATTTTCGGAACTACAATCATCATCATCATTGAAACAGCTGCCAAGAAAACAAAAAATATTAAATTTTGTTTATAGTCGTTCTGTTCGTGGATTATTCATTACTTCTCTGAATTTTCTCATTATGCCGACGACTTGTTGTGTAGAAGGATGCAGGGTCCGATTTCAAAAGGGATGTGGCGTGTCCTTCAATTGTTTTCCCAGAGACGAAGTGCTCAAAGCTCGCTGGGTTCAAGCTGCAAAGCAAAGTCCCAATTGGTGCCCGAGATTAGACTCCAGAATTTGTGGGCAGCATTTCCAAAGTGGTAGGCATAAGCACAATATTAAGATGACCTATTATAAACTGAAGATGTGTTATATTTTCTGTATGTTATATATATGCATACAGTACATAGCGGTTTAACGGTTGTAAACATGATGCAAATATCATATATGCACACTGCATGGTCATACAGACTGTATGATACAGTAATTAGTATGTAGTATGAAATGCATACTATGAAGCATATTAATTAAAGGCGGATTCACATGTCGACTTTTATCATGCGACGCGAAGCAAATAATGCGCACTTGCTGTAACATCCATTGGCTCCCATATTTGGCGATTAAAGAAAAGAGCATTGGTACAGTAATTAACGTGATATTTGCTGTCACAACCTGGCGAATTCGCTTGATGCATAGGATTTCATAGCTTTTGCGTCAAAATCGCGTCACATTCAGGGGCGGATCCAGCGGGCGGCTTGGGGGGGGGGGGGGGGGGGCTTATCCCGCAATGTTAAATTTGGGGCGGGAGGGTGGGGCGACGGGTTGAGGGTGGTAACACCTTCAATGTATTTTGGGAGGGGCGATCGCCCCCCCCCCCCTTCCCCCTCCCTTGGATCCGCGCCTGGTCGCATTGTCGTTTTCGCAATTTGAATCCGCCTTTATGCTGTATGTACAGTCCTCACCTCTGAAAAGTTCCCTATATCTAGCGAACAAAGTTGGAACTTGGTGTTCAAAGCTTTGAAGTTGGCTCCACTGACAAAGCAAGCAAACCAGCTCAACGCAGGCGGGAAAGGGCCCCTTGCAAACTTTGAACACGAAGTTCCAACTTTGCTTGCTAGATCTATGGAACTTTTCAGAGGCGAGGACTGTACATACAGATCTTCATTAGTTGTGGCGTATCATACAATATAATATGCATAATCAGAAATTTCATGTCCCTTTATAATCAAAACATACGACAAAAATTTCAAAGGGTCAAATTTCCCAAGAAAGTTGAAATTGGGAAAGAAGTCAGGTACCATAGAGGGTTTTTTTAAGTGACTATAAACAGGCCTTATGGGTGACATCTTAAAAGACGTTTGACATCAAGGTTCGAGTGATAAGAGAAGGCAGTATCGAATGACCTTCACTCCACAAATACAATACATACACATCTTTGCCAATACGATGGAATCAACATCAATTTTGAAACCCTCTTTGTACATATAGGCGTTGCAGGCAGCAGGGGCATATTGTATGCTCCATTAGTTATACAGTGGAGAGGGCAATAAGGGATCCCTACCAAGCGTTACAGCTAGTTTGAACCTTAATGATTAATCTCAGTTACTGCTGGAGTCAAAGAATATCGTCTTTGAAAGAAATCAAATGAAATAAATTTTAAAAAATTGAGAATGTTCTAAAATTTAAGCGCATACGGTTTGAGCAAATTCAGTCTGGCAGTTTTCTCCAAAACAGCTCCATTTTTTTTTTTTTTTTTTTTTTTTTTTTCATTAGCTGATGTGAAACTTCTACCTAAGTTTTCTCAAAACTGACAAGACAGATTCGCTTTAAAATTTGTATGCCATCTGTTGATGGTGAGTTCTAAGTCCCCCCTGCAAGTCTTGTTGCATTCAGGGGCGCTACGATTGCGAGATATCGATCTACTGAGATTCGTCCATAAGACAATATGCAATATGAAATCATCTACATGCACTAAAATTTAATCATACAGTATATTTATTTTTTGTTTGTTTCAGGTAAACCTTCAAAAGATCCGCTACATCCTGATTATGTTCCAAATGTTTTTACCTCTTTGAAGAAAAAATTCCCAAGATATTTTGTTGAAAAACGTCCTCTTGCTAATGAAAATCACATTGTTAGTATTGTTACTGAAACTAGGGTTGACACTGAGCCTAAACGTCTTAAAATTACAGTAAATAAACCTGAAGCCAAATCAAACACTGAACCTTTCGAAACACATTTTGTAAAATCTGAACCAAATTATCCTGAAACTCCTGCTGCCAGCACAACATCCAATCATAATCCTGCAGAGCAGGCTGCTAGCAGTTCAGACTACTTTCTCGGGTACTGTGTCCCGTCACTTGACGATTTTGGTCTCTTGCCTCGTATTTCAATCCCACCGAGCCAGGCCTACAATGAACCGGAGGTTCTGCTTATGGAGAACCTTTGTGACAATGATGACCCTGGGAATGACTCTGACATGGACCCCCTCAGGTTCAAAGTGGAGCCCATGGATTTTCCAGAGCTCCCTGAGGAAGATGAAGGTACGAACTTATAGCCTCTTTGTTATCAGGAATAATCAAAGTCTTCTGCTCTATACAACAATTCTTTATTTATAAACAAGTTTATATCAAAGTATTGTGGGTAATGTCTTTCCTATGCAGGGTTCTCTCGAAGAAAGCCACTCGGAAAAACCCACCTTTTATTTTCAATTTAAGCAATATATTAATATATATTTTTTTTATTTTCATAAATTCTAATGCCTTTTTAATTCATAGAAATAGAGAATTTTCCCTCCAACTTACTTCCGTGAATTTGAACTACCTTGTCAAAGTTTCGCAGGAATTAAAAGTGGCACTGCCACTGTCACAACCAATCACCGTGGTTTCATCATCAATGATGTCATTAAAGCTGGCCAATCGGCGACTTTGTGATCAGCGATTGGCCAGCTCTGATGATGTCATTGATATGAATAATTCCAGCGAAACTCTGTCAAGGACGTTAAGGTCGGTCAAATTCCTGTCTATATGTCACAGAAATCTCTGATATTAAATGAAGATTTATTCTATAAAATTATAAGTTTGTTTCCAGGTACTCCCCATGGCCCTGATCTTCCTACTGTCCATGACTTACTGCAACAGATCCGAGAGTTCAAGAAGGAAAAAGAGTTACTCACAACCCAGCTCAACACTGCACACCAACAAATCAGTACTGCTGACGTGAAGCTTCGTCAGTTTGAGGAAGAGAAAGTGAAACTCACCACTCAGCTCAACGACGCACGTTTGCGGATCCGTGAACTTGAGAGGCAGAAAGTGATACTCGTTTCTCAGCTCACTTCACGCCAAGAGATCGACATTGCAACTCAGCAGATCCGTGAACTTGAGGAGCAGAAATCGGTGCTCACTTCTGAACTAAACACCGCACGCTTGCAAGTCAACACGGCTCGTCAACAAGTTCTGTTGCTGCAAGGGTACCGAGAAAAAGACGCAGAGGAACTTGTGTCCCTCCGTAAAGGTGCATCACTGGACTGTCTCACTTCGGAGCCTGATCGGTGCCACTACTACACCGGCCTGCCTAACGCAGATAAGTTCAATGAAGTGCTCCAAGTTGCTGAAAGTACAAAAAAAATTGCAAAACTCAGTGCGTATTTTCAACTTTTACTTGTATTAATAAAATTAAAATTAAATCTTGAGTTGGAAGATATAGCATTTAGATTTAATATACATAGATCAACTGTGACTAGAGTATATGATCACAATTTACCAGAAATAAGTAAAATATTAGATAAATATATTGTATGGTTAAATGATATTAATCCATTACCATTATGTTTTAATATACCTAAATATAAAAATACTGTTGCTATAGTTGATACATTTGAAATTTTAGTCCGTAAAAGATCTCCAACCTACAAAGAAGATGTGTTAAAATTTATAATTATTTTTGCAGCAAATGGTAAAGTAATGCATTTATCAGAATGTGATTATAATGATATGGATATTGAGCTCGGAACATATTTTACTGGTCATATTAAACCTGGAGATATAATTCTTGCTGATAAAGAGTTTGATGGTTCTAGTATCAACAGTCTTGGTGGACAACTCATGTGTCCACCTTTCTCAGATTCCACTTACAAGTTGAGTGACACGGAAAAGATCAACGGAAGGAAAAGACTTGACGTTCATGCATTCGTAAAGAAAGTGGTGGGACAGATAAAACATTTCCGTGTTCTCACGTCAGGTGTGTTAACTGACAGGACAGTTCAGCAAGCCAAAGATATTGTGCATATTTGTGCAGCTCTCATTAACTTCAACCCCCCGTTTGAGGTGTAAGTTTATTGTGGAAAAAAATGAAGGGTAAGATAATATGAGCAATGTTAAAAACATTCCCATATATCTTCAAATATTCTGCTTTACATTCCCTATCAGTAGCTGAAATATCAGGTATAAAAATTCAATCTAGTTTTTGAGTTATGAGTTTTTAAAGTTGACTAATTTAACATGGAAGTTACATTTCTCTATTTTAATGTTGTCAAATTTAAAAATTCATAACTTGGAAACTAAATTGAATTTGTGTACCTGATATTTTAGGAGAATATTTTAAGACATTTTTTGATTGATTAAAATTAATTGGCGTTATTACAGGGTGTATACCAACTGGAAAAACCTGGAAAACCGGGAAATATCATGGAATTTCAAACCCTCTGGAAAAACCGGGAAAAATCATGGAATTTCGAAAAAACTTGCAAATAACCTGGAATTCTCACATTTTTCAGTATTCGTTTTTTTAATTATGCATGCAATTTCGATTACTAAAATCTTGATAACATACAGTTTTGGTTTTTAATTTTTTTACAAGTTCTAATATTTAAATCAATTATAAAAATTATTCAAGTATTGGAGATGAAAATTAGGGGAAAAAAAAGTGTGCAAAAGCGCGGCGTAAAAAGATCGCGATTTACGAGAGATCGCGTACGTGTTATAGTGACGTCAACATTATTTCAGATGCATAGTTAAATATTTACTGAAAGATGTTTGATTGTTTCAAATAGTAATGTATACAACAAAAAATACTCCTTTTTCAAGTGAAACAATTTAAAACTTAATGAACTTAAAAAAAAAAAAAAAAAATGCATGCATGCAGTGGTGTAAAGATCGGCAATTTACGCGAATTACACTAATTTAAAAAGTTGTTTGTTTGATGAGGATAGCAAAAATCTATATTATAATTAAACATATTTCATCAAAACAACTGCAAAAAATTCTAGTATGTGCAAATTATGATACTGTAAATGCCCCGTTTATATTATATAATATAATTTGATGTGAATTCACTTTATCTCTTTAAAAGTACTAGTAAAATTGAGTTGCAGCAGGTGAAAAAGGGTTGTATCCAAGCCCAATTGTAATTGAATTTTTGAGCCTTGGTTACATGGTATAAAAAATAATTTTTTCAGGCCACTTTTGCACCTATTAAGTTTGGAAAGATAATTATACTTGTCTTTCCAAATTCAGGTTCAAAAGTGATCAGAAAAAAAAATATTGTTGATGCTTCTGAGGCTCAAAAATTCAATCCCAGTTTGGCTTGGATATAACCCCTTTTGATCCTTTGGAGTCACCATTAATTCATTGCTTTTTTTTTTTTTTTTTGACAATTTCCTTGCAAATCCAAAAATCTTATAGGAACCATAAATTAGAGGACTTTTTAGTAAATTCGTGAAATAGAGTTTTCAATAATTTCAGAAAATTTCCAATCTATTTCCCTGTATAAAAAAAAAAGGATTTGCAAATTTGCTTCTTTCGTAATATCAAGATTTAATTTATACATTATATTCATGCATGCATGTACTATACAGTATATATGATATAATTATTTTATATTATATTATCACCAGAAACGTTAATTTAGATATATGTACCTCAATTTTCGTATTGCTTTGTACGATTTTCGATTGTTCCCTATTATATCATATAAGTTTAGTATATTTTTAATAAAATATATACTCGTATATATATATTTTAAAAAAATGTATTGTATTAATTTCATTAGTTCCATGTAAAAAATTGAGCATAAAATTTTTCTAAAAATCAAAAAAATTTGCTCGCTACGCTCGCAATTTTTACTCCATCATGTACTATTTTTTATATACAGTATATTATACTGGGTTGCATTTTTTTCATTTTTTTTTTTTTTTTTTTTGCATGATCTTTACACTTTAAATTGAAATATTAATGTCTCAGTGTTTAGAGAAACAGAGAAAAAAAAAAAAAAAAACGTAAAATACCAAGATGGTATTTTTTTTTTTTTTCCCTAATGAAATTTAAACATTGGACAATACCTTAAAAATTGCATGGTTCAAGATTTTAGTGTTCGCCCCCCCCCCCTCCTTGAACGCTAAAAAAAAATACCTGGAGATTTTTAAAAATCTCTGGAAAAACCTGGAAGACCCATGGAATTTCATTAGTGAATATTGGTATACACCCTGCCGGTTAAGCTTAATACGCTATGCAGCCAGTAAAAGTATTAATTACACTTAATTAAAATAAACAATTGTTTGAAATTTTCAATAGTAATGATTGTTTGTTTTATTTTACTCTTTTATATTGAGTCAACAAGTCACCAGCAAGGCGCGTAGATTTGTAATATATGATGATGAAGGACACGATCCAACACGATTAATCATGTCCGCACTGTTACCAGCGTTGCATGAATGCTTTTGTCTTTGTCCGATGGAATGCGAAAATGACGACGAATGAAGGTTGTGGCTTTAAATACACTGCTGGGAGTGTCTCTTACGGCCTCGGATTGTATTGAGGCTAGAGTGATGACTTTTGTAATTAACACAAGTATACATATTCACTGAGTTAAGACAAATGTAGAACTTTTGTGTTGATGAGATGACTTCCTGAGTCTTAATTTGTAATGGCGCACACAGCAAAGTCAAAACACGTCCGCTGGCTATGAGTGCCGCAGAGCCAGTCGGAGTCACATTTTAAGACATAATTTATAATTATCATGTGTGGAAAAATATTTTTAACATATGGCATGTTAAATAATGATTTAATAAATATTTAAAAAAATAAAATAAATAACAATTATACTGTATTTATTATTTATATCATTAACTAAATAATTATTTTTCAAATTCTTGTGTCTTGAACATAATAGAAATAATTCAGTGGATTATATCTCATGCTTCTTAAATTTTATTTTTAAAAAAACTCATACCACTCACTTCTCCTGCTCATTGAGAAAAGAGTAAAAATTAAACTTAATTGCTAATAAACACTGATAACCGGAATACTGTATAATAATATTATGTATTAAACTTGTAAAATGTAAAGTGTTTTATAATTTTGTATTAAAACCAAGTTAAAATTTCTTACGATTATTATTTTTCATTTTTTCCTTAACTTACTATTATATGTATAAATGTCTCTCTCTTTTTTTTTTTACTTATTTGACATTTTTTATGACATTGTCTTATAATCCCTCGTCCACAATACTATAATTAAGCTATCTGCTATTTCAGGTGAGCGCAATAATGAGCTTTATTTTATACCGATTTTCAGCTCATAATTTTATTGCGCTCACCTGAAATAGCATGCATATAGCTCATTATTTTGAACAAGCTTATGGACCCTAGTCGAAAAATAAAGGCATGCAGTATAGTAGTCAAGTGGTGACTACTGCTAAGTGATAATTTGAGCAATGGTCAAGTAGTCACTGCCCAAGTGGTCGCAAGTAGTCACTTTCAAGTAGTCACCAGTAGTCACTTTCAAGTAGTCACCAGTAGTCACTTTCAAGTAGTCACCAGTAGTCGATTTCAAGTGGTCAAATTAAACAGTTTTTTAGTATTTTCTCGCGATATATCCGTCCATCATCACGATGCAGTTTTTTCCCGTTTAAGCCAACAGATAGATAAATTATAAGGAACAAGTAAAGAAATTATTCTTTCACATTTTTAACTTGAATTATTAAAATGTAATTATAATACTTTGTAATAATTCAAGATAAAAACGTGACAAACAATATAGGACGAGAAATAACATCTATAATATACATACCAATTTTACGCTCCATGCAATATAAAGCACTTTTTTTTTAAAACATTTACTTTATTAAATTATTCCTAACTTATTAATTTAATTTCTTTAGTATTTTTTTTTTTACAGCAAAATGAAGGAATAGTATTTTTTAATTAAAATATTAAATTATGTATTTTTAACCCAATAAACAATTATTATTATTATTATTATACTTTATATTATAAATAAAAAAATATATATGAAAAAAAACACGTTGATTATTAAAGATTTATAATAATTATATAATAAATAAAATACATAATAAAATATGAACATCTTTGAAGAATAATTACCAACGGCTTTCATCTCGGCGTCTTTTTTATCAAGTTCCAAGAGGATCGCGCGGGGTACTGCCCACAGCTAAAAATTATTACTTTATAGTTTCGTAAATATTGTGTTAAACTTACATAATTCTTAAGTAAGTAAAAAGTTTAAATTAAAACATGCATCTCCAAGGTTCTATATCTATGAAAATCACTGAAAGAACAAAGGAACTACTAATGTACTGCTGCAGCAGCATCGGCCGCGCCGGGTGGCAAACGCGCGATTAGCCGCACGCTCGAGGGAGGAGCGAGAGTGTCAACTTCAAAAATTCCTAGAAAAAAAAGTTATGAATTGCACCTCGTAAACTTTGCATTTTATTTTAATAAACATGGCATTGTCCTTTATTGAAAACTCGAATTTCAAGAAAAAAAAACATGTTTTTTTTTTTTTTGAAAATGTCCTGTTTTGAAAAAAACCCGGAAAAAATAATGATATTCACAAAAATGCAGTATTTTTTTCCAAAAAGAGCATATTCTTGGCATCAAAAAAGTATAAGATATTTGTAGATAGCTGCCATAGAAAAAAAGTTATGCCCGTCGTAAGCATAAAAAATAAGGATACCAAGCGGAACTTCACATACCCAAATTTCCGGGAAAAAAATCAAAATTTCAAAAACAAAAATTAGGGTATTTTTTGATGAGGTGACATGTCCATCATATAAAAGTTTCATGAATTTTTGAAGACCACTTTGTTTTTCACTGTTTTTTTTTTATGTACTTTGGGCCTTATGTTATATATATTATATGTACTGTAAAATTTATTGAGAATTCTATTCATAAAACCAGAGATATTTTATATTAAAAATGTAATTTCTCTGATTTAATTAGCTTTGATTTATTTTTTATATTTCTGTTTACTTAAAAAATATTACACTTTAGTTGAAGCGAATAGGAGCGAATAGGTATCTCTCAGCTGGTATCACAGTTCAGTGTTCTAATTTTCGCAACAAATCAAACAAATCACAATATAGATTATGGATTCGAGGACAATATAGAGTGAGCTCTGCTCAAAAATCTTGAGCAATATCTTACAAGATCTTTTATGATCTTTTGTCAAGTGAACTCAAGAAGTCCAAAAAAGAGGCAAGACAGTAATCAATGCTGCATGGTCATGCAGGAATATATATTATCCTTCTAAAAATAATATTTAAGCAAAAAATTTGAGAAAAGTCAAAAAATAAGATATTTTTGGTTTAAAAAGATCTTGAGCAATAAAGATAATAATCTTGTTCAAGACGTCATTTCTTACGTAAGATCGACATCTTGGCAAGAAACTTACTTGCGCAAGAAAAAATATCTTGCAAGATAGAAAATCTTGCGCGTGTTTTCGAATTTTTTGCAAGATTATTTCTTGAGCTAGTTTATGGCTTGCGCACGATAGTAATCTTGCTCAAGAAGTCACTTCTTACGCAAGATAGACATCTTGGCAAGTAATTAACTTGCTCAAGAAAAATTTTTACGTAAGATTGAAAATCTTGCGCGCGTGTTCAAAATTTTCTCAAGATTTTTTCTTGGGTAAGTTACCGTCTTGCGTAAGATCGCAATCTTGTGCAAGAAATCGTTTCTTACCCAAGATTTCAATCTGGGGCAAGTAATAGACCCGAACAAGAAACCAAAAATGGACGGTAGGCATTCGCACTAAATAAGTCACAGCAACTAACGGCACGGAGCATAATATTTTTTGGCACGTTCCGGCAGAGCCACTAACGGCATGTGCACTAATGGCACCCCTGCTCAAAAATCTTGAGCCAAGATCTTGTAAGATCTTGGCATATCTTGGCAAGATTATGCTCATGAAAATCTTGCAAGATCTTGCAAGATCTTTCCCAAGATCTTGCACAAGATCTTGCAAGATCTTGCAAGATCTTAAGTAAGATCTTGAGCAAGACAAATCACAATATCTTGAGCAATTGTTATCTTGCTTAAGATCTTGCAAGATCTTGCAAGATCTTGTGCAAGATCTTGGGAAAGATCTTGCAAGATCTTGCAAGATAATATTTGCTCAAGATCTTGTGATATTATCTTGCTCAAGATAATATTTGCTCAAGATCTTGTAACAGCATCTTGCTCAAGATCTTGCAAGATCTTGCAAGATCTTGTGCAAGATCTTGGGAAAGATCTTGCAAGATCTTGCAAGATAATATTTGCTCAAGATCTTGTGATATTATCTTGCTCAAGATAATATTTGCTCAAGATCTTGTGACAGCATCTTGCTCAAGATCTTGCAAGATCTTGCAAGATCTTGGGAAAGATCTTGCAAGATCTTGCAAGATAATATTTGCTCAAGATCTTGTGATATTATCTTGCGCAAGATAATATTAAGATCTTGTGATAGTATCTTGTCAAGATAATATTTGCTCAAGATCAAAATAATTGCGCAAGATCTTGTGCAATGCTGTCGGTTGGTTTAAATCCGTTGAAAGGCAGCCATGTTGGGTCAGTAATGTAGCGGCAATTCCAAGTAGCAATCTCCGAGTCACGTAGCCAACATAACGTACTGAAAAAAAAAAACAAACAAAGTTAGTATTCTGTTAGTTGCAGCTAGTTTTCGTTAAATAAGGAAGTCTCATGATGCATGGTTTCATTTCTTTATGGATATGTTCATCATCTTTGCTTCCTTCCACCTCTCCGTTCAATAATTCTTTTACTCCGCGGGCCATGCCATGTATTTTCTCCTTCAGCTAGGCTCGGTGGAACCTGGGGGTCAAAAACAAAGAAATTCGTCAATAAAATTAGGCACAAATCTAGAAAGTTCTTGTTCAAGACATTTCCTATAGAAATTTAGCAAATCTTGCACAAGATCTTGCAAGATTTTGATCAATTTATCATACATTGCAGTATTTTATACATACCTGTTTCAAAATATCACAAACAAAACCCTGCATTGCAAATAATCTCTATGACATGTTGCTTTATGAATACAACAAGCAGCAGGTTGTCCTCAGTATATTCGCGTCATCATATTCCAGGTTTGCAAGCAGTTGCAAGGCAAACAGGAAGCAGAACCCATCCGAATTTCATGAAAAAACATAAAATATTCTATGAGCTTAACAATATATTAAACAAAAACAACTAAACATAAGTTTAAGCTTACCTGGAACTGTGTATAAAGTACTAAATTAGCACAAATAAACACAAAATCTTCATGTTTCTTCTTCAGCTCTTACGTTCACCAACCGTCCATTTTCAGTTTCAACACATGTTATAAAAACGCGTATCGCAATGCAATCGCATTGCATTTGTTTCGCCATCGCGCGCAATTTTGAAAACGAATAAAAATGCACCGATCAAGCTGAAAACTTGTATCCAAGGGTTAATTGGCAAGCTGAATTTAATTAAGGTGATTAAATTAACCCTGACTAATTATTGGGGGTGCTGTTACCCTTATTTAAAAAAAATTGAATATTGCGATTCTGCATAGAAAAAAAATCTGCAAACGGGTGCGATCGATCGGCAAAAAAATTATATGACCATGGGAAGGTTTTCACACTTACTAAAATCTTGCGTAAGAAATTTCTTCTTGAACAAGATTGCCATTTTAAACAAGAAAAATCTTGCCATAACTATGAAAAGAAGTGTAAAGTTTTTTCTTGCTCGAGTCTGTTACTTGCTCAAGATGGAAATCTTGGGTAAGAAAAGACATGTTGGACAAAACTTCCATCTTACGCAAGACGGTAACTTGTCCAAGAAATAATTTTGCAAAAACCATGAAAATAAGCATATGATTTTTTCTTGCTCGAGTCCATTACTGGCCCAAGATAGATCTCTTGGGTAAGAAATGATATCTTGGCCAAGATTGCCATCTTACGCAAGACGGTAACTTACCCAAGAAAAAATCTTGCGACAACTATGAAAACAAGCGTAAGATTTTTTCTTGTTCGTGTCTATTACTTGCCCAAGATGGAAATCTTGGGTAAGAAATGATTTCTTGCACAAGATTGCCATCTTACGCAAGACGGTAACTTACCCAAGAAAAAATCTTGAGAAAATTTTGAACACGCGCGCAAGATTTTTTCTTGCTTAAGTCTATTACTTGCCCAAGATGAATCTCTTTGGTAAGAAATGATTTCTTGGCCAAGATTGCCATCTTACGCAAGACGGTAACTTACCCAAGAAAAAATCTTGCGTTAACTATGAAAACAAGCCTAAGATTTTTTCTTGCTCGAGTCTATTACTTGCCCAAGATTGAAATATTGGGTAAGAAATGATTTCGTGCACAAGATTGCCATCTTACGCAAGACGGTAACTTACCCAAGAAAAAATCTTGCGATAACTATGAAAACAAGCGTAAGATTTTTTCTTGCTCGAGTCCATTACTGGCCCAAGATGGATCTCTTGGGTAAGAAATGATTTCTTGGCCAAGATTGCCATCTTACGCAAGACGGTAACTTACCCAAGAAAAATTCTTGCGATAACTATGAAAACAAACGTAAGATTTTTTCTTGTTCGTGTCTATTACTTGCCCAAGATGGAAATCTTGGGTAAGAAATGATTTCTTGCACAAGATTGCCATCTTACGCAAGACGGTAACTTACCCAAGAAAAAATCTTGAGAAAATTATGAACACGCGTGCAAGATTTTTTCTTGCTGAAGTCTATTACTTGCCCAAGATGAATCTCTTTGGTAAGAAATGATTTCTTGGCCAAGATTGCCATCTTACGCAAGACGGTAACTTACCCAAGAAAAAATCTTGAGATAACTATGAAAACAAGCGTAAGATTTTTTTCTTGTTCGTGTCTATTACTTGCCCAAGATGGAAATCTTGGGTAAGAAATGATTTCTTGCACAAGATTGCCATCTTACGCAAGACGGTAACTTACCCAAGAAAAAATCTTGAGAAAATTTTGAACACGCAAGCAAGATTTTTTCTTGCTGAAGTCTATTACTTGCCCAAGATGGAAATCTTGGGTAAGAAATGATTTCTTGGCCAAGATTGTCATCTTACGCAAGACGGTAACTTACCCAAGAAGAAATCTTGCGATAACTATGAAAACAAGCGTAAGATTTTTTTCTTGTTCGAGTCTATTACTTGCCCAAGATGGAAATCTTGGGTATGAAATGATTTCTTGCACAAGATTGCGATCTTACGCATGACGGTAACTTACCCAAGAAAAAATCTTGAGAAAATTTTGAACACGCGCGCAAGATTTTCAATCTTACGTAAGATTTTTTCTTGCGCAAGTTAATTACTTGCCAAGTTGTATATCTTGCGTAAGAAATGACTTCTTGAGCAAGATTACCATCGTGCGCAAGCCATAAACTAGCTCAAGAAATAATCTTGCAAAAAATTCAAAAACACGCGCAAGATTTTCTATCTTGCAAGATATTTTTTCTTGCGCAAGTATGTTTCTTGCCAAGATGTCGATCTTACGTAAGAAATGACGTCTTGAACAAGATTATTATCTTGCTCAAGATCTTTTTAAACCAAAAATATCTTATTTTTTTACTTTTCCCAAATTTTTTGCTTAAATATTATTTTTAGAAGGATAATATATATTCCTGACCAGCATTGATAACTGTCTTGCCTCTGTTTTGGACTTCTTGAGTTCACTTGACAAGATCATAAAAGATCTTGTAAGATATTGCTCAAGATTTTTGAGCAGGGACACAGCATAAACGATTTTGCATCTAAACACGAAGATGGCCGAGGAAGTGCGGTGTTGCCAGATTGCAAAATCGTTTATGCTGTGTGCCATTAGTGCACATGCCGTTAGTGGCTCTGCCGGAACGTGCCAAAAAATATTATGTTCCGTGCCGTTAGTTGCTGTGACTTTAGTGCGAACGGCGCCCGCCCTGTAGATTAATTGTTCACTGGAAAAATGGAGTAACGACCTCAAAATTTTTTATTGCAGAAATGGATAGAGGGTGCAAAGTTATGCTACTCTGATTTTTTTCAAAATTTTTAGAGCCCGGCAAATGTTTTTTAAAAATTATTGAAAGTACAGAAAAAGTGCCGCCTCTCTTAATAAAAGATAGGACCCAAAAGGGACGTGCGGATTCGAACCCGACCTCGCCAAAACTTTTTAGCAATACTTCCCGGTCCCTAAAAAATCTGAAAAAAAAAATCAGAGTAGCATAACTTTGCACCCTCTATCCATTTCTGCAATAAAAAATTTTGAGGTCGTTACTCCATTTCTCCAGTGAACAATTAATCTACAGGGCGGGCGCCGTTCGCACTAAAGTCACAGCAACTAACGGCACGGAACATAATATTTTTTGGCGCGTTTTCTGCAATAAAAAATTTTGAGGTCGGTACTCCATTATATATAAGTATTTTGGATTCCAAATAAATACAATGTTAATTAATTTAAAAATTCATTAGAAGTTTAATTGCCATGTGAAAGGATTTTTCAAGCAAACTGATGATTAAGAGAATGTTTAATTTCTTTCTCTATTACTTTATTTAAGTTCAATTTTTTTTATATTTACTGCAAATTAATTTATTTGAATACTTTTTTCAAGGTAAATGCAAAGTATTTTACTGAGAATTTTTTATTTACTAATATTCATGAAGTATTTGATTGTGAGCAACAATTAATTTTAATTATTATTAAATTAATTTTTAAACTTTACTATATGCAAGACCCACGTACAATTTACTTGCTGCTGTAAATATTTTTATTCATCTTTCGATTGAAAATTTAATTGCTTAGTGATAATGATTATAATAAGAATAGAAATACGCCAAATTAAATACGCCAGCATTTATAGTTAAAAAATAAACCTAACCAGGAAAAAATAAATAAATGTTGCTTTATTCAGAATCATATTTTGTATTAATTGTGATGCTACAGAGCCTACACCTGCAGGAAAATTTAAGGATCACCTTTTTTTGTTTTAGTTTTGGTAAGTCTGAGGTCGAGTATTCGCATCTAGCTATCGGATATGCTATTGTAATTTGTTATAAAAAAAAATCCTCTTTTTTGCGGTAAAATAAATAAATTTAGATTATACACCAGTATTTAAAAAAAAAAAAAAAATTAATAAAATACAAGTCATAAATCTCAATCACATGGATAATTTTTTTTCTCTTAATTATTTCATAGCGCTTGATTTGAAATGCATGATGCTTAATTTCATAAAATATAAGACCAGATCCCTAAGAAAGTTCTGATTATAATATGATATAAGGCAGAATATTAAATTTAAACACGAAATTTAAAAGATCGCGGAAATAATTTACACATAGCTAGGCTAGACTACTAAAAAAAAAGTACATATAATATACATAGTGTCTTCTTCATCCCACAAATAAAGCTGATGTATGCACTTTCATTCCCTCTAATTCGATCCTTGATCAATTTATGTAATTCAATTGGTTTTTGTTGTAATTTTCCTTTCATTTCCCTCTTTTTTTCTCCGTCTTTTTCTTTTTTCCTTTTTACCTTTTTTTTTTCTTTCTGACCGGCGGCCCACATTTGCCCCGGCGACCCACCGACCCATGCTCGGTGGATCGGTAGGCCAGTCCGTGCCGGTCCATGGAAATGCACCTTTATGCCGTTCTCAATCCCGTACCTGTTTTTTCAAGAGCGAAGGATATAGCAGCAGTTACCCAATGTAACATTTGTATAAAATGTATAAATAAATAAGAATCCTATTAGATTGTATATAAAGTTTTAGCTGAATATTAAACGTTTATGAAACCTTTTATTAGTTATAATAAAATGTGTTATAGTAGTGTATCTAATGTACTATCTCTATAAAGTGTGTTTACTTTGAGTAAACAACCAAGGGTAAACAAAAATAATAAATAAATAATCTTGCGGTCAATTTTATAATTTTTAATTTATTGTTTTAAGAAGACCAAGCCATGCTTAATCATAATACACATCAGCCGCCGGGGGGGAGGGAAGCGGACCCAGAAAAAAAAATGCAGTATGTGCCCTCTTCATAAGGCCAATGTTTAAAAAAAATGGAATGGGGGAAATGCCTATATATATATAGCCCATGTTAAATCTGAAATTTCAGGGGTTTTGGTCAATAAAAACTTGGCAAATGCTGTGATAGCGTATACTTAATTTATAATACTGTATATTGGCCAAGTGTACAGAATAAGGTTCACATAATAGACTAGATTTTTCACCAAATTCACAGAAAACTTATATGGGACTTTAATGCGGCAAATATTACGATAATATATTCTGTAAAACTATACTCCAACTTTGTAAAATGACACGCCACATAGAGTAAGTTTTCGTATGGAATTATTTATTAGTTACCCCTACCAAAATCTCAGTGTTCTCTGAACCCCTTTGCAGTGACCATGATCGTTATATATGTTCAAGAATATAAGAATTTTAATATACTGTATAATAAGAATATTTCAATTGAATATTTCATAATATTAGTATTTAAACTGCAGTAGAAATCCCGACATAAATATTCTAACGCCCGTAAAATAGGCAACTTTTCGTACACCCTGCTGCTACGAAAGTTGCCTATTTTACGGGCGTTTTGAAAACGTTTCTTTTTACCCTGAAAATTGCAGTATACGAATGATTTACATCAAAACAGTTTGAAATTGAAGATACATAAAACACTTGCACTAAAACCGCTGATTCATCAATTTAAAATTATAGGGGATTTTTTTTTCCATCAGCCTCCATGCTAGAAAATTTGATTTTTTTTTCTCGGTAAATTAAAGCAATCAATTTGAAAACATCTCCTACCCCCCCATTTATGGGTCACCTTATTATGAATCAAAAAAGTCATTTTTCTCTAAAAAATCTTTGATACCAAAATTGCAATTTCAAGTTGTTTTTTTTTACATAGGTTTGGATAGGACGGTGGGAACACCGCAAAATCAGCTGACTTGAAGCCTCCATTGAATTTTCTTGGTCCACAGACCCGAAGATACATCAATAAATTCAATCAACCAATGAATTTACTTATTTTGACATGACACGTGTAAAATTGGTTCCTAAAGATGTTATATTATTTTATTTAAATTAAATCAGGTTATTTATTAATATTCCCATAAGAAAAGTCAAAATAAAATACAATAGTACAAAAATCATAGATAATATACTGTATATTATTATATATATTAACAAAAGAAAGTCAAATTTACGATGTTCAAGCTATTTGGTAAGTTTGGTAAGAATTTGTGTCACCAAACAGGTCATTACACCACACACGTGTAAACTCTCTGTTCAATCGACCATGCAAGCATATGGACACTAAGGTTAGATAATTATAACAAAAAGCGCTATCGTTTTCTAATCACCATATATGAAGCACGTGGAAGCAATTAACATAAAAAATTGTAATACAAATTCATGCATGACTTGTACACCTCGGAACTGGGACATAAAGTTACTCAAGCTTCATTTGCTGGAGCTGCAGAGAGGTGAAGATATCCAGATTTGCCACTTTTTTAATCAAACCTTATTGCTGGATACTTCTACTTATTAATTGCCCACTACTTTGAAACCCCAAACCTTCCGAAACTCTAACTTGAGCGTTTCGCGGGCTCTTCCGGACCACAGAGTTTTTTTTTTTTTAGTTTATTCTGAGTGATAATACGTGTCAACTCATAAGGGTTGCCTCACATAGAATCGCATGATTTCGCATCGTATGATAACAAAAATTAAGAACATTATATGCGAGCAGGTGTACGTGCGCACACAGCTTCGTATCGTATGAATCGCATCGTATAATTTTCTAATTTAGAATCGGTTCTAAATTTTTATCATACGAAGTCATACAATGCCTACGATGCGATGCCACTTTCAATGTGCGATCTCCTTAAACTGTTACATATAGAAAATTGTTCATTATATATTATGTGATGTCTTTCTCTAGCGAGCGATAAATTACAATCTAGCTAACGTCACTAACTATGCACAAGTCAGTTTTCATGTGAGATGATCACAAAGGTTTTTTTTTACTTTTTAAATTAAAAATACTCATTACTTATTATTATGAAATAAAGTCACGTAAAAAGTTCCCACTATATATGTATGTGTATTGAAAAGAGTATTTGATACGGTGAAAATTTTTTGTCTCCTTTTTTACACCCAGTAAAAAAAAATATTAGTATTTTACTATCTTCTTAGAGGTATAAAAAATTTACAAGTCTTAAAACTTTTATCTAAAAAATGATGGCACGTGTAATTTAGTAGTAATAAAGAATATAACATATGTTATCATATTTTGACATGCAAGTTTGATTGTTATTTTGCGTTTCATTTACGCATGATAGAACAAAAGTAACGGCGTTTGGCAAGTATAAATTGACATCATTCTGAAGTCAGTTCACATTGTTGTGACGATGGCTGCAAAGAACTTTGCATTGTTGCTGCTCCTTGTGGTCTCTGCTGGTACGTACTGAAATTTTGATATAAAAATAATTGACATTTTTTATATTTCTGTAAATTAGTAGGTGCTGGAAATTTAGGCTGAAATTTTAGAAATATTTGCACATTTATCGTCCAGAATAATGAGCTATCTGCTGCTTTAGATAAGTGCAATTATGAGCTTTATTTTATAACGATATACAGCTCCTAATTGCGATCACCTGAAACAGCAGACAGCTCATTATTGCAACAAAATCTTGGTAGGCAGATAGTTTTTATTATTGCAGACGATTGATGGATGATATAATTTTAGTAATTAATGGGGTACTGACTGGTATTTGAGTTAGCAATTCTAGTAAAAAGTACTGTGAATTCTATGAAGAACGAGCCCTTAGAGCATTCTACGACAATTTGCTGATTTTATATGGATTTTTAAAACTTTTTTTGATGATGTCATAGCATTGAATCTTAAATGGGAAAATGCATCAGTTAACATTGCTAAAATGAAAAGTTATTGAAGTACGAATTTCAAACCTTCATTATCGTGATTCTAGCACCTAAAAACCTTGGAAATGAAGTTTTAGTTACATTTCAATATTAAGTATGGGATTTGGCAATGTTAACTGATTTATTTTCCCATTTAACATTCAATGCTATTAGGTCATTTTTGCGAGGTTTTAAAAATTCATATAAAATCAGGAAATTGTCGAAGAATGCTGTAATAGGGCTTGTTCTTCATGAAATTCTCGTGCCTTTTGAAATATTGACAAAAACTTGAAACTTTTTTTTTTGGTTAGTACCCCATTTGTTATTTATTCTATTCTTGACTAGAAGTTATGAAATTAAATTGTTATTTTAATATTAAAAATATAAAAAAAAATTTATTGTATATTTATTAATAATAATATATAATCAATAATCATGACCAAAATAATTGTAAAGTCATTAAAACTGTAAGAAAAGTCCAATGGATTACCTGCATGAAAAATTTATATTGCAGAAATAATGAATAGAGAGAACCAAATTATGCTACTCTGAATTTTTTCAGATTTTTTTTTCTTTTTTTAATCCTGGAACTATTTTTAAATAATTATTGAAAATTCTGTAAGTTAAGTTGGCACCCCTGAATCATTAATAAAAAGAATAGGGTCTCCAGGGGGCGTGGCTGCACTTTCAATAATTATTTAAAAATTATAGTTCTGGGACTAAAAAAAAGAAAATGTGAAAAAATATCAGAGTATCACAATTTGGTACCCTCTATTTATTTCTGCAATAAAATTTTCATGCAGGTTCATTCCTGAGTAACGTTATCGCTTTAAAAATTTAAAGGTGTAATACCAAAGTGAATATATATATTTTTTTTTTGCACATTCGGGTACCTATGAATAATTTTGGTATCTCTGTGGCTCAATATTTTTGTAAGATGTCTAATTCATTTATAATGAAGAAGTATTTAGATTGAAAAGTGAATCCATAAACCATTGGTTGATTTAATCCGGCGCGCGGCCGTAGCAGCCGCTAATACAACAAGAAGGGGGCGGGAAAAGGTTCCCCCGATTCACTGGATATTCTTGTCGTATCAGCAGCTGGCTGCAGCCGCGCGCCGGATTAAATCAACCAATGGTTTTTGGATTCACTTTTCAATCTAAATACTTAATGGAGTATCGAGCTCATTTTTTTTATTACAGAAATGGATAGAGAGTGCAAAGTTATGCTACCCTGATTTTTTTCATTTTTTTTTTTACGGACCTAGAAGTATTTTTTAAAAAATATTGAAAGTTCTTTTTGTGACGTCACGCGGCGGCAAGTCCTATCTTTTTCTTAAGGAGCGGTGCCTCGTGATATCACAAAAAATAATTTCAATCATTTTTTAAAAATACTTCTAGGTCCGGAACAAATCAGAAACAATCAGGGTAGCATAACTTTGCACCTTCTATCCATTTTTGCAATAAAAAAATTGAGATCGATACTACATTGCAAATTAATTAGAAATCGTACGATAATATTGACCCACTGGGATAAACAATATAATTCATAAGTACCCGAATATCCAAAAAAAATATTCATTTTGGTACACTTTTATGTAGAGGTTTTGAAATTTTAAACATTTAAAAGTAAAGTATTTCCCTTCTTTGAAAACATTTTCTACTTTCAGTGTCAGCCCTGAGAATTGGTTCCAATGGCTCAGCTAAAGAAAAGTTTGGTGCACCTCGATTGTTTGGTGATATTATTGTGACTGATGTGGGAGCCTACCCTTACGCTGTAAGTACATCTTACACACTAATATGATTGCATACATAATATTATTTAAATGCATTCATATTCTCTTATTCTGCATCATTTTAGAGGAAAAAATTTGTGAAAAAGACGACATTACGTATTTTTCCTCATCTTGAACATAAAATGTTAGAAATATTGTGTTTTTAGTTCATCCTCACTTTTTGAGCGAAGAGGAAATAAGATGTGTTTCACAATTAAAAAGATTAGGTTCAGACGTGTAAAAGATGAGTTGAAGACGTAATTTTTCAACAAGCCTTTTTTTTTTTTTTTTTGCATATCCCACTAATATATTATTTAATACATTCCATCTTAATGCAAATATAGTATGTGCATACTACATAAAATTAATTGTGTATGTATGTCTATATATTATGTATTGTGTGTAAGAAATTGTAGAAAATTATTTTATTTATTTTAGGTTCCTATTTTCGATATATCATCACCTAATTACAGAGAATTACTTGGTCAAGGAGTGATCATAAGTAAATACTACGTGCTCTGCACTGCAAGTACTGTAGATTACATTGAAAAAATGTGAGTAATATGGATAGTAAAATATCTTTTTATATAATAATATGTATATATTACAAAATATGAAAATCAATGAGAGGCATGAAATTTCTATTATTTATAAAACGATTGGTATAGTTGACAACACTGACATTTAATTTTCTCCAAAACTCTTTAACAGAAAACTTATAAATATTTCATTAAACAAAGAAAATATATTCTGTAAAAGAATTTTAAAGTAATATAATGTCTGATTTGTGAAATTGTTCTAAATATAAATTATCAATAATTATTAATGTTATACATTTTTGGATTATGTAATTATCTGATAATCGTTGTAATTTTTTTAATTGTTTTACATATATGTTATTTTGTTTTTAATTCTTTGTTATAGTAATGCTACTTTTAAGTAAATATTAATTAGGAAACACAGCTCAACGGGTGCAAATGTGCAACAAATGTGTATACTTGCATATCTTCAAACAGTGCATGAGCACAATTTGTGGCTGCGGGAGAGTGTTAAGTGCACATCTACTGAGTGCAAAAGGTCCTAAGTACACTACACATGCCTGATTGTGAAAAGGGCTGTAAATAACCGAGAAAAATGTTTTACCGGTGACCGTCAACTTTTAAATGGTTTTTAATCAAACCGAAGTTCGATTAAAAACCGCCCAGAATTCTGTAAATGTTTGATCGATTAAAAAAAAGAGTCTAATCTTTATCGGTTAATTTTATTCGATTGGTTAATTATTTGAATTTATTTGATCGGTTAATTTAACTAAAACGGTTATTTTCTGCACCATTGGTATTTTTTTTGACAATTATCACGTTAAATTAAGATAGATTTAATACAAATACCATATTGCATACATAACTGAATATAGAATATTCTTTTTCCTTCAAGTTTCAATATAATAATAAAAAAGAAAATAAAGACATAAAAGAGTTTTTGAAAGTTAATTTCTAACAATCTAATCTGATGCGGTATGCAAAATCGTTCACCTTATGTATTAATTATTTTAAAAATTAAAAAAAGAAAAATATATTCATGCCGAAATAGTTATTATAAAATTATTTTCTGCAAATAGACTGAATTACCTTACTAAAAACAAATTGTATGTGATTATTTAGCAATCAGTGCAATTATATTTTAACCTAACTGTGAAAATTTACTCACAGTTCACTTGTCAATTTTTTTTTTTGCATTTTTAAAAATTAATAAAAAGAATAAACTGCGGTTTAAAGTGCTTAAAATTATGACACGGCTAGAAACGGATAAAATTGACCATCGGTTAATTTTCAATTTTAATCGAAGTTCAGTTAAATGGTTAAATTAACCGTAACCTCGAGTAACAGTGTTTTATGAAAACGATTAACCGTGGGGTTTTAACCGGACGGTTAATCAACCGGTTAAAATTTACAGCCCTAATTGCGACAACAACGTAGTCCAGCGGTGTTAAGGTGGATTCAGGGTTGGCTTTATACAGGTTAAGCCACGTGCGTATTTCGTGCGTCATTTTCCCACTAATTCCAGGACACATTGCACCGCGAAAATTCAAAAATAGCATTGCATCATGGGCGCATTCAAAGTTTCGCGGCACGATGGGTCCTGGAATACTTGAATCTGATTGGCTAAGCCCGTTAACATTGGTCAAATCGGAGGCTTAACCTGTATAAAGCCAACCTTGGGTGGATTTTCATGGGTGATTTCCAGCCTGCGACGCGAATAAAGAGCACTTGCTGTAACATCTATGTGCGGCCATATTGGGCAATTAAAAGAAAAAGAGCATCGTAATTAACGCGAATACCGATGAATTCGCCGCCCCATAGGATTTCACATGCAGCTTTTACGTCAAATCGCACCGCATCGCCGTTGTTGCTCATGAAAATCCACCTTTACGGTGTTATCAAAAATGTTTCAGGGGTTCTGACATTTCTGCACTGTTGCTAATCGTCTCTAATACTATTGACGTATCTAATACTTCCAACGGAGTACAACACAAAGTTACCAAAGCTTTGAAGCATCCCGACTTTGATAGTGGCACTATTGTTAATGATCTTGCACTGATAAAGGTTAGGTTGTCTTGGTTTCAGTTCTTAGCGTTTGAAAGAGTTTAAAAAGAAATCAAGAACCGCGTAGTGCATTGACCTGTTCTCGTTTTATCACTAAAGTCAACGGCAAACGTGGTTAGTACTTGGATGGGTTACCATTTCAAGTAAAAATTACTTTGCTCCCTCGCTGGTGTTAATTCATCTCGCTTTCCACCCAGTGCAGTGATGCAATTGTGTGTATTTTCCCAGGCTTTGGACATCGCTTTGGTCGATTCATAAAAAGTATAGAGGTGTCTGTCCTAACAAGTTTTCCTCGGTTCCCTCAGTCTCACTTCAGTGAATGCTGGGACGAATAAGGGACGATTAACAGGCCATCATGGCCACCATTCTTTCTCTACCTTAACCTCTACCCATTATACCGCAGTGAGCTGTAAGCTCTTAGCTCTTACATAAACTTTTTATGTATTCATGATTTTGTCTCATGTCCCTTTTTAAAAGAGAGGCAACACTCTCTCTGTACTTTCGGGACTCTACAAATTTTGAAAAACAAATTAGAGTAGCATAATTTTGCACCCTCAATCCATTTCTTCAGCAGAATTTTTTTAAGTCGATTCTCTATTTACATAAAATATTTGACATATTTTTTTTCTTGACTAGGTGTGTCCAGGATTCTTGGTGAGCAAGTATGCGATTCTTCCTTCCGTGAATGATATTTTCGATGAATCTTCTTCATTATCGATTGTTGGATGGAGTACTCCTGAAGGGGTAAGTATAGTCAAACACAAATAAAATAAAACAACAATGGTCCTTTGTTGTCAAGATACAAAGTTTCAATTCCTTACTTCTAGCTGATCACAGTTTTCTCAGAATGTCCACTCTCTGAACGATAATCCTCTAATTGAAAAACTACATCTTCAACTCGCCCTTTACACATCTAAATCTAATATTTTTTTACCTTTAAACACATCTTTATCCTCTTCGCTTAAGTTAAAAATGAAATGAAGACAATATTTCTAACATTTTATGCAAAAAAAAAAAAAAAAAAAAAAATGAAGGCCACCGTGGTTTGCACTGGATGAAGTTAATCATTAATTTAATTGTATTATCATATGCCTCTTTTTCCCTCTAAAATACTTCAAAATACTTCAAAATAAGAAGAAATTGGATGAGAGGAGAGGAGCTTAATATTAAATAAAAAAATTATATTTATTTCAAATCGGGTTGCTCAATTTGTGAGTGTGGGAATTATATATTATTAATAATAATATTTGTTATTTGGGATAAATTACATTGTAGGGAATAAGGAAAAAAAAATAAATAATAGCAACAACATAATAACCCAAATTAGTGAATATTAAAGGCTAAGGAGCCTAGTTACATAGAGCGAACATTCACCACACATCAGAAAAACTGCATCGTCAAAACTTTTATATATATATATAGATAAAATAAATATTAAACACATAAAAATTAATACATAAAACGTATAAGACAATATCACAGGATAGAATCAGACAGGCAGAGGAAATCTTACAGCTTCAGGTAATGCATTGTATGCCTTTACAACTCTAGGAAACAGGGAAGACAAGTATAACACGGCTTTGCCCCTAGGTGTAACTAAAGAAGTCTGGCTACTACGCAGACCGGCCCTATATTATGTGATAAGCAACAAGTTATAGTGAACATAAACTTGGTGCCATAATAATCATTTTTGTTTTAATCTATTTGACAGTGACTGTGCAGTAAAATTTCAACCTCACCTCCTTCTTATCAGAATGTTACATTTTCTTTAGAAGTAGCTAGATAGGCCAAACAGGGCCTTCTTAGACGTCTCTAAACCAAGCCAGGTGTAGGTTAATGCGCATTTTTGATAAATAATTACACAGACCAAGTTTTATCATGATAAGATGCAAGAAAAACTTCGTACCGTCTATTACGTATACAATGCTCTTTAGTTGCCTTTTTTTTTTATTTAATTTCTCGGTATATTTAAGGGAGAGCATCCACGTACATATAATTGGAACTGCAATTTGTTATTATATTGATTGATTTATTTAATTGCAGAAAATTCTAGCAGTGTCAAAAAAGCACTAGAAAATAATGAAATTGTTAACAAAAAAAAAAAAAATCTCCCCATTTTTGATACTATAATATGTAGAATATATTATGTAAATATATCATGTATATTATTTATGATTAATATTATAAATATTTTCCTTGTTACTGTATTCTCGAAAAATAAATTTTTTTTTGTTATATTAATACAATGATATTTTTATTTCTTTTTCAAGCAATCCCAGGTTAAAACATCGACCAATCTTGTACCTGCTACGGCATGTTCAAAAATTTCTGGTATAACTGATTATCGAGAATTTAACTCATTGATGGATTTCTGCACTACAGTGGACATGTCGTTTGCAAATTTTGCGTGTGGTTCGGTAAGTGTTCATTGTATAATATAATAAATTAAACAAAATCAATTAACCCTAAAATTACCAAGTGGGAAAGGGGGGGAATTCTGACCCCGTAAATATTTTAAAATGGAAAAAAAAAAAAAATCTAAAAAATTCTTAATCCTTAGTTAGCAATTGGTGAGGAAAACACTTAAACTTTTATTTTAACATGTGATTTAATTAGCGGGTTGTTTCAACCTCCAACCCCCCCCGCGTGTGACAAAAAAAATATCTTGGTAATGCTAGGTGAATATAACATATATAATTTTTTAAATGCATGGAAGGTGCAAATATATTTATACTATTGTAAAGTTTTCTTTTTTTAATGGCAGGGAATTATCGTTAATATTATATTATTAAATAATTATTAATTTTTTCACCAAGCTTAACACAATAGAAATTTTTCACCCCAAAAATGCAGCCGTGATGATTTCAAATGTGCTTTTTCCGTCATCGATATCATACGTATCATACAAATCCAAGAGTAAAAGTTTGAAAGAAAAAAGTGAACTCGCCAAGGAGTTGAACCTGACCTTCCCAAATTCGATATGATGCTCTTATCATATATGGGAAGGTTCATCAGCTCCTGACCGAGTTCCCTCTTTTCTTTCCGACGTTTATACTTGGATTTTTATGATACGTATACCGATGACGGAAAAAGCACATTTAAAATATTACTTATAATTCTATTTTGTTTTCTTGTGCAGAAAGATAATGGAATTGGACTATTCATCTCTGATAAAGTGATCGGAATCTCGAGCGTTGGCGGCTGTGTTGTAAAAGCAGATACTCAAACTCAAGTTGTACCTTACTTAAAATGGATTAACGACAACATGGTTTAATCAATTAAAAAAAATTACATAACACCTAGCTAAAGTTATGAGTAGGGACTGGATTTTTAAGCTGTAACGATTTTTAGAAATTAATAGCACAACAAAACTAATGAAAGATGTCCACGAATCATGCTTATTTATGGCCAAAAATAGCATATTTTTTACAGCTTAAAAAAACTTAATTTAGGGGTTACAGCTTAAACCAAATAGATGAGGGTTTAAATGTATTTTTTAAGGCTTAAAACCACTTTTTTCGGCTTAAAATGCACTATTTTCACAAAATGCACTAAAACAAGGTCAATTTTGATATAGTGAGAACGTAATGTATTTGGTAAAAAAAAAATGTTGTATAATGCCGCGACTTTTCTTCTCATGGTGGCTCCGGTGGCTCTAGTTACTATGGTGCAGTCACGATCACCAATTTTCAACTTTTGTGCGTAAATTATCCCATTTTTAACCAATCACCGTGCGTAATTGCTGTTACGTGACAATAATTTAGGTATTTACAAAATGTACGTAAATTCTATCGTAAATAAATATTTTAAGCATAAAATTATCTATTATCTTATGTATTATCTTTGCCATTATGCAACAAAAACCAAAAAGCCGTATCAGGCTTAATTAACTTTTAACAGCTTAATGCAGCTTAATTTGCATAATTATTAGAGCTTAATTAAGCGCTTAAAATAAGGTTTCTACAGCTTAAAAATCCGGCGGTCTCTAGTTATGAGTATGAATTTAAATTCAATGTTTTTAATAATCATTCAATAGAACACAAATATACACTACATAAAATTGTCTATCAATTTTTGAAGAAGAATAATTATTAATTTAATTTTTTATATGCAAATGTTATAATAAATTATTGTAAATATGTATAAATTTTAAAGTTCGTTTTTATTTTATTTATCATTCGACTCAATTTCTCACTGTATAATATTTTTATATAAAATATTAAATTATGTAACTTTTATTAATAATATTATATTTTTTTTTTAATGAATAAAAAAAGAAAAAAGTAAAATAATTATAAAGTGTCATGTATGACCCTATTCACATGAGGTGTTCATACACCAAACTAAATAACTTCATAACTTAATATATCAGATATTTCAAAACAGAAATTAAAATTCTTCGTCAACAATAAGAATTAATACATAATAAATACAAACGAAGACCTGAAAAATATATATTTAAAGATTCATAGAATATTTGGAATATTTTATAAGGAACATTGAAGCATTCGAATTACACTTTGCGGGGTAGTCAAAGTGACACACCCTCCACGCAAACACTCCCTAAGATTCTTTACAATTATTTCCTGTCAGGACAACAATATAAAAATCATAACAATTAGTCAAACATCTGACAATATTCTCTTGACCGTTTGTTGCTGTTATTCAACATGTTAAAATACATTATCATGGAAATAATAAATGTATATTACAACAATAAAATACCTAAAGCAAAAAAATAGTGTCATTATTTTAACTGATTATTTTGTTTCACAAGTTGTACCTGGTCGACATGCAATATTTGTGGTGGGTGATACTATACCTATTTTACATGTTAAAACAACTAGCTGAACTTGGTTAAGCTACCCGTGGCTAGAAACCTGGCTAGCTTCGTGAATCTCACCCGATAAACTAAAATTCATCTAGGAATGTCAATGACGTTACACGACGTATTGTTATAATGGAGGACAAAGAAAAAGGTCCGTGACGTCAATTTATTCCGAAAAGAATTATGGGTTTATAATTAATTTTATTTCAAATACCATCAATGTTCATCAAGTAGATTTTATCTTATATATAATAAATCACATTTATATATATATATATATATATATATATATATATATATATATATATATATATATATATATATATATACTTCTATTCTTAAATAAGACAGAAAAGTCTCATGAATTTTGCATTTCGCATTAATATTTTAAATATTTTTTGTTTTCAGTTCAGTTTCTAAGGCATTGACTTATCTGACTTTTTTATCTGACTTTTTTTAATTTCAATAGGGCTTGCATAAGACTTGTATATTCTTAGTTACTAACTATAAATTGCAATTCAGTGGCTGATATTTAGTGTACTTTTCGTTAATATTCTTACGTTTATTATTATACAACCCAGAAACTAAAGAAGTGTGAATTCTGTTTTCTTTTGATAAGACTACAATTCAAGTAAAAATAAATTTTTTTAATTATGAAAATATATTTAAAAAATTGCACTCAAGATTATGTCAAATTTGTTTTGTATGTAAAACCGAAGGAAATTTAATATATATTTTTACCATTCGTTTTCAATATTTTTTGACGGTCCTTACTTAAGCTAGCATTAGAAATTAATGAAATTAAATTAATGATCATTTTTGTACTTTCACCATGGCTATAGTATAAAGTGAAAATTTCAAAAATTGTATGATATTTCTTGTGATTTTTTAAATTAATTTAAATATTCAGAAAAACATATTTTGACTTTTAAATATAATAGATAATTGACCTCAAATTTGTATTGAAGGATTGAAATTTTTTAGCCCTCGTTATATTTTACAAAACAAATTTAAAAATATAATTCTTAATGATTGTATTATTAATAAACTGAGGTAATATTAAGCCTACGTAATGTGGTTTAGTCATTCTGGAATCTGGTAGAAACGTCCAATTTTTTTTGTGGTTTATTTTAGACATTAAAGATATGTTTCAAAATTAAAATAATTGTTGATAATATAATATAATAAAACCAAAATTGTTGGTAATATTTATTTATTTGTTACAGACAGAAAATAATTATGATTGTTAACAAACATTTTCTGTTCATTGAAGCTCAGTAGACATTATTATCAGTAGATAATGTTTGCGGTTATCCACTGAACATAAGGAGAAACCTGGGTATCAGTTTGACCAATGGGAGCATTGTTGGGCCAGTTGCACATTCCTTCTGCCCAGGACTCCATTCCGATTATAGTGTCGTTATACAACAGAGGTGTTTCATCGCTATACTGAAATCAGAGTTCATATATAAATATTATTTAAAAAGTACTTGCATGAAAATTTGGATTATATAATAAGAGAGCATGCACTGCGAGAAATGTATTCCTAACATTTTTTAAAAACCTTTTTTACCATAAAAAATATAATGAAGAAAGCAAAAACATCATAGTCATGCTACTATTTAACACGGAATTGTAAGAAAATATGCTGAAAAAGAACAGTTAAAAAAAAAACGAAACAACTAGACCCCATAAAGGGCTCAAGTAAAAATTAAAGACTTAATAAAAGTTAAAATGATGGCAACCAAGACCATACTTGTCAATTACCCCCAAGTACCACCCATTTAATCATTTATGGTCTCCAGATTTTCTAGAATAAGAAAGGGATAGAAATCTGCTACCTCCCTAGTTTCCAGGGATGAAAATGCAGTTTGCTAATTCATGGAGCTGCTGCTCTCTGGTGGCCAAACCCGTATGCTTAGAAAAAACAAATGACAAATCATCGTGCCTTACATGAGCTCCTGGGTATGGCCGCAAGAATTTAGCAGCTTCGTGTAGGTCAAAACTGCTCTCTAATTTTTGGCTCTTATTGGCTTTGTGTCACCCTTGTCTATCAAGAGTCCCTGCTTGTCTCAATTGAACAATAAACAAAAAAAGAAGAAGTCAATTGCAGCCGTCAACAAACTTACATAGCACGAATATTGGTAAGGTTGTAAAATAGTACAGAAATCGTTTTGGTCGCATTGAAATGATGATTCACATTTATTTTCATATTTATGGAGGCAGTTACGTCGCAGTTGGCAACAGTGTCCAAAACCACATCTGCTTATAGGTCAGTTTTGTCTGAAAATAGATTTTAATTGTTACAAAATAGTTTAGTTTGTTAAAAATATATGAAATTTTAAATATATCATACAATTTTCTTCAAAAAGGGATTTTTTTTTTTTTATTTTAATTACAAAATGAATAGAAGGTTCATCATTTTGGTAATTGCAATTGGCAAATCTTAAAATATATTTTTTCAAATTGTTACTTTTATTAAATAACTAATCAAACAGTTAAACAGTTCATAAATTAAAAAAAAATAATAAAGTAACACTCCTTCCAGTTAATACACTTAAGAGAATATAATTATATTTGCGATGATATATCCATGCAACAAATATTTTGTACCCCAATAACCTTGCATTAGCATAATTATATTTTATATCATTGCTACCAAAAGTCTTCAAACAACTTTATTGCGACCCAATATACAGTGTAAAGGTGGATTCAAATGGCGATTTTTTCCTTGCGACGTGACGCGAATAATGCGCACTTGCTGTAACATCCATTGGCGGCCATTTTGAGCGATTAAAAGAAATAGAGCATCGTAATTAACGCGATTACTGGCAAATTCGCAGCCGCATATGATTTCATAGCTTTTACGTCAAAATCGCATCGCTGTTGTTGCCATCTGAATTTGGCTTAACAAATCTTATTATGCGTGTAATATATAAAACTACAAGCAGCATCTAATTTGAACGTCATAAAATGGCAAAAAAAGGGCCCGCTAATCTTCTAATCTTTAAAGACGTATGTGGAGCCATAATCAAAGAATTACCATATATTTTTTTTTTTTTGCTGTATCTTAGCACTCTTACCTTTTTCTGGCTTAGAACCTTATCAATTTATTAATTTTATGAATTACATGAGAGGATCAATGAATCAATTTATCAATTAACTAATATATAGGTCAGTAGTCAAGCAATGAGAGAGAAAGGGTCGGAGGGAATATATAAATTGGTACTTACCAAATCAATTCCCCATGAAGCATATACACAATTTAATCCAGCATTAAATTGCTGGTTAAGTGAAGGTAGTAACGCGAAATTGTTGACCATAAAACCAGGACACACCTAGAAATATGATGCGATATTTTAAAATGCAAGATAAAATTTAATATTAATATTTTTTTTTTAATTGATCATAGAATACAATATAATTGCCTACTATTTAATAATATTATATATATATATAATATGTTCATACCTTTGTTAACCCGACTAAAAAATGTACTGTGTACACGTTATCGACTGGCAAAACCTCACGGATAACTCCCTTTTTAAAATTGAATGTTCAATTGTTAAAAGCGCCTCTTTTGCAGCCCTTGAGTAAATGTGAGTTGACGCGGAGTACTTGAAACCGTGCAAAATATCAAAGAATTTTTATAGGAAACGTAATTTCTTCAAAGAATGCAAAACATGACTCGGTCAAATTTGCGCAAAAACCGAAATAAAATCTCATTTTACCTCTGAGACAAACCGTAATATTCCAAATTAGGTCAAATGAAAATACACAAATGACAAAGTATGCGCCGAAGTCTCTAACATTTTTGGCGCATTTCGATTTGATTACATCATTCTTTGAAAATCGTGATTTGTCCCAAAGCTAAAAGTTATTTTATGTTTGATTTGGAGCTTTTTGCGATGCTCCAAAACGGTTCTGCGAATTTGTTTTTATGCGTTTGGGCCAAATGCAACTTTGGATGCCAACTTTAGTAAAGCAAATAAATTTACTTTTGTATATTTATTAACTAACCTCAATAAGTTCTATCTTGTTCATATACTGGTACATTCTGCTCGGGTAGTCAGGGTGTGGAAAAGCATTCGCTAACCTTATGGACTACCCCTGACGTGGCCACGTTTAAATCATTTGAGATGACAATGTATGATGTTTTTGGGTCTGAAACATAATTGATTCTTTAACCATTATGTATTTTTGCGTTGTAAATTTGTACACTTTAATAATACATAACTACTATTACTTTAGCCACAGCTCATTGAATTAAGCATGAAGCATAAACCAAGGACAAAAATAAATTGTCTGAAATATAGTCGAAAATTAGATGAATATTCTTACTAGACACATACTTACAGGGCAACAGTGTATGCTACTGTAGAAGTAAGAGCATAGTATTTATTGACGGCAGCTGCCTAAGCAAATGAACTTCTGATTGCATTGTTAAAATATGTAACAGCTACCTAGAACAAATTTAAACAAGACAATTATGTTTAATAATGAATATTTTTTTTTAAGAATACACTCCAATATTACTTAAGAGATTGTAGGGGTGTGATGGTTAGTGACAAGGGATGTAGAGGATGGTTGTAATGGCCTGCTACGCGTCCCAGCAATTTCTGATGTGAAAAGGAGGGAACAGTAGAAAACATCAATCATTATGGTCACCTCTACTTATTTATCACTGAAATTGTTTGTGGTGTTCCTGGCTCTAAGCATTTTTTTATGCTTAAAGCCTGGAAAACTACAAACAAGTGCATCTCTACACTGGGTGGAAAGATGAATGTTCCCTAGGGAGGGGTTTTCATAATTCTTATTAAATGTTTTCTCCAGTGAAAATAGTACTAAACCTTGTACTTAACTATAACATTGAAAATTAATCTAAAACATTCTAAGCATTGCTAAAAAATACCGATATAACCCACATTTTAAGTATTAAGTTTTGCCCTGGGTTCAGAATAATAGTTTCTAGTTTTCTACTGTTGTCACTGCGACTTTTTTTTCTCTTTTTCATTATGATGCTTCCAAGTATGTGAAATACTTTGCTTAAATTTGACTCGAGGTCCAGTATTAAAGGCCTTCAGGCCTCAAATTAAAAATTAAGCAGTCACAGAGAGTTGCTTGAGTTGACAATCAACATTTGGATTATTTTTTCCGTGCGCGATGCAGCTGCATGAGCGGGGGCTGCAAAGTAAGGATGCAGGTTCTTTATGACGTTAAAATTACGTCAAAAAACATATGGCGGCGAATGTATGGTTGTGCGTTGTGACGTCATTTTGACGTCATCAAGGACCTGCATTCTTACTTTGCAGCCCCCACTCATGCAGCTGCATCACGCTCGGAAAAAATAATCCAAATGCTGATTGTCAACTCAAGCAAATCTCTGTGACTGCCTAATTTTTAATTTCAGGCCTGTATGCCTTTAAAGACATACACTGTGATACAGACACACAGCATCATGCAGGCTGTTCATAATACAATATTCCTTGTCCTATTAGTGTTTTTTGAAAGGAAAATTTCTTTTCAATAAGAAAGAACAAATATTACGAAACAACTAAATATTATCATCGTATTTTCAGTGAGTAGATAGGATGATACATCATACCGTTCGAAGTTATTTTAAGACATTATCTCTTTCTGCTTTTCAAATTCAAATTATTATTTATTCAGCAAACAGTTACAAATCCAAGGCACCAAATACAATAAAGTCAAAAATACTACATCCAAGGGAAAAAAATTAAATCAGTATACATAAATGATACACCACTCAAAATATATTTAATTTAAAATGAGGTTTTCAATAAGAAAGTCTGGAATTGACATAATGTAGAGTTGAATATGTCCACATTACGATGCTCATCAACAAAATTGTTGTAATAATTTTGTGCCCTCGAACAAAACACATAGTTTGAATCATCGACTCGCCCCCTCTGTGGCTTGAAGAGCACAGTACGACTGTTGAAACGAGGAGGCGCATTCAAACAAAATAAACTAAAAATTTAAGCAGAGGATAAACTATTATTGAGGATTTTATACATAAATAACATGTCACTGATGTCACGCCTAGCATAAAAAGAATGAAGGCTTGCGTCACGACACAACTCGGCATAATTTTCTTTACGAAACACAACATTCATCTTATAGCATCAAAGCCGAAGTAAATTTCTCTCTATACCCTCAATTCTATCAATATTTTCTTTATGATGAGGTGACCACACATCAGAGGCGTAAATAAATGTAAATATTATTATATAAATAAATATTCCCAATTATATTTATCGCTACATAAATTATAATATTTTAATTGAATTGGTGCTGTGGACAAGCTGAATTACATATAAGAAGGGAACATAAATAATGCAAAATACGCAATTATTTAACAATTTCTTTCAAATAGCTAATATTAGAGTAACTTTGAAAAAAAATAAAAGTAATGTCTACACTTTTCATACTTTGAAATACTCTAAACGTATTACCTCGTAGAATTCCCTTTTGCTGGCTTGTTAATAAGCACCATGACTTATAAGAATAACAAAAGGCTTGGAAAATAACAAGGCAGCAGTGGGAAATTTTCCAAGATGACGATTGTACATACCATGTAAGGGTACTTGTTCATATCGGCAACTGCTGTGTCATTAACTATTCGAGGTTCCATCAACATTTCTCCACTTAAAGCTCCTACTAGAGTCGTGTTCACAGCTTTCTGCCACAAGACTAAAAAAAGCACAAAAATATATTCATTTAACCAAATTGTTTTATTCATATTTTTATTTAAATATTTTTTCATTAGGTTTTTACTTCAACTGAACCTTGCTGTAGTTTACTGGTCCCAAAAATCTGAATTTTACATTCTTTTTTTTTTTTTTTTCAAATTAGACTAGTTAGCACCTTGATGAGTCCCTTATAACTCGGGGTGACCACGTGCCATTGTAACAATACAACCCAGTGTTAAATTGGCAGTGACTGATAAAATTAAAAAATCTTTAATGAGAATTATTGGTAATAGATGTAGAATCACCTTTTGGAATGCACTAGTCATGCTTGTTAATTAGCAATCACCAATTACGGTGTGCAAAAGAGTATAAAAAAAATTAAAATATATATATATACTGTAGTTTAAATTCATAATATACAAATGAAAAAAATTTCATGCAAGTTGGTCACTGCATTACTTACAGTAGAAGGATTGCGATATTTTTTGTGTAATATAATCGAATAAAAGCTGAAGTCACTCTAACTAACTCAATGGATAATAAATAATTAAATAAATTAATTAATTTAATTAATTAATCACTTGCGTGATTATTATTGTTATTATTGTTGTTATTGTTTATAATGCGCAACCTTAACCTACATCTTCAATTCACTTAACTTCTTTTAAACTCTCTAACACAACGAAAATCGAAAGGAAGTATGTTAAGTTTTCATTTTGAGGTAACACATATGATATAGTTTCCAAAAATTTGTTCTCAAATTAGATGCCTATGTGTCACGATTTTAAAAGTTTTGGATTGTAAAAAGAGAAACTTAGAGTTTATTTAATCAAGGGGCATTATCTAAATTTTTGAAAAGCTTTAAAATAAATGTTTAATTATAATATTTGTAATAATGTTCAATTCTTACCTGTAGACAATCCCAGTAGAAACACTGCAGCGATCATTTTAGTTGCGATCATTGCCCCTCAATGTAAATTTTTCTCAGAAGGGCTGACATTTGTACCTTGGCCAAGCTTTTCGTGTTCATTCATGCATATATCCTCTCAGAGATGCAAAACTTCGCGCAAAACATGGTACGCAAAACTTTCGCGAAACTTTCATGTGAATATTTGCGAAACTTCACGAATATTTCGCGAAATTTAAAAAATTAATGTCGCAATGCGATTTTTTATATATTTATCAAAAAAATTAAGAAAACAAGATAAAATGGCCCCTTTCATAACCTGTCTATCCTCGTCGTTCCTCGAATATGTGTTAAATGATTTTAAAAATAACTAAATGTAATTTTTAAAAAAAAAAAAAAAAAATGATCTAATAAATTAAATTGAACTCTTTTTTTAATTCATTTTTGCAATTAAACCTGTCATTAAAGCAAAATTAGGAAGAAAACGGCGTATTCATAAAATAAGATTCGAAAAAGTAGAGCAGGAAATTCAAATATATCAATTTCGCGAAGTTTCGCGCGAAACTTTCGCGAAACTTGGCTTGCGAAACTTCGCGAATATTCGCGAAACTAGCAAAATTTCGCGTGAAGCGTTGCATCATTGGTCGCAATACTCGAAATGCGCAATGTTTTGGTAATTTTGGCGCAATCCTTGGGCGGGACGGGATACATGCACCGTTTCTCTATTAATTGCAGCGATCTACAGCAGCAGGCTCCATTTTTACTGTACCAAAAAGTACTGTACGCCGCCTTTCACGCGCCCGACAGCTGATAGCAGTCAATCCGTCAGACTGCGCGTTTTTTCTTCAAAACCAGACAGTGACGTAAATATGACGTTTCAGACCACGCGACCAAGATATGCCGACATTTTCACAGACCAGTCCGGACAGGGTTCGCCAGTCACCTCGAACGTACTCATAGTGTTGTTGATCCCGTTGATCGAGAGTCAGCTGTTAACCCGTAGACTGCAACATTTGAAATGAAAATTTGCCTCAGACTTTGGTATTGTATCAGAATTTTCTCAAAATTTTTATGAAGGGCTAATATAAAGGTTATGACACTTTCTGATTTACCATAATATGTTCTATCTTAGAATATTTTTTAAACACATTTTACGGGAGGTTGCGAAAGAAATTAAAGTTAAAATAAATAAGAAGCCACGTTTTTCGAGCGTTAGCATGGAGTAGATGGACGAAGTCATCGACACTTAGACCCAAATGCTCAAAATTTTTACGAAGGACGGTCTCAACTGATTTCAGATGCTTATTTATGGTGCTCCAAAGTAAGTTTTTACATGCAAGAGAATGAGCTTTACCATCGGTCAATTTTTCGCTCACTTTACTTTAATAGAGGCTTCAAGTCAGCTGATTTTTCGATGATCCCACCCGCTATACTAAACCTATGTAAAAATAACGCGAATTCGTTTTTTCACCAAGAATAAGATTTTTCAGGGATAATTCCTTTACGGAACTTTGGTCCAAACTGAAAAATAAAGTAGATAATTCAAGATTTAGATTTTTTACTTGATTTATAACCGAGAAAAGTTAAAAAAACACTTTGCTTCATTTTCAAGTGCAAGATGGACCTTAGCGACAAACAGTTGCGCAGCGAAAGCGCATCACTTGATGCCTCCATAACCATTTGGTTATTTTGTTAATAACTCGGTTATTAACGGTTAATAACCCAATTCAAAATAACCTAACATAACCTCGGTTATTATGGAAATTTGGCAGCAATGTCTGCATGGCTTGTTGGCATGGAGCTTGCGAGTGGTGGGAAACGAATAGTTCCAGAAGATCTTCACATGGTCGTTTGCCACCACTGCCTCAACGTCCCCAGGAGCGTATGGTATGACAGGTGAATCGTCAATACCGAAATGGTGCCTCAGATGGAAATTGTGCCTCTCGATGTAGAGAGTACGGGCATAGAAAGGACATGCAGAGAGAAGATGCATGGTGGTCTCGGGAGAACGGAGGCACGCCCGACATCTAGTGTCCAGCTGACGACCAAATATCAACTGCTGGTACACCAGGGATGCGAACACACCATCCTGCATCTTGATGATATTGCTTTCTGACACGGAAGTCAGCCCATAGGAGCGAAGGAAGGCAAAAGTACGCTCCCTGCAAAGGCCCTGGCTCTCGATGTTCTTGTAGAACACGCTATGCATGCTCTTTGCCATGTGCCCTCGAAAAAGAAGACGCACCTCCGCCTCCCTCACCCTCTGCTTGGTGAGAGTCCGCGCGAGGCAAACCTGCAGGGTTTACTCCTGGTCTCGACTCCGGCTCCACCAAATCCAACTGTACTCCCAATGCCCATGCCGCCCTTTTTGCTGCACTGAACAAAAACGCTCCACTGCCCCACAACTCATGCCCATACACAAGTTGAAGATGGGGATCTGTGCTCGTTATACCACACGACACGCCATACTGATAACCATTCGGTTGTAAATGTTCTCAACTCCGAGCAACCCTCTACCTCCCTGATCACGTGGAAGGTAGACCCTCTCAACAGAAGCCCGCTTATGGTGGCTCAAGTTTGAAGACATGACTTTCCTCGTGATGGTATCAAGGCCCTTCAGCTCTGCCACGTTCCATTTCATGGCACCAAAGGTGTAGAGCATGACAGGGATGTCTAGCATGTTGGTCGCTTGGATCTTATTGCGACCCGACAACCTGGAACTCCAGATCTTCTTCAGGCGTCGAACATACTCAATGATAATAATAATAATAATAATAGGGCACCCGGCTGTTCTTGACTCATGCTAAACACTGTGTGGGGAAAGTTCAGTACGCGACGCGTGGGACCGCGCCCTTGGGCTCCTAGTGTTGTGAGTAAGTTAATAACCATTTGGTTATTTTGTTAATAACTCGGTTATTAACGGTTATTAACCCAATTCAAAATAACCTAACATAACCTCGGTTATTATGGAAATTTGGCAACATAGCAGTTAGAATTAATATCCAGGTTATTCTACATAAAAAGAATAGTGTAATTACTAAAAAAATACATGTAAAATCAAAATGCTATCCAGAGAATAATCTTTTGAATTCAAAATAAATTATTTAGCATTTAATTAATTAACCGAGAAATGTGGCAACACTGTAGTTAAAGTCAAAATTATTAAAAATCGCTGTAAAATCTTTTCTATCAACTATTTTTACTAAAAAAAAAGTATTTTGGTTGTTTGATTGAAAAAAGAGGGTTGAAAGCACACTTGAAGCTACATTTAAAATTTGTTACCAGGGCCCTCAAAAAGGCAAAATAACCCAAAATAACCTAACAAATGTTAATAACCTGTTAATAACCTCGGTTATTAACTTCGTTTTAAAATAACCGGTTATTTTACATCCACCTGGGGGTTGTTTAATTACAGTCCTCAGTCCATAGCCACTAACCGGTTATGGAGCCTGAGCTCTTAGTACAGGATTCTTAGGGATAATTCCTATGTTGACCCCGGCAAAATTTGACCCAGCAATTTTTTGATTGATTATTGTGTATCATGATATTATGAAGTAAATTCCAAAAGTCCTCCTCTGGAAAACGCTTGCGTCAGCCGCCATATCGGAAAATGCATTATTTTTTAAAAAAATCATAAGTCACGTACGTTATATCTATCACACACTTGAAATAACACCTGAAATGTGTAGGTATAATCAAGGTTCGTTATAAAAAAAATTGGCACCTTTTTTTATAAAAAATTCCAAGAGATATTTTAATTTTTATAATATTTTAAAAACTATGTTTCGGAAAATTGTCCTGTAACTTGGAAAATTAAAAGAATATGGAAAAAAGTTTCAGTTAAAACGTGTTACCTATTAAATGGAAATAAAGAATAATTTTACAGTTTGAAGATATTCTAATTACAACCGCAGATATTTACTAAAACATAAAATTACCTTTGCATTCAGTTTGTTAATACACATTCTGTCGCTAATAATACACTCCCTCCAAATCTTGAATCATAGCGTCATGAACTTTGTTCGTAAACTTGCTCAGAGTATACCGAGCTGAGTTTACGAACAGGCCTAATGTTTTGATTTTTAAAGGTTTGGAGAGAGTGTATTATTAGCGAGTGAATTTTTATTAACAAACATTTCTATGTTTGTTAATAAAAATTTTGTAAATATCTGCGGTTGTAATTAGAGTATCTTCAAACTGTAAAACTATTCTTTATTTCCATTTAATAGGTAACACGTTTTATCTGAAACTTTTTTCAATATTTTTTTAATTTTCCAAGTTACAGGACAATTTTCCGAAACATAGTTTTTAAAATATTATAAAAATTAAAATATCTATTGAAATTTTTTATGATAAAAGGTACCAATTTTTTTGCTAATGAACCATTATAATACCTACCCATTTCAGTTTTTATTTTAAGTATGTGATATATATAACGTGACTTATGATTTTTTAAAGAAAGTAATGCATTTTCCGATATGTCGGCTGACGCAAGCGTTTTCCAGAGGAGAACTTTTGGAATTTACTTCATAATATCATGATACACAATAATCAATAAAAAAATTACTGGATCTAATTTTGCCGGGGTCAAACCCTAAGAATCCTGTACTATCTCCCTGCTGCCGCGGAGCTCAGAGTACCTAGGCAGCAAAATCTCGGCAATGCTGGGGACTCTCATAGTTTAACAGCATTGCAGACAGTGGGAGGATAAATGGAACGGTCCCTAGTGCAATTGTCGGAGGTTGCGTGAAGGAGTCCACGGATGGCCGGCGTGATCAGTTTGCCGGCTGCACCTAGTGGCGGGGAGGTCCGCGGGATCGGCCACCTTACCATCAGGGTGGTTTTAGTGGAGGTGGGTGCTCCACTCTGTGGGTGGATGGTTATTGGTGCACCAGAAACCTGCAGAGTGGGAGCGGCAGGCTGACGGAACGGTGGCTTACTTGACGCAAGTCAGGAGCAGCCGTGTCAGCGTAGGGTGGGGTTTTTGTGGGTGGGGGGTGGGCGCGAGCGCTATGTGGTGTATTCACTGTGTGGGGGGAACTATGTTTCGTGTACGGTGACCAGCCGGCCGGCTCAGGGAGATGTGGTGCCAATATATCGTAGTGGCCCGTGCAGTCAGGAAGTAGTCCCCTAGGTCTGACACTCGTATGACGAACGCTCCTCATGGATATTTTCGGTGAGGCAGCGGTCTGAAGGTGAGGCTCTCCAAACGGGTGGGTGAAGCAAAGCTAATATCCGAACACAACAGTGAACGGCGCTAGCGGACGGGGATTGTGGGTCGGGGGAGAGGGTGCAAAGCTCGGTCGCGGTGGGGCTGATGGTCACTGCGGTGACACTATTCGTACGTCATGCTCGGGGTATAATAGACCCGGGTCCTACGGGTGTGATTCCATGGAGGCTGGGTAACACCGTGGCCGAAAGTCTGGCACTCCAAAGGGGCATTGTTGGGCAAAAAACGAGGCACTGCTGGGTCTGTCTTTTGACCAGGGCAATCTAGTGGTGTCTCACAAAAAAAAAAATAATAATAATAATATAATATTATTATTATAAGATAATATAATATTATAGATACAAAAACGAGCTAGTTTTTGAGTTATTAATTTTTAAATTAGAGAACTTAATAAGTTAATTACTCGAAAACTAGCTCGTTTTTATTTTGTATACTTGATATTTTACCTACTGATAGGGGATGTAGAGGAGAACATTTTAAATTGTTTTCGTAATTTTTATGAATAGGATTTTTTTAGCATTGGGCCAGCTGATCCGTATTATCTCTACCTTAAGTAAAAAATCTATTGAAATTTTGTAAAAAATCTAGGGAAATCCTAAAAAAATCGCACCAGCGGCGGGCTACTGGGGGGCTCCGCCCCCCAGGCCCCCCCATTTGAGTCCAGGCCTCCGCCTATGTGGGCCGTCCTTTTGTCTAGTTTGGTAGGAAATTTCAGTCCAGTCCGTGCCCGTGTTGAACCCCAGTCGCAGCTTCAAAACTGGGCGGCGCAATCGTCCTGCTTTCACCCTGGCCGCTGTGCAGGCGGGGCGCAAAAGACACGGACCTGTCGACCGCGGCGCAAAGGACCTGTTTACTTGACCGCGTTGGAGCGCAAAAGACCGGTCATTAAGGTAGAGATAACGTCGAACAGCTGTTCGACGTAATCCCTTTGATTAACATTTAAACCTTAGCAAATTGACAAAAATTCTGATATTTTTTTGAGAGGCAGAAATTAGAAAAGCCATAGCAAAAGTGTCAAAAACATTTAACGAACCGATTTTTTTAAATTAATTTTTTAGTTTGGCTCTCCATGGGAAAGCCCTATGCTGAAAATTAAAAAAATTAATAAAAATAAATCGGCTCGTTAAATCGTTTTGAAATTTTTTATATGGCTTATAGGCACTAATATCCGCCTCTCAAAAAAATTTCAGAATTTTCGTCAATTTGCTAAGGTTTACATGTTAATCAAAGGGCATTACGTCAATCAGATGTTCGGCGTTATCACTATATATACCTTAAGGGAAATCTGCGCAAATGTCCTGCACCGGATCGAACGCATTACGCAGCACTCCCGTAAACCTTGATCTCTGTAGACTTCTGTAGTGAGGCGGAATTTAATAGGGACAGTTAATTTCATGTGACCGCCGATTTTATAATTTTTTTTTATAATTTTTGTTTCTTTTTCGTCTCAAAATTAGACAAGTCCACGCATGTCATTTATGACATTAAGCTTGAACTTGTAAAAATATGTAAGCTTTAATTTAATTTAATGTATAACATATGTCATATATTACTATCGAACTTCATTCCTCAATTATGCTTTTAAATCGTTCAAAGCAAAGTAAACATGACCCTGCAATGTATAAAATATATTATAAATATCAAAATGGTTTTGGTTCACCACGAACCACGATGACTCTATAATATATATAACATATTATATATTTAGACTGCGTGGTAACGTCTATATAAACAAAATAGGAGTCTAGAGATGTCCACATCGTTAGTTGAAAAAAACTGACTTGAATTTCACCTTCCTGTATACAAAAAGTGTGGCCTTCTCCATTGTCTTTTTCATCATTGAGCGTGCCATATATGCTACAATTTCAATGTCCAAGCACTTGGCCACTACGCATTATACTTTTTTGTTATTGTTTACGGACACAACAACAACTACAACAAATGGAAGGTCACCACCGGAAGTAGCCGGAAGTGGAGGAATTTTATCTGAAATATGAACTTGAAAATTGTGATTAAGATTCGACTTAATTTGCAGAGGCAGAAATTCAAATCTCCCTCGCAATTTTCCGGTTCAGTTGAAACCTCGCTCTTCCGATCTCACATTTTATGTTAACTCCACTACAATTGTATATCAAGGTTCCGGTGACGCTCGACTGAACGTCATGGCCGTGCAGGCCGCATTAGACGCTCTATTTGCTGCAGGAGCCGCGCGAGATCATGTCGAGTTTGATTGAGGTTCACAAATCTTGATACTGAGAACATGAAAACCTGCATGTACTGATGCTACAGTACAAGCTCGGTAACAAGGATCCGGGGTCAGAGTTTCTACCAGGAAAACAGAGTTATAAATGTGATAAAATTGAGAACTGTCTGAATTTTGGCCTCCAGCAGATCGGAAGAAAATGCCAAAATTGCTCATCTCGAGAACCATGCACTTGCTTCAGACGGAAAATTTGAAAATGCAAACAAAATCTGTCTCGGGGAAAAAAATATGCTGGCCGTATACGTACTGTAATGCAGCTCGACACGACATTTTTTTCAATAAAAATACTCTCAAAAGTATATACTTAACTCATTAAAATAATGTGCAGTTTTAACATTTTGAAGCTGGCATGTATATTCAATTCATTTATTTAATCACTGGATGTACAAATACAACATGGATTAATTACGTCATTTTACAAAATATAATAAACAGACACTGAAACACTTTACAACAAACATAATATGAATACTAACAGTTACTATTAACATGGCATATATATTATAATTAATTAATATTAATTATTTATACAAAAATATTTAGAAAATCACACTAGACAATATATCTTCAGGCAACTTTTATTACTAAAAAACATCTTTACAGAATAAAACTCTTTATTGTTAATAAGTATTTGTTATAATTTTTCTTTAAATAATTTAATATTTTCCACCTCTCTCAGACACGATGGTAAAAAGTCATAAATTTTAGATGTCTGATAAGCAGAACCTTTTTCCAAAAGACTTGCAAATAAATCCTACATGCACTTTACAAAATGCACTTTTTCTGTGTTTTCTACTGTATAACTTTTACAAATAAAATGGCATTTTGTGTTATTAAAAAGAAAGAAGTGTATTAATAAAATAGCAATTTTAAGCTATTGTACAGTTCGGCCACAGCATAATTTTCACCCTGTGACATTTTTTTGCATACAATTTTACATGTGAAGCAAGCGTTTTTCAGAGAAGGAATTTATGTGTTTCCATGCATGCTAACTTTGAGTCAAAATTTAAAAATTCGGAAATTTGCCGGAGTCTACATGGAAGAAAAATGTCCTCGAAAATTCAAAAATACAGAAGAGATGTAAACTCGGAGACTTGTACTTAAAATAATTGACTAATTTTAATAATGAAAATAAAAATGAATATTTCTGATGAAGACAAACAAACGTGAACTGCATGCGCGGATCCAGAAAAAAATTCAGGGAAGGCCCTCTTCATAAGGCCAATTTTAAAAAAAAAATGGAGTGGGAAAAATGCCAATATTGCCCATGCTAAATCCAAAATAAATTTCGGGGCGGACGGCAGCTTCTCCCCCCCCCCCCCCTCTGGATTTGCGCCTGAATGTGCAGCCGTAAATATTTACACGACTGTGAGTTTTTCGCATGATTTTATCTTTTAAAAAAAATGTGAACAAAATTGACAATAACTCGAGGTCCTCAAGATTCATTAAAAAAATAAAGCATGTTTTAATTTTAATAACTTTTTAATATAAAGACTTCCTTCCTTAAATGGTGAGTCATGATATACACGGGAAAATCCCATTCATATTTGTATCAATCTTACGTAAAATCAAGTTGTATGAGGCGGATTCTACTTTCCCCTTCTGCACGACTTTCTCTCCCCAGCGACCTACAAAGCTCCTTCTTCACCACAATCTTGCAGTCAGTCGCCACTCAGCATCATGCAGGTACGTACCTCTCCAGTTTAACATTGGCAATATCTTCAACAATAACGAGCCATCTGCATGGTTTTCTTGCAATAATACTATCAGGTTTTGCTATTTAAGTTTAAGCAAAAATTAGCTTTATTTTATACTGATTTACAGCTCTTAACTGCGCTCAAATAGCAGACAGCTCATTATTGCAACGAAATCGTGGGGTAAGCGGATAGCTCATTATTCGAGACGAGGGACGATATACAAAAATTAACGCCAAATTCATTAACAAATAATTTATTAACTTTGGACGTCCATACATAAATATGTGGGCATGCAGTTGTAAAAATATAACTTTGAATGTGTATAATGTATAATTATATCCTCTTTCTCTATGTTCAACTTATTCCGTTCAAAACTCTGCTTATATTTAACAGTTAAATGAAATATAATTAACTTTAATTATATTCTGGTAAATATTTCAGTGCGTATTTATAAAATAAATTCAATAGAATATCTAGCACATATAATATATAAGGCATATGGCTAGTCGCTACCATATATGGCACAAATACATCGTTTTCTCATTTAAAAATATTTTAAGGGCGAAATAAACACCACGACATATTTAAGTATTAAAAAAAAAATCAAAATAAATTGCTTTATTTTTTAAAATTATAACTTTATTCATTAAATCAGATATGCGGGGAAGTTAATTGGACATTTATTTAATTAAAGTGAACATTTTTTATTATCATTGAAGCTGCGATCAAATTACAGCCATGATATCATATCTTCATTGGACACAGTGAAGTATACGTGAGTAACGATTTCATAACGTCGCGAGAAAGTTCGCGTCGTGCGCCAAAAATGTCGACAAAAGGTCGCAACAATGAGTTGCATAACAATTCAAATTTTACCGCCTTTAACAAACGTGAGATTACCACCGGAAGTAGCCGGAAATGGAACATGAAAAGACTTCGCAAATTATATAGGTTCAAATCCCAAATTTTTAAATTTCTCTGCAAGGTGTAAGGTTCCAAACTTAACTATATATAATATATATTATAGGAAATCCAAAACCTTGAATTTCCAGTGCTTATAATCCTGCATGTGTTGCACCGTACTAATATTCAACGTGCGTATGTGTTATATCGATGTTATATACACTGCCGAGTAATGACAATCTTTAATAATATGAACGGATACTTAAGGCGATAACGACTACATCAATTTAAAATACAATGCCATTAATATTAAAATTGTTATTGTTGTGTTATTGTTATGATGCAATGTAAAAAGATTGAGTCAACCCGACCGTGAACATAATAATAAATAATTGTATAGTAATCATAGATGAATCATATCAGTGGAAATGTCGATCGTGTTGTAATTTTACTTCTTAATTGTATCTTGTTTATAAAATGGAATGCTGATGTTATAGCTATACAGTATAAGCTTATATATAATAGGAATTAACTATTAGCTAAATAGGTTATAGGATTTAACTAAGATATAATGTAAAATTTTAAAATTTCTATTTACGTTATAAAACAAATTGACTTAATCGTAGGAAGTTGAAAAAGTATAATGATAATAAAGAAATTTTAAAATAAAGGGTACATATATATTTTTAGATAATTATAATAAGCATTGTGAGTGAATGTAGATATCAATTTAAAATAAAATTACAATAATTAAAGATTATATTTTAACGATCATGCAGTTACTTTTGAGTCAAAGAATATTTCTGTTAAGAAGGAATAAATTAAATGCTATAAATTTTTAAAAATAGAAAACGTTTCGAAACTTAATCACTTACATATTATACTGTTTGATCAATTAAACTCAAGGGGGTGGTTTTCTTACAACAGCTCCATTTTTGGTATCCGTAAATTAAGGCTCCATGTTAAAAGTCTATACCTCAGTTTTCCCAAAACTGATAAGACAGATCCATTTCAAAATTTGTATTTCACCTATTGATGGCAAGTTCTAATTTCTCAGCAAATCTTGTTCAATTCAAGGGGGCTCATTCCGAGATCTCGATCACCTCATCATTGAGATTCATCCTCAAATAACAAGAATACCCGACCTATAACTTGAGGGTCCATCGACAAATCAGGGGGGGTGGCAATTAACAAACACTGCAGAGTTCATCAGGACAAATGGAGCGGTGTTGCGAGCGCTTGGTGGAGTCAAGACCATGCATGTATCTCTGGCAACAGAGTCGAGTACATCTTCATGTGTCAGAGTGATCAAGCACGCGGCTCGATCGTATAAGGGGCCCAATCCCGCAATGTTAAATTCATTTGTAGGGGGGGGGGGAGATCCTTAATATTAAAGGGAGCGAACTTTGGCCTTTTTCGCCATGGCTTGATATATGTCACAGCATGAATCATTGTAATCAAGATGCCGGATGGTGTATTTGCATGTGTGTGCTATATATGGCACCAAGTTGGCCATATTTCGTCCAAACTGCCCTGCATTCACACTAGCTGCTTTTGTCCATTTTATGCCAGCCCTTTTACTGAAAGGCTCATATATCACTAAAGGTTTATGTGCTGCTTTATTTTCGAGTTGTTAATTTTGGATTTGATTTAAAAAAAAAAAAAAAAAAACATCACGGAGGTTGACCCATGCGCGCGTACGAATTGTCGCAATTGTCGTAATTAGATAGTCAGTATAAGCATACAATGTCATTAAGATCGCGTACTTGACATGGTACTTTTTTGCAGTTTTCTGCTCTGCCGAAGAAGAAAAACGCACACAATATTGCACAAGGCAAGGATTGTGTGCGTTTTTCTTCTTCGGCAGAGCAGAAAACTGCAAAAAAGTATCGTGTCAAGTACGCGATCTTAATGACATTGTATGCTTATACTGACTATCTAATTACGACAATTGCGACAATGGGGAATTCTCCTACATTTATTTTATTTTTTTTTCAGATGCTCTATGCCTTGAAACTAAATGTCCCAAAACAAAAAAGTTTCAATTTTTAAAATTGGAGACAAGGGAATTTTTTAAAAACTTCCTTCTTTTGAATTTAGCGCCAAAACGTGACGTAGAAACTGCCCAGCAGGCAAAATTTTCCTGCAATAAATTTATATTTTCGATTATCACTCTTAAAGTAAACTGATATTAGAGACAAAACTATTGATACTAGGGTAGAAAACCCCGCTGATTTCGATCGTGTTACTAAAATTTATAGCCAATCACTATCCCCTTGACGCTCAAACTATGATATCAGGCAGTTGTTGTGTGTTAACTAGGGAGTTTCTACGTCACAATTTTCAGGTTTGCGCGCGGGTTGCATACTTTGCCTCTATTCTAATAATCCCTTCAGAGTTCCCAAATTTGAGTTAAAAAAGTTGAAACTTAAGTCAAACTTATTGTTAATATGTACCTTATCATAATGTAGTGTAGTTAAATTAAAATTTGAGTTGTAAGAGAATTCCCCATTCGTGTTGTTTTTTTAGTTGGGTACAATGGGGTTCCTTGATCCTGACCTAGATTGGGCTCCAGGTAAGGTCCATACTGAGAGGTTGGCGGGTGTCATATAGCTGCAGAGGCTATTGGACGCTCTTCTTATATTTTATACCCATGGGGATCGAGGTTTGGGAGGCAATTGAACCGGGTTAAAAAAATACAATTAAGTCTTAATTAATATAGAGTTCACTGCTCGCACGTGTGAAGAGTCGGTGCGCTTTCTATAAATGAAGTGTGTGTATCTTGGGTGAAATAAATAAATAAATAAATAAATAAATAAATAAATAAATAAATAAATAAATAAATAAATAAATAAATAAATAAATAAATAAATAAAGTATATATATATATACTAAACTGTTGAGCTTCGTAATTAAGATGCACTTAGTCAACATTTCGTTTACTTGCATGTTACCCCTATTGGAAATGTACAATTGTAATCAGCCAAATTACAATTGTAATTTGCCTCATTACAATTGTAATTTGGCTGATTACAATTGTAAAATTTGGATTGCAATTGTAACACTTGGTTACAATTGTAACACTCGGATTACAATTGTAATGTTCTTTAATTACAATTGTAATACTTGGAATTGCAATTGTAACTTTTGATTACAATTGTAATGTTAATGATTACAATTGTAATACTTGGAATTGCAATTGTACTCTGGTTCTGATACAATTGCAACACTTGGATTACAATTGTAATATTCAGGATTGCAATTATAATACTTTTGGGGTTTAATTGGATTAAATTATTTGCATAAAAAAAATTGGATTTAAAGTGTTATATAAACTACATAATATATAATATATATACTATAATACAGAGTAGAATTAATTATACATTTACATTTATTTATTTAACTTAATATTTTTTATATTAATTTTTTGGCTTTAACGTATATCTTAGGTACTATTAAGAAGCTTCAATTGAAAGTATTATTTTATTAAATTTTCATTATTTTGGAAAGGCTCGACCCCTTAATAGTGTACGTACCGCCCTTCAATTTAAATATTAATAATAATTCAGATTGAGATGCATCTTCATTTAATATATGAAAAAATAATGTTCATAAAAAATCAATTTTAATAATTTATACTATAATAAATTAGGGCCCGGCCGGGTCAACCCCCAACCCCAACGACTTTTATTATGGTCATATCAATTAACATAAACATTCATCTATGCTGCATGAACCTGTAGTTCTCATTTAGTTTTGCGATATTTTTTTTTAAATATATAAATTGAAAAAAATAAGGGTCGACCCCTTGAATAAGGGTCATATAATTAAAAAAGTAAAAAGGTCAGTTGAAGATGTACATTAATTTGAAATGTAACAAATATAGTAAGAAAATAAATTCATTTATCTTATCATACGTACGTTAAGGGTCGGTCGCATGATGCGTAATCGACCCTTAGGTAGTCGATCATTAATATACTTCATCAAAAGAACTCGATGCTGCAATGAACTTATATTGAACCTAGTCCTCACAGTTTTTGTCACATATTTTGTTATAAATATTTGCATACTTTTAATAATGACCCCTGGTATGCCCAAGGTTCGACCCTTAAAATACGTAAATTACAGCTCTGAAGGAAATTAAAAGGATTGTCATTTCCAGTCTTGCAATGTTTTACGAAAAAACAAATTTAAGGGTCTTTTGACCCTTAAGGGTCAAAGGGTCCCAAATTTAAGGGTCACCATTAGAACCACCATCAAATTTTACCCTAGGGTCGAAATTTATATAACGTTGCAATGAAGGTAACTAAATTTCAGGGTCTTTTGACCCTTAAGGGTCGAAGGGTCACAAATTTAAGGGTCGCCATTAGAACCACCATCAAATTTTACCCTAGGGTCGAAATTTATATAACGTTGCAATGAAGTGAACTAAATTTCAGGGTCTTTTGACCCTGAAGGGTCAAAGGGTCGCACATGTAAAGGTCTTCATTGGAACCGCCATCAAATTTTACCCTAGAAGCAAAATTTATACAACGCTGCATTGAAGTTAACCCGTATTTTTCCCATAGCTTATTATTTATTTATATATAGCTCAATAATCTTCTTCCTATTAAGAAAGCAGTAGCAGCGCAATGGTAAGTGTATGATCAGCAGTGGTAACCGAAGTACAGCAACGCAGGTTTGGGTTAGTAGTTAGATCGGTGACCGCTTTTTGTAGATTTTACAATTGTAATTATTACAATTGTAATAATTGCAATTGTAGTTCAATACAATTGTAATAAGGCCTTTACAATTGTAAAAATTACCATTGTAATATTGCCAAAACACAATCGTAATTTTGATGGCTGTACAATTGTAATAATTACAATTGTAAATTTCCACTAGGGTTACCTCGCTCTTCTTTTTCATTTCATTTCATTTATTATTTTTTTTTTTTTCCGAGGTGATCCGAAACTCCTCTATATATTTTATGTGAGAGCTTGGAGCTCAAGGCGGGGTATATAAGGACAAGCTAGATAAGTAAATAGGGAAAGGATGGTGGCCACGGCCTAGCTGTTACGCGTCCCAGCATTCGTTGAGGTGAGACTGAGAGAGGAAACCGTGAATTAAAAACCTCAGTCAGGACGGACACCTCTACTTTTTATCAATGAACCAAAGTGATGTCCAAAGCCTGGGGAACCACGCACACACAAGTGCAGTACGAATTTACCCCAGGGAGGGAGCAACGTAATTTTTACTTGAAACGGTCACCCATCCAAGTACTAACCACTCTCTACGTAGCCTGACTTCGGTGATCTAACGATCCGAGAACCGCTCAATGCACTGCCCCATGCTCGACCACCATTTGCTGGTGGAACCTAACGAAATTTATATTGAATTTTATAAAGTTAATGTTACTTAATAAATATTTATAAGTATGTGAATGACGTTGAATAACTTATAGTAGATCAATTGTGCCCACAGCCCGCCGTCTCCTTCACTCTGCTGGCCTGCCTCCTGGCGCTCACTGGCGCCGCTGAGGAGCCCTCCAAGCCCGCGGGAGTCACCCCCAAAGAAGCGCCGGGAATCGCCCCCGTGGCGCTGTCTGACGCCACCCTGCAGAACGCCATCAAGGACAAGCGCTACCTGCTGCACCAGATCAAGTGCACGCTCGGCGAGGGACCCTGCGACTCCGTGGGGCGCAAGCTCAAGGGTCAGTACATATGGTGTTACTATCACAACTAAAAATGTGTGCCCCGTCTATACCTATAGGACTTTATGCTACTCAGTAGTGTACACCTTTTTGAAAACGATAGTATAGTTTACTAAACGCTTGCAACGTCATCTTTACAGTAAACGGAGATGTTGCATCAACAACAAAATGTGCAGATCCATTCAAACCACCCCTCAAATAATTGTTGGACAATTCTTACATTAAACAGTATGGTGAATTACATCAGAGAGCTTTGATTAAATCAAAGCTCTCTGAATCTGCCTACTCGAAGAATATATATATATATATATATATATATATATATATATATATATATATATATATATATATATATATATATATATATATATATTCAATGCACTTAATTTATTTTTATTTATTATTTTTTTTATACCCCTATGATATAATGATATATATGAGCTTGGAGCTCTAAGCGGGGTAATACGTATACTATATAGCGATAAGAGAGAAAAGAATGGTGGCCACGACCTGATAAAATGTATAGTAAATTCAGTTGGTAATATCATTCGCTATATGTTTCAAATAAAAATCACCATCAAGTACGTACGAAGCAAACAATTAAGACAGAGGTCTATTTTATTTTTTTGTTTGGAAAAATATTAAAAAAATTAATGGTACAATCACTACAATGTAAAAACTATATAAACTTCTACTTAAACTCATTTTGTTGCGACTTTTTAAATTATATGAATTATATTTTTGTAATTTGAATTGAATGTAGAACGATCGTAAGTACGTTTTAAGTGATGAGGGCTTGGCATTAAAAAATTGACGAAATCCATTCACTGAGGTCTCTTTTTACGAACCTCCTCCTCAATGATGTGATTGATGTGGCACCGTAGTATTACGATCCTATGAGTGGCGAACGTCAACTTAAAGTGCGTCTATGCTGCCGCCTCTATCAGTATATAAATTAATCTAAACTGCAATTTAACTGCAGACGTCTCCGGGGGACTAATTTACACATAGTTCATTTTCAGTTTTTGTAGAAAAGAATAAAAAGAAAAGCTCCAATGAGAATTAAGGGTAAGATAACACGAACAATCGATTGTTGGTAGTCCCATTTGAATAACATGTAAACCTTAGCAACCTCATAATAATTCTGAATTTTTTTTTAGTGACAGTTCTTGGCATTAAAAAAATATGGAGAAAATTTCAAAACAATCGGACGATCCAATTTTTTTAAATTAATTTTTTAAATTTTCAGTATAGGGCTTTCCCATGGAGACCGAAACTAAAAAATTAATTTAAAAAAATTGGATCGTCCGATTGTTTTGAAATTTTCTCCATATTTTTTTAATGCCAAGAACTGTCTCTCAAAAAAAATTCAGAATCATTATGAGGTTGCTAAGGTTTACATGTTAATCAAATGGGACTAACAGCAATCGATTGTTCGTGTTATCTTACCCTTAACATCATGATTTTTTGTTTCCGCGGAGAGTTTAAAAACAAAATCTTGGAATGTTAAACATTTTTTGGTTAAGGCTCGAGTCATTTCCTATTTTCATATCACATATATCATTATTATTATTTTTTATATATATTTGCGAGTTTTTGTTAGATAGAGCCACATGGCCACATATTAAGGGCATTGGGTGTAGCACCGGTAGTTGGCAACACTGACGTATCTTCACCATGTTAATTTTTCAACCTTAATTGCTCCTCGGAATAATTTTTATGCTAGAGCTAAGCTGATTGCTGTAGTATCAAGTTAATTAGTAGCCCAAGTGCACAATTTGGCTTATATATTAGTAAAACCTGATTTAAAGAAAAGTATTTTTAGTAATTTTTTTAAATTTACATGCATTTTTTTAAAATATAAAAAAAATACTTTTCTTTAAAGTACAGTGCGCGCCAGAAAAAAAAGTTGAGTTAGTATTTTCTAAAAATAGTTCAAGTAGTCCTCCATATCAAACCAAAATTAAAAAAATTCTATCTCAAATAGGTTTGCCAGAAAAAAATTCCAAAGTCAGAGTGAACGCGTCGCTTAACATGGGGCCTTACCTGACAAAGACCCTCGAATATCTCGAAAAAATACACCGTTAGGTGGTATAAAAAAAATATAGTGATGTTCTATGACCCAAGCTTTAACCAAAAACCGATTAAAATTTTTTTCGCTCGAATCCATTTTTCCGTAAAAAAATAATAAAAAATCTTATGGGAATTAACATGGTAGATTTTCTTGATTTTTTTACGGAAAAATGGATTCGAGAGTTTTTTTTTAATCGGTTTTTGGTTAAAGCTTGGGTCATAAAACATCACTATATTTTTTTCATAACACCTAACGGTGTATTTTTTCGAGATATTCGAGGGTCTTTGTCAGGTAAGGCCCCATGTTAAGCGACGCGTTCACTCTGACTTTGGAATTTTTTTCTGGCAAACCTATTTGAGATAGAATTTTTTTAATTTTGGTTTGATATGGAGGACTACTTGAACTATTTTTAGAAAATACTAACTCAACTTTTTTTTCTGGCGCACACTTTACTTAATGTAAATGCCCTTAAGCGACTCGTTCACTCTGAATTTTCGAGAAAAATTATGGAAAACCTATATATATATATTATTTTGAATTTCGATTCGCTAGAGGACCATCATGCAGGCGCGGGGGATTCAGGGGGGAGGGGCTTGGGGGGCCGTGGACCCCCCGAAATTTCAAATTTAATACAGGCATTTCTCCCACTCTATTTTTTTTTTAACATTGGCCTTATGAAAAGCGCTCCCCCCCTCCCCTCAAATTTGGTTCTGGATCTGCGCCCGAGCACCACTATTTTTAGAAAAACTAACACAGTTCTCTAATTTCTCCCGATTTGATCATGTTAACTGGAAAATGTATCGCTCACGTTGTGTTTCAGCGCTAGCCCCGCTCGTCATGAAGAACATCTGCTTCCAGTGCACGCCGGTGGAGAAGCGCCAGATCCAGATGGTGGCGTCTCACATCCAGCGCAACTACCCCGCAGAGTGGTCCAAGATGGTGCGCCAGTTCGGCTCAACCTAGACTAGCGATGTACTCTTTTTACCTGCAGAAATGAACCGAATTATGATAATCGGATTTCAGCCCGGGAATTATTGTAAAAAATTTGGGTCAAAGTTGGAATTTGAACCCACTGCACTTCCCTTTTAGTTCATTAAGAAGTGACGCCTTTGACGTCTGTGATGGAGCATCGACCTCAAAATTTTTTATTGCAGAAATGGATAGAGCGTGCAAAGTTATGTTACCCTGGATTTTTTGCAGATTTTTTTGACCCCGGGAACTATTTTTAAAAAAATTATTGAAAGTCCTTTTTGTGACGTCAAGCGGTGGCAAGTCCTATCTTTTTCTTCAGGAGCGGCGTCTCGTGACGTCACAAAAAGAACTTTCAATAATTTTTTTAAAAATTAGTTCCCGGTCTCTAAAAAATCTGAAAAAAATCAGGGTAGCATAACTTTGCACGCTGTATCCATTTCTGCAATAAAAAAAATTAAGGTCGATACTCAATTCAATAATTTTTAAAAAATAATTCTCAGGCTCTTCAAAAAAAAAAAAAAAAAAAAAATCTTTTCATTTCTGCAGTAAAAGTGGCATGCTAGCTGCTCATCAAACTTTATAACAAGTAAACACGAAGAAAATTGTACATAATTATACACTTTATGTAACGTTAATTACAATAAGCAATATTGTACTGCTGACAAAACTTCCCTGAAAAATGTAAAAATAGGTTTAATATTAACTATACATTTGGCATACAGGAATTAAACTCAACGCTAAATTGAGTGGAGAATTTGCATTAATTTTTTATTGCATATTTGGATAAAGGACCTCACGTTACGAATTATCATTTTTCTTCTCTTTGAACCCTCCAACACCGCGGTTAAAGTCATCTATTATTATACTGTTGAATAATAAGCCACGCAGTTTAAAGTTAAAAGGGCTATCACAGATACCTTTTCCCTCAAGTTTTAAAGGTGTTTTTTTAAACGTTTTTTTTTTTTTTTTTTTTTTTGGAAAAACAATTACAGTAAAGAATTGAGGTGCGCTATTCAAAAATATATGCAATAAAAATGTCATATTTCTCCCTTGTGTTTTCAAGTACTTTGGTATAGGGCAACTATATAACCATGACAATTAAGGCATGGCATGTAAATTATTTTTAATAAATATGTAACTACAAAACTACAATCAAGCATTAGTTTTTGTTCTGTATGGTGATTTAGAGAAACAAGAAAAGAATAAATATCAAAAGAGCAATGATTTTAACAAATTTAAGTAATTTTGATACAGCAGAGGAACTTTCTCTGAAATTTACGAGGAGTGTTTGAAAGGTTCCTCGTAAAACTCTCACCTTTCTGTAACTTTATGATTTAATTAAAAGGATGAACAACTCTCCCCCTAAATAAAATAAAATATAACAAAAAATGAAATAAATTAAAATAAAGTAAGAAATAAAAGTACATGCTATCAAACGATGAGAATGGACAACTTGTATGACAATTTATTATTGCACAAATTTCCACATTTTTTTGGTTCCGGAAAGTATTGTTAAACAGTCAGGCAAAGTTTAGACCAACACTGATGCCCCTTTCAGTCCCTATAATTTTATTAAGAAGTGACGCTTCTCTCCGTAATTTCAATATCTTTTTTTAACAGCATAATTTGGTACCCTGTATTAATTTCTGCAATTAAAAATTGCATACAAGCTGTCCATTAGCTATATTCAGACGGTCAAGTTTTCTAATTTTTTAACTTTAAGGAGATCACAAGTGCTCAATCTACTTAATTAGATACACAAACTAATTAAAAACTTATTGTACAAATTTACTTAGGGGACTTAACGATCTTTCTTAATTAATACACATACTGCCTAGAAGATAAACCAGATGTCTGAAACATGCTCTTTCACATTTTCTGGACTTTCACGTTTCCATTTTGTAGTCAACTGATCAAATTTACAAAATAAAATTTAAATACATTCTATATCTGCTAATTTTATTTTTTGCATGCTAAATTATCCCTCAAATATTTTTATTAATGAACAACTTGCATGTACAATTTTCTTATTGCAGAAATGGATAGAGGGTGCAAAGTTATGCTACTCTGATTTTTTTCATATTTTTTAGAGCCTGGGAACTATTTTCAAAAATATATTGAGAGTAAAGAGGCAGGCGTCACTTTTAAAAAAAAGGATATGACTAAAAGGGGCGTGGGTTCAGAATTTAAAATAAATTTTTAGCAATACATCCTGGCCTCTAAAATATCTAGGGTAATATAATTTGATGCTGTCTATTCATTTCTGCAATAAAAATTTCTCCATTAGGCCAGGAGTTATTTTAGAGTATTTGCATTATTTTCATCTGTGCAAAGTTGCGGCTGCAAAGGAAGAAACTTAGTATGTAATTTGAGGCCTGGTATCATTTGGTACAAAAACTGTCATTTGAAAAGGCTTAAAGAAAATTCCTTCCAGGGCTTCCAGGGTAAAATCTTCAGAATGGACAAGCTGCATTAAATATGTTGTTGGATACTTCGAGTTACTTCAATTTTTGTTTTCAAGTTTTTTTTTAACCCACTAATTAACACTCTTAAAATCAAGCAGCAAAACATAATAGTCACATCTTTCCCTATGTTTTTGTGTAAAATATTTGCATGACGTCACAGCTAGTGTTTAGAAGCACAACTTTATTAGTGTTGAAGGTTCAAAAAAATATGCAATACAAAATAGATGCAAGGCTAGGTGATCAGACACATGGTGGAAAGTCTCTCTGCATGGGCCGGATATTTGAGTCCCTGCCCGGTGAAACAGTCAGAGCTAGCCGTGGTTTAACCTTAGTTCTCTCGTTACGTTATTTTAGTGCTTTACAACCCATCATAAAACTGACGACAAAGTCGTTTTATGTTCTATCTTGCTACTTCTTCCCCTTTTTCTCATGGTAAAATAAATAAAGAAGCCACTATTGCAAATTCAAGGCCCCATTGTAGACTGACTGTAGGAGAAGTTTAGAGGTAGTCAGTGAGGAAAGCTGTGCAGAAAACACATTGAAAGTGTGGAATTTCACAAATAACATTTCATTCCGTCATTGAATATTCAATTTTATTCAATAAAAGTAAAATTATAAGACTTGAGTGAGAAAAATAAAGTGTTCACACAATTTTTGACATTTTGCTTATTGAAATTATACTTAAAGTCTTAGAAACATTTTATAAATTACTGCAAAGTATTATTACATTTTATATCAGACAATTTACTTATCAACGAAAGATGGACAGCAAACAATGTTGGTTGATTTGAACAAACAGAATGATCTTCATTTGCAGATGGCTCGTTAAGTACAAATTCATAAATAAATTTTAAAATGCCATTTCGTCTTTTGTCCGGAATAATGAGCTATCTGCTTACCACGATTTCATTGCAATAATGAGCTATCTGTTATTTCAGGTGAGCTAAATTATGAGCTGTAAATAGTTATAACATATTGTTGCGCTCACCTGATAAAGCAGACAGCTCATTATTGCAACGAGATCGTGGCAGCAGACAGCTCATTATTGCTGACGAGGGACGATATACTATGTAGGATACTCTGCGAGATCGTCAAAGAAAGAAAACACAAATAAAAAGTCTTTGGACACACTCTGTATAAAATATTGGGCAATTATGTTCATACTTGTCGGTATCACGTATTTTCCACTAAGTGTTCTGGCTCACGAAAGTGTGAGGTTTTTTATGGGGGGTGTGAACACACAAGACCATGTGATGGTGTGATTGTGATTAGCATAATGTCTTTGATACAACTAACTCACAACGTCGCCATTATAATAACTTTTGTAATGCATGTTTGGATAGAGGAACTCGAGTTAAGTATCGACAATTTTTTTTTTCAGATTTTTTTGAACCCTCTAACACCCTCAAAATCGAGGGGAAAGATGCTGTGACGTCATAGTCATGTAACATTTTATGTTTGTGTGTTAAATATTTGTATGACTATGACGTCACAGTGCTTGTAGCAATATTGTAAGGTTAAAAAAATAATAATAACAATAAAAAAAATATAACATAAAATAAATAATATAAATAAAAAATGAAAAAATAACTCGAGGTCCTGTATCCAAATATACAATAAAAAAATTCATGCAGGTTGTCTATTGATTTAAGGGTATGATAACATGGATCAGCTGATCGACATAACCCCATTTGATTAACATGTAAACGTTAGCAGATTTACAAAAATTCTGAAATTTTTTTGAGAGACGGATTTTATAAGCACCTAAAATCCAAGAACTATTTACTAAGAGGACGGCCTAACGTTTTTGCCGCCAACCGACCGACATTTCCTTAACCCAGTAACGTCACAACGTTGACTTTTCTAGCGCATTTGATTGGCCTAGAGTCAGCTACAAAGATACCGCGGTCAAAGATGCCACTTTATTAGCCATCTGTCAAATCTGTCAAGCTGTCAAATCTTTGACGTCTTCAAAGAAACCGCCCGAGCACGTGGCTCATTTAGCGGACTTCCCCGAAGGTTGGCGAGAATTGTCAAGTGTTGAGGTTCTTCAATAAGTTGTTCTAGGCCATCCTCCAGTATATAGTCGTTGCCTAAAAGCCGGAAAATAAAATTCAAAACATTTATTCAAGCCATTTTTTTTTTTTTTTTTTAAATTATCAGCATATGACTTTCCCATAGAGACTGATTTTTCGGTGTTCCCACCATCCTATCTAAACCTATGTATGTAAAAAAAAAAAAAACGTGAATTTGTCTTTTCACTAAGAATAATATTTTTTGGGGAAAATTCCTTTACAGAACTTTGGTCCAAACTGAAAAAGTCAGTGGATAATTCAAGATCTAGATTTTTTTACCGAGAAAAGTTAAAAAAACACTTTGCTTCATTTTCAAGTGCAAGATGGACCTTAGTGACAACAGTTGTGCAGCGAGAGGCACATATGACTTGAAACCTCTATTGCCAAAGTAAAATAAATAAATAAATAAATAAAAAATTGCCTCGAATATTTGTTTTGAAATTTTTTCTGTGGCTTTTAGAAACTAGAATCTGTCTCTAAAAAAAAACAAACAAACAAACAAACAAACAAAAAACAAAAAAAAAACAAATTTTGTTTATCTGCTAAGGTTTACATGTTAATCAAATGGAACTACATCGATCAGCTGATCCGTATTACCTTACCCTCAAGGTTCAAATTAAACTGTAATTTTAGAAAACATAAGGACCATTTTGCTACATAGCAGGGCCCTAGGAGGATGCGTACTCAGGGTGTGTCTCGAGGAACACCACGGGCACCTCGGGCAGGGGGTGTCCTCCCACCAGCTGCGAGGTGATGTTTCCCTCCTGGTCGAGCGTCTCGTAGGCAATGAACAGCGGGGTGTCCTCAAGCAGCAGCAGCTGGGACTGCGGCTCCTGGATCATCTCCTGGGTCACCTCCAGGCTCTCGTAACGCACCGTCTCCAGGCGGAACAGACCCTCAGAGTCAGCCTTGTACCTGGGGACATCGGTGGTTAGAATGTGAACTCAAACGAGGATGGTTGTATCTGATTAAGGATGAATCTCAGTAGATTGATATCTCGCAATCATACCGCCTGAATGCAACAAGACTTGCAGGGGACTTTGAACTCACCATCAATAGGTGGCATACAAATTTTGAAGCGAATCTGTCTTATCAGCTTTGTGAAAACTGAGGTAGAAGTTTAACATTGGCCTTATGGACGAAAACCAGAAATGGAGCTGTTGTAAGAAAACTGTAAGACTGAATTTGCTCAAACCATAAGCGATGCAATTTTAGAACATTCTTGATTTTTTAAAATATATTTCATTCTATTCGTTTGCAGGGAAATATTCTTTGACTCCGAAGTAACTGAGATTAATCGTTAACATTGCAAAATATGAGAATGCTGTAGCATAATTTACAGGATTGACAACACCATAAATACGACATTTAGTCAGGATTTTTTCATTTCCTTCATTTATTTGCTTATTTGACCCCGGTTATTAGGTACTGTTCACAAGAGACTGAATGTAACCTCCCGGCTCTTCGTGAACCTAACATATTATGTACTTAGGGTTTTGTGGGTTCCTTCCAAAACTGGGCGGCCAATCTTCCCAATGTTGTGCTCAAATTTGGGGACGGTTTTAGAAGTTGCACCTCCTGAAGTATTTTCCCTAATATTTAAGAGTAAGGCCTAATGTTAACAGCACTAAAGTATCAGGTACGAAATTCGATCTAATTTGTGTAACTGATAACTACTGTAGAGAGAACATTTTAAGATATGTTTCAATTTTCATTTGTGGGAATTTTTTTAACATTAGGTACTTCCCCTTAAATCATTGCTATGATTCTATACTCCTCACACACCCCACAATGAAGCTCACCTGAAGCGAGAGTGTCCTGAAGGCAGTCTGAAGTTGTGTGTGCTGCAGAGATGGTTGCTCAGCTTGGCTCCCTTCGAGTATCGCTTGTCACAGATGTGGCAGCAGTAGACGCTCTCACTGCCTTCCCCGTGCTCCTACACATGACACATTGATGCTATTAGGCGTTTGCTTGTGATGTCAGATCAGAAGTTTCAACAGTTGTCCGCCAGTCGTCAATGGTGGCCTGGTGGAGCTCCGCAATGTATAAGCACAGGACAAAATATTAAAAAAATTATTTAGAAATATATGAAGAAAAGATTTCAAATTATGAGGTGAGCAAAAGTTTGTAAATTTTATTTTAAACATTTTGTTTACCTCACATTTTTTATTTTATTATCATTTTAAATAATTTATAATGTATTTTTTAATCTTTTGCCTGCATGCAGAGTTCTCTACCAATAATCCAGCATGGCGACCTGCGTGCGCATGTTTTCACTCAGCCCCTGTAAAGTAGACTGATTGGGTTGCTCATGCAATCACCTTATTGACAGGTAGTAGAGTACCGACCTCAAATTTTTTATTGTAGAAACTAAAAGAGGGTACAAAGTTCTGCCACCATTGTATTCAGGTTTTGAAGAGTATGGACACTATTTTTAAAAAATTATTGAAAGTTCAGCGATGCCCTTTTTTGAGGCCGTAAAGTCCTACTGGGTCACTTCTATAATAGTCGAGGCGTCACAAAACGGAGTATCAATAATATTATAAAAATACTTCCTGAACTCTGAAGAGTGTGAAAAAAATCAGAGCAGCATAACTTTGCACCCTCTATCCATTTGTGCAATGAAAATTTTGAGGTCCTTTATGGACACAGTGTGTATTAGACACTTTGCCATGGGACATTAGACCCGTTACTTGACCTGCATTAATTGGTGATTAAAACTAAATTTAAACTTGGCATCACTGCATGCTTCATAAAACAGTGAGGTTTAACTTTCATTCACACTATGAGGGTTTCAATCAACCAATTAGTTTTGTTAATTCCTCCAGATAGTGAGCAAGAAACAGCACAAGAAGAATAAAATGTTTCACCATTGAATATTACATTGTAAAAAATGGAAATAGTAAAATATTAATCATTATTAACTTCTCCAGAAATCAACAGACTCTTTATTTTACAGAAGAAAGTAATCTGTCTCATGTTCTTTGTGAAAAAGAGAGGTTCTTGTGTAAAAATATTTAAAGAGCAAGCTATTTTAACACTACCTTGTATATTCTTTATGGAAAGTGTAATGTTTGTAAAGAGAAATATGTCAGATTTTAAACAACATGAAGTGCATCATAATCATAACACCAGAAATCTAAAAAATGTAATTTCTCCAATTTATTGTAGAATGAATATGTATAAAAAGGGACCCTTTATCAGTTTCCTGTCTTTGTACAATAAGCTGCCTAATGATGTGAAAATTTAAATGTTTTTAAAGTGAGTGTAAAAAGGTGGCTGCTAAATAAATGTTTCTATAGTGTACAAAACTACATGGACTATGAATGACTTCAAGTAATGTTAAATGACTCTATTTCATAGCTTTAGATTGACTTGTCCTATAAATCTCAACATATGTCATGTGAATGAAAATATGATTGTAGGAACAAATGGAATTAATAAAAGATGAATTTGAATTTTAAAAGACACCGCAAATGGTAAAATTTCAGAAAATGAAAAATACAAATATTTTCCATGTTCTTCGTAAGAGTTGTTGGTAACTCTGTGATGACTCACCCTCCTGGCGTGTTTGTTGAGGGTGGCGATAGTTCGACAGGTGAAGCCGCACCCCTCGGCCTCACAGCGGTACAACGCCTGACTGTAGTGGACGCTCATGTGGATGTCCAGGTTGTGCTGCGTCTTCGCCCTGAAAATTAGCCTTGCTACTTATGTCCACAATAACAAGCTATGTATATCAGTGGAGTGAAATTCTGAGCTGTACTGTAAATCTGTATAAAGTAAAGTTCATTGTCGTGCTCACCTGAAATAGCAGGTAGCTCATTATCGCAATGAGATCGTAGTAGCAGATAGCTCATTATTTTAGACAAAAGATATTATCTCAAATCTCGGATAATAATGATTAGACTGATTAGGTCTAGTGCACTGGGGGTCAAGTTAAACCGAACATCAAACCACGAGTGCTGCCAGCCAATGAAGTAGTGTAAAATCAAGCAACGTTGCCAAATAGTGCAGCTATTGCTTGGATTAAGCCAAGCGTCCAGCTTTTACTGTCACCATAATTGCAACGTGGCACTTTTTCATTGGCTCACGGCTCCCTCAGATGTCTGGTTTAGCTTGACCCCCAGTGTGCAGCCAAGAAGTATTTACTGGTAGGATGACCTACAGAAGCAGCAGCCACCCTCCACGTAGACTCACCTGTATTCACAGTAGTCGCACTTGAAGGGTTTGTCGGCAATGTGTCGGTTGCGGATGTGCAGGCTGAGGCTGGAGGGGGTGGGCGACGTCATGTCGCAGAGGGGACACTTGTAGCTGTTGACGTGGTGTCGCATGTGGTCACGCAGCAGCCGCTCACTGGAGTAGGAGCGAGCGCAGTGGGAGCACTGGTACTCATTCTCTGAGAAGAAAACATTTGCTTTTTTTACCTGTAATCTCCTAACCATTAACCCTAACTTTGCCAAGTGGGAGGAAAGGGGGGGGGGGGGTTAAAGCAGGAAAAAAGTGTGAAATACTTCTCCAAAAATTCTGGAAAAATTTGTAATCCGTAGTTAGCCAATCAGCTAGATGTATTTCCAGAAACAAATAGTAAAAAAAAAAATAAAAATAAATACAGTAAAGAAAAAGAAAGAAAAAAAAAAAAAGAAAAAAAAACTTTTTATTTAACATGTGATTACAATAGCGGGTCTTTTCGACCCCCTGCCTTTTAAAATTGATACACTGTGTTTTATGTACAGTGGAAGTATCTTACATAATCTAATTAACATGGAATAAGGTCCCTGCTTATTATAAATTTGCAATCTACACTGTGCGGGTGTGTTCTTATTTCTCGTGTGATCAGCAACATGCAGAGAAGACTATATTATTGCTACAAGACTCACGGTTCTTGGGCACCTGGCGGCTGCAGTGGTCATAGAACTTGGTCTTGCTAGCGAAGGTCCCGCCACACACCGGACACCCCACCCTCTTCTCCTTGGTGTGCGACTGAAGGTGGGTCTGCAGACGCTGCAGGCCGCGTGGCTGGGCTCGGCATCCTGCGAGTTGGCTCAATAAATATGCAGGACAACTAAAGTACATCAATGTCATAGTGGGAAGATATCCTAACTACATTGGTAAGCTGCGAAAAAAATGACTGGTTACCAATGGCGTAACTTGTTTTTCAGCATTGTTCGCAGTGCTCTCTGGGGCTCCTAATACCCAGTCTGTACGCCAGACAGTTAAGTACCGTTTCTCAGTGGGGCACGCATGTTGTTTACACAACATTCCGCCATCTTAATCACCCCAGCGGAGTATAGACAGCCATTAGCTGCCTTCCTCCTACCAACTCTATCGTCTAGTAGCCATCCCAAGTCACGAAAAATCTGCGATGTTCGGGATTTGAACCGGGGACCTCTCGGACGAGAGCCAAGTGTACAGTTGAAAAAAATATACCCTAACTACATTTTGCTTTGAGTTGGGATTTTTTTTTTTCCAGCTTAATCAATGGAGTTGGGATAATTTTTTGCTACCAGAATGTACTGTTCTTTAAGTTTTTTTAAACAGAGGGCACCAAATTATGTTCTGAATTTTTCAGATTTTTTAAAGGCCAGAAAGTATTTCTAAAAAGTTGAGCAAACTTTAGATTTGAACTCACGCCTCTTTTAGTCCTATCCTTTTATTAAGACAGTGACGTCTCTCTCTGCACTTTCATTGATTTTTTAAAAATACTGTACATAGTTCCCTTGCTCTAAAAAATCTGAAACAAATCAGAGTAGCATAATTTGGTGCCCTCTGTTCATTTCTGCAATAAATAAATAAATAAATAAATAAATAAATATATATATATATATATATATATATATATATATATATATATATATATATATATAATATATATATATATATATATATACAATAATAATAATAATAATAATAATAATAATTTTATTTCGATTTTGGTTGTACAAAAGTCAACATCAATCACGTCACAAAAAAAAAAGAAAAAAAAAAAAAAAACATATTAAAACCAACAAAAAACACGATAAAAACATTAATATACAACAAATTTCATACAACCTTTTAACACTGTTCTGAGAGTTTATTTGAAAAGAACATTTTCACGGAATAAAATTCTTTCTTTATAAGCACATCTCTAAGCTTGCTTTTAAACAACTGGTCGCTCTCAATATTTCTGATACAGGCAGGCAAAAAGTCATAAATTTTTGCACTTTGGTATAGTGGACTTTTTTCTAATAGAGCAGACCTATGACTTATTATTACACTATTCTGCTTATTTCTAGTTTTATATACATGATTATGACACTCAAAATATTCTGGGTGTTTCCTTCTAAATAAGGCACAACTTAAAATATACAAAGAAGGTAATGTAAGCATGTTATTTTTTTTAAAGTGTGACACACAAGAGTCTCTCTTTTTGAATCTCAATATTGTCCTGAAATTGCTTTTCTGGGGAAAATAAGTTCTTGATTCATTATCAGAAGATCCCTAAATGAGAGGGTACGAGATGGTTTCAAATTCAAATTCAAATTCAAATTAATATTTATTTAGCAACGGTTACATAACCAAGGCACTAAATACAATAAGTCAACCATACACTAAAACAAAGCAAATACTTATTAAACATAAGTGAAATACACAAAAAATAAAACAAAAATGAAAATCAAAATCATAGCTTTGCTAGTTACTGAGAAAAGATTTAAATTTTCTAACATGGTGGCTTATGGAGAAAATTTTCCCGCTGGGGAACACTTGAAGCCTCCATAGGTAATACGCGGAGTGCCAACGACTTTGCTCACCCCTCCAGAGGCAGCAGGCCACCTTCTTGAGCTTGCTGCTTCTCTTGAGGCTGCTGACGTGGCTGACCGCGTGGGCCTGGACGTGATAGTAGAACTTCTGTGCGCTCTGCAGCTCAACCTCACAACGGTCCCAGTAGCACCGGAACGGTACATCCAGCGCAATGATCACGTTGCGGTCCTCCTGGTTTAGCAGGCACTTCTGAGGGACAGAGAACGGTTCAACAACGGCAAGCTATAAGAATAGAATAGGTATCGGGAGAATAGAATTGGCAGAAGTACGGTACAGTATTACTTTTAGTTATCATTTTAATAAATTTCAAAGTACATAATATCGTTAATGTGGGTAAACATTCCCCCATCTTTATTTTCTGAGGTAGTGAACCAAAATTTATTGTGAAACAATCTGCCTGAAATTGGACCCTCTTAAAAAGACACCCCAGTCCCCCAGGTTGAAATTGGCTCAAATTGGAGCCTCTTAAAAAGACAACCCAGTCCCCCAGGTTGAAATTGGACCCTCTTAAAAAGACACACCAGTCCCCCAGGTTGAAATTGGACCCTCCTAAAAAGACACCCCAGTCCCCCAGGTTGAAATTGGACCCTCTTAAAAAGACACACCAGGTTGACTCACAGGGTGGTTTTCGTCGGCCATCATTCTCGCTCCGATGCTCTTCAGCTTCGTATGGAAGCCGTGGTAGTAGACGTGGCGGATGGCCTCGTCGGACGTCGTAATCTCTCGCTCGCAGCCCGCCCAGAGGCACACGTAGACCGCCACTGTGGACAAAAACGTCTCATAAAGAGAGCTACTTTTATCCTGGGAAAAGCTGCAGAGAACACTCTCAATCGGCTTGTATGTTCTGCATATAATATCTGCATGCTATACATACAGAATACTGGCAAATATACCACCAAGGTCAAGTTGTAAATTTTTATTTTGAGATTTGAGTATTCTGCCGACATTGTACATTTCAAAACAGTTGATTTTTGTCAAAACCAATCCTCATTATTTTAATAACTGTAAATTTAAATCGTGTTTATAAAACTCGTCACAAGAATACATTTGAACTTGAGTGACACAGTGAAATTGGACTTATGGATGGTGCCCAATCCCTGTTTAACTATCTCCCTAGTGATATTAAAAGTGAAGCAAATTTAATTGCATTTAAGAAGAGACGGAAACCTTTTTGACAATAATGTGTATGAAATTGATGGCTTTTACAAGGGTACTGTAAATATGAATTATACTTACTTATATTCACTACTGTATGTATAATGTTACTTGTCTTATATGTACAGAGATTAATAAATATTTAAATTTGAACAGCATAATTACACTGTATACATAGATAGTCTGCACGATAGCCTGACCTTAAACCCTGCTTCTTCTGAGTAAAGGTCCAATTTTTGTTTTGCAAAACCTTGACGCAACCGCCGTAAGAAAATCAAGTGGAGCTTGATTTTTTGCAGAAGTGTTGCGGCGTGATTGTGAAAGAAGCACCCTCCGGTCAGGTTACTTACTGATCTCCTCCTCCTCGATGCTCCGCACGTCCAGGTGCGGGATGTGGTCGCTGACGTGCGTGCAGAACTCGTCAGTGGTGAAGCTCGTGAACGTGCAGTCCCGCCACTCGCACTGCAGCTGGAACGGCTCCTTCTTGAGCTCGCTCCACTTCCTGCACTGCCGCCTGGTCTGCGGCGGCGAGTCTACAGGGTCGTCCACGTCGCTCGAGCGGTCCTCGTTGAGCGCGAAACAAACTCGCTTGGGGGGCTCGCTCGAACTAAATTCGTCATCGGGACATTCGTGACTCGCAGGCTCGGAATCCATGTTGTTGACAATGTTCCCAAACTCTCCCAACAGTCCCAACACGACACGACCACTGGAATCCATCAAGTTCCGTTCCGACATTTCAATCGTGCAGGCTTTAGGACATATTTATCTATACTTAGAGAACGATAAATTGTAGTAGTAATGCTAAAAAAGTTGAAACTTTTGATGAAAATCTGTCGAGCTTACCGTACGTTTCTCTAACAGCTGCTGATTTGAATTCTCGAATTTCTCGCAAACTGTAGTTTTCTGCCATCTATGTTCGCAAATAGAAACTAACAACTGTCAGTTTGTTTACGAGTACTGTAGTTTTTTGCCATCTATGGTCGAAAATATCAACTGACAATTTTGAAATTTTCAATAAGAGCGCGAATGATAAATTAAAACTACGGCCGCTACGGCTACAGAGACCCTATACTGTAGGGTCTCTGCTACGGCTATATATATACGACGAGTTACATTTCTTCCTTATGGGGATCAATTAAATACTATGTCAAAAAGTATTGTTATGTTTAATGTAAGAATTTTCTAATGCTTATTCCATTTAAAATAGTTTAAGTTTTAATGAAGTTTAAATTTCTATATAATATATATATACCTTTTCGTTTTCGACATATATATTATATATTATATTACATCAGATGATGAAATTCTGATATATTAATTATATATTCCAATTCGAGCTCATTGAGGTATAAATTTGTAATCCCTAAAATTAAATGTTGAATATATGTTGGCATACCCAAAGCCGCGAATTCGGCCCAGCAGGGCCAAAAAAAAAATGCGTATCTAGATGGGAGCATCGCGCGACGATGCTCCAAAGTCTCCAAACCCGAAATGAATTCGTTTTTCGGCTTTGGGTCAAACGGCAAACCACGATGCTCCAAAGCCGATCGCCGATGGAGACTTCTACTTCGGCTTTAGAACATTTTCATTTGACCAGAACTAATTTGGAGCATCGTGGTTTTTGACCCACAGGAGCAAAATTTGACCATGCACCTAGATCTGCGCATTTTGCAGAGTTCATATGTACGCAGGGATCGAATGATCTTTTCTCTGGTTCTCACGTTACACGTTACTTAATTATTTATATATTATTTGATTAGTTTGAGTACTTTACATCAAAATATAGTGCTTATTATACCACATTTATACATTTATACTCAAAAGACGGATTATAAAAGTGCGCAGCACAATATTTATTTAAATTTACTTTAATTTTTTACTTAAAGAAAGTAAGAAAAAAACTACAAGTTTTTAACTTCAAATAAAATTTTAAATTTCATATTTATTTAATAGTTCTTGAGAACCTTGGGACATTTTCACGACGAAGGAATAACAATTTTTATAATTTTATAATTATTTTATGACGTGAAGTACTCAAACTGAACAAAGACTATAAATAAAAAATAAGTAACGTGAACTCTGCAAAATGCGTAGAACTATAAGAAGTGGGCAAATTTTGCTCCAAACACGAAATAAAATCCCATTTCGACTTTGGGTAAAACCACGATGCTCCAATCTAGCTAGGTTTGGTCAAATCGAAATGCTCCAAAGCCGATCTTCGGCTTTGGAGCATTTTCATTTGGCCAGAACTAGATTGGAGCACCGTGGTTTGACCCACAGCCGAAAAACGAATTAATTTCAGGTTTGGTTTGGAGCATCCCGCGATGTTCCAATCTAGTTCTGCGCATTTTTTTCGGCCCTGGGCAGAATTCGGCTTTGGGTGCCAACATAAATGTATAAATTATAATGAATAAAACAAAACAAAAAGTTGGTAAACATTTTGTCCGACTTAAATTAATTGCAGCAACATTGTCCATAAAGATTTGAAGACTCGCTAAAAATTTATAAGGTATGATCATTGCATATATTATTATGGCATGCATGCATGATAATTTAAAAAATAAGTTACGTAAACAAATTTTGATGATATATGGACCCCCTAAATTGATAATTATATATAATTTTATTTTATTCTTAATTACATTAAGAAATTTGCAATTTTCTAAATTTTGAGAATTATAATAACTGGTTTTCACCAACTTTTTTTACAACATGCATATGCTTTCATAATAATTTTATAATAAATTATATAATATATTATATTCAAACTATATTTAAATCTTAACTTGAAAACGCGCGGTTAACAGGCCTACTACACGCCACAATATAACATAATATATCTGCTCACGGCGTGCATATTATATATAATAATATAATATATATATAATATGGCATATTACATATTATGTGTATGTACTGGATGGAAAAAAAAGTAAAAAATAAATTAAAAAATAAAATAGGAATATTCCTTCCACATTAAACGTGCTCAATCACTTCACAAGAAATTTAATTATATATTATCAATAGAAACACGTACAAAAAAATAAACTACATATATTTATAATATTATATAATTAAAATATGAAAATATATAATTTTAAAATTAACAGCTAGCACTTTAATTTAAATTATTTTAACTTTTTTTCAATCTCATTCATTTATTCAATTTTATTTAATTTTGTGACAGTTCCTCAGAGCTCCGAATGTCGCGGTGGACTGACGTACGGCGTCTCCGCGGGGTCGAGGGCCTCCGCTCCGTCCAGGAGGCTCGCGAGGTTCCAGTAGCGCTGACGAAGAAGGAAGGCCGCCGCCTTGGGCTGGCGCTGCCGCGTGAACACCCCCTTGTTGTTGCCGCCCACCCGTGTGTAGGCTGGAACAGACGGGACATCGTACGTAGAGGGCTACTTTTATCAAATTTTATTGAACCTTTTGATAGGGACCAGGGGGGTCTTCAAATAACACCACTTAACCTAAACTTAGCCTAAGACTGTCTTAGCGCAACAATAAAGAATACGCTAAGACTGTCTTAATTTTAGGATTGTTGTAATTTGTGTTATTTGAAGACCCCCCCAGATTTTTGAAACTTGTAACACCCTAAAAATGGAGGTGAAAGACGCTGCGACGTCATATATATATATATATACAATGTATTTCGATCCCTATGCTTGTGTGTTAACTTTGTGCATGACTATGACATCACAGCGTTTTGCAGCAAACATTTTGGGTGTTAGATGGTTTAAAAAATAAAAATGTGAAAAAAATTGACAACCATATATATAACTTGAGGTCCTCGGCCAAATATAACAAAGGAAGGAATAAAGAAATTCGGTTCTCGATTATTTTCATGAATCTTCGGAACAGTTTCCAAGTAATTAGCCAGGGAATAATACACCAAAACTGGTTTAAATATACACGGGGGCTGTCAGATCAGATCGTGCCCTCGTAAAGCAAAAGGTCGTGATGCGTAGAGACTCCATGGCCTCAAAGTGTTCTTCGATGTGCGGGTCAGAAACAACTCACATTGGTCAGTCTGGAAGTCCGCGAAGTTCCAAATCATCTCGCCAATAAAGAAGCCTTCCTGGCGCAGTTTGTCAAACGCTTTAAAATGTTCAGACAGAAGTTGTGTTTGGAATTCCTCGGACCAAATAAATGCCGGGTTCTGGAAACAAACAAAAGAGTTTTTATAATATCAATTACTATATTCAGTCGCGGATCATGCCCCCCCCCCCTGATAGTTTGGAATTAACATGTTCAATTTTGGCAATTCCCCCTACAATTAATTTGATTCTTTTCATTAACATTGGCCTGATAAAAATTAAAATGTTGTTGAAAATGTTAATGTTATTCCCCCCCCCCCTCTCCCCCCGTAATTTGGTTCTGGGTACATATTACACCTTCTAAATTAGGACCATATTGTCACGTGGCGGCTTAGGTCTCTAATAATTATTAAGTAACGCGGAAGTGCAGCACCATGAGTGGCGTAGCCAGGATTTGTCCAAGGGGGGGGGGGGGTCTTGAAGATAAATAAGATGGTAAATAGCCCACTGGGGGGTTTGGGGGGCGTAGCCCCCCAATAGCCCGCCGCAGGCACGATTTTTTTAAGGACACGCCCCTTTTTTAGGGTAAAATTATAAAAAAAAAAATACTATTATAGAGAATGCATGGCCTGATGCAATATTTTTAAAATTTTATTTTTTTTTTGCACCCCTTTTTTTAATTTCTTTTCAATATTATACGTGCACTAACGTGCTTTAATTGAGTATATTTAAATCAAGTAATTCATCTAATACCACTTTTATATTGTTTTTATTAGTTTCATGGTGCGCGATTTTTTTGAAAAAGAGACGTGGACTATACATTTTTTCGATGAAAAGTTGCAGCAAATTTCTTATATTTGTAAATCGGAAATTATGTAGTTACAATATTTTTGTCACTACTTTTTCTTATAAAAAAATAGACCACATTTTAAGACGATGTACTGATGTACGAGCAAGAAAAAATATTTTTATTTAATTTTCAAAACAGGAAAATCAATTCATTACATTAAGTATACTGTAAAATTAATACATTTAAAAAATCGGATTTTTTTTAACTTCAAATAATAAATTCAAAGATATACGTACAGTATTATACATGAGACAAAGAAACTATTAGCAATTGCATGTAAGATGTAATATACCTATATAATTAATTAAAAATAATAAAATACTATGTATAATTTTTATTTTTATGCTGAACAGTATGCGGGGAATGCTTTCAACATTTTTTACACTTTAAATTGTTGTCTTTTCGTATACAAAAACATAAATAACTTAATGAGGAATACTACATATTATAATTATCATAATATAGAATTATACCATGATCATATAATCATAATTCTGCAGACCGATTTTAAATCAAATAAATATGTATTAACGATGTGTTTCGGGGATATAAATTTTTATTTTTATTATTTTTTTTTTTAAGAAAATTTTTCATAAAATTTTAGCTAATTCGTATCTGTCGAGTCCCATTTTTTGTTATTTTTCCCTTAAAATTTACTAAGGTTCAGCTCTCAAGGGGGGGGGGGGTATAACACCCAACCCCCCCCCCTTGTCTACGCCCCTGTGCAGCACTATATATGGTTATGCACGTAATTCTGATGCGTCTAGACGCCGCATCAGCACTGCAGTGCAATGGCCTGCAGCTATATAGGTATTGCCATAGAGTGATATATTTGGAATATATATCACTCTATGGTATTGCTGACACTTCACGTTTGGGAGTTATATAAGCCGCCATTGACTTGGTCACGGGGGGTACTCTGTTACACAAACTTTTATAATTATTGTACTCTTTGCGGCCGGCCCTGCCGGGCTCGGTCGCATGTATTACTACATTAATTAATTAAAGTGTGGATCCACAAGACGTCTCGAGTCTCTGTTCTGATACTCCTCTGCCCAACCACAGGAAGATCCCGTCTCAATATCACACGGAGTGGTGTAACCAGCCGCTCCGTGACAATATGACCATGCAGCTCCAGCCATTTCTCTCGCCTTCCATCCTTGCATGTTTAAGGGGAAGGTAACACGCCCAATGTTAAAAATATTTCCACACTGTATGAAAATTATGAAACATAAATATTTTCTTTAAATATTTTCCTGTAGATCCCCTATCAGTATAGATAAAATATCAGGTGTTTAAAAATTAGTAACTAAAAAAAATCGCTCGAATTTGTATTTATACACTTGATATTTTATATATAGATCAATATACTGATGGGGGATGTATATATAGAGGAGAAAATTTTAAATTTTATTTTTTTTTATAATTTTCATGTGTGGGATTTTTTTTAACATTGGGCGTGTTATTTTAAAGGCATACAGGTCTCAAATTAAAAATTAGGCAGTCACAGAGAGTTGCTTGAGTTGACGATCAACATTTGGATTATTTTTTCCATGCGCGATGCAGCTGCATGAGCGGGGGCTGCAAAGTATAAGGATGCAGGTCCTTGATGACGTCAAAATGACGTCACAACGCACAACCATACATACGCCGCCATGTTTTTTGACGTCATCAAGGACCTCTGCATCCTTACTGTGCAGCCCCCGCTCATGCAGCTGCATCGATCGCGCACGTAAAAAATAATCTGAATGCTTATTGTCAACTCAAGCAACTCTCTGTGACTATCGAATTTTTAATTTGAGGCCTTTATGCCTTTAACCCTTAATATACAGGCTACATAGCGTAGGGTGAACTAGTACAGAAATTTCCCACAAAAAGTTTACCCTGTGTTATAGTCCCGGCCAAGTGTCAGCTCCGTACTCGGCCATGATGACCGGTTTGTTGAAGGTAAAACTGTTTGGTGGTGTGACAAGTTACCCTGTGTAGTCCCGGCCAAGTGTCGGCTCCGTACTCGGCTATGATGACCGGTTTGTTGAAGGTAAAACTGTTTGGTGGTGTGACAAGTTACCCTGTGTAGTCCCGGCCAGGTGTCGGCTCCGTACTCGGCTATGATGACCGGTTTGTTGAAGGTAAAACTGTTTGGTGGTGTGACAAGTTACCCTGTGTAGTCCCGGCCAGGTGTCCGCTCCATACTCAGCCATGATGACCGGTTTGTTGAAGGTTTGGTGCCACGCGCGCGCCTCCGCCTCGACGTTCACGGCGATCACCTCGAGGCGGCCCGCGTCCGAGTACCACGCGTTGTACCGGTTGAACGAAACCACGTCCAGCAGCTGGGCCTGCGGTCATCACCAGGTGGTCAGGGTATGCTACCAGGTACTCAAGGTGTGCTACCAGGTTCTCAATGTATATATGCTATTAGGAATTCAGGGTATCTTGCTACCAGGAATTCAGGGTATATATGCTACCAGGAATTTAGGGTATCTTGCTACCGGAAATTCAGGGTATCTTGCTACCATGCAGGAATTCAAGATATATGCTACCAGGTACTCAGGGTATGCTACCAGGTATTCAGGCTATGCTACCAGGTATTCAGGCTATGCTACCAGGAATTCAGGTAGGTGAGTGGGCCACACCGAAACAACGTATGGGCGACTTTCAGGGCAATTTTTACTCACTTCTTCTCAAATGGAGTATCGACCTCAGAAATGAATAGAAGGTGCAAAGTTGTGCTACTCTATTTTTTTTTTTTTTTTTTTTTTAAGATTTTTTAGAGTCCGGGAAATATTTTTAAAAAATTATTGAAAGTACAGAGAAAGTGACGCCTCTCGTAATAAAAAGATAGGACCTAAGGGCCTTAGTTCAAACCTGACCTCGGCAAAACTTTTTAGCAATAATTTCGGGGCTCTAAAAAGTCTGAAAAAAATTAGAGTGGCATAACTTTGCATCCTCCACATCCATTTTTACAATGAAAAATTTAAAAATTTTAAAATTTTGAGGTCGACATGCTCTATTATAATATAAACAACGTCCGATTAGAGCAGAAACCAATTTAATTAAGCCGGTATTAAACGATAAAATTTTATTTCTTATATTTACAAGAAAACTTAAACTCCATTTTGTTTGTATTGAGATGAAATTTTCTTGTAAGGAAAAATTGTACGCAAAATTGTATCTTGTAATGCAGACTGTCTGTAAGATGATAAAATATAACACCGCCCGATCACTGCGCCTTGGCAGAGCGGCAAGCACCTGCTCATGGAGATAAGACCGATTGAGGAGATAAGACGTTTTAGAGCGCCGGGTAGTTAGGAAGTGTATTATTATCCAGCGCCTGACCAAGCGATACGATACACAGCTGCCATGCAATATTGTAAGGCGCATGTGGGTGGAAACGGTTCGACTAATTCGCTTGGAAGAATTTTATCAACTGAGAGCATAAATTAATTTAAATTGGTGTTGCCCTCATTACAAAATATTTAAAAATATTTTTTGCATGAGGGTAAAAAAAAAAAAAAAAAAAAAAAAAAGCATGCATTTACAATGGTAATAATGTTAGATAAGATACTATAATCATATGATTAAAAAATGTTCTCTTTTCTTATAATACGTATGTATGGGTACGTTCATATTATATATATATCATTATAAACTATAAAGGTTGTTTTCATCGTTTTGAGTAACACACATTATTGCATTATATAGATCGAATCATAATAATAAATAATAATAATATAGTATTATTATACTATATATATATATATATATATATATATATATATATATATATATATATATAATAATCATGCGGCGTAATTTTCAAATTTCTCGAAATAAAATTTGATTCTTGTCGAATAAAATTTGTATTTTTAAGTTTAGCATGTTTTCGTCATAGCCATAGCTTATTTTTTGTAACATTTCAGTTCTAAAAATTTACGTTACAATTAAGTCGTTCAATTTGTGCCCCTCATGTAACGAAGATTTATAGAGGCTTCAAATGTTCCCCGGCGGAAAAATTTTCTCCATAAACCTCCATGCTAGAAAATTTGAATTTTTTCTCAGTAACTATTAAATCTATAAATTTGAAAACATCTACATTTTTTTACATAGGTTTGGAAAGGACGGTGGGAACACCGCAAAATCAGCTGACTAGCCTCGCCTCTATTTAGGATTGTGTGGACTTAGGAGGAAATATTACCACTTTGTCATTGTCGTAGGACTGAGCGAGCGCGATGGTGATTGGTCGAGTGTAGTCCAGCTCCCTGGCCAGGTCACGCACCTGCCTGCAAGTAATAGAAGTCAATCAACGTCGAGCGTGGTTAGTACTTGGATGGGTGACCGTTTCAAGTAAAAATTACGTTGCTTTCTCCCTGGGGTAAATTCATCTCGCTTTCCACCCAGTGCAGTGATGCACTCGTGTGTAGTTTCCCAGGCTTTGGACATCACTTTGGTCCATTGATAATGGACAATTTGCATCAACTTTTTTAGTAGCTCAATCGAAAGAGGAGGTCGAAAAATACACCTGTAAATTTTATGCGATTTTTATTCGTACTGCATCATGGCTAAAAGAGAGGTCACGTGACCTGGAGCCGGCGCCCGTGTCGCCCGTGACGTCATTGAACTGTCTGGTCAAGCAAACGATTGTCTATATAACGCTCGTAAACAATAAATTAATTGTTGCTTGTTTCCATAGCAACGTGGTTGTTTGCAAGCGTTATAAAGTCGATCGTTTGTTTGACGGAACAGTCAAGTGACGTCACGGGCGACACGGGCGCCGGCTCCAGGTCACGTGACCTCTCTTTTAGCCATGATGCAGTACGAATAAAAATCGCATAAAATTCACAGGTGTATTTTTCGACCTCCTCTTTCGATTGAGCTAGTAAAAAAAGTTGATGCAAATTGTCCATTATAGGTGTCCATCCTGACTGACGTTTTCACGGTTCTCTCAGTCTCACTTCAGCGAATGCTGGGACGTGGCCACCATCCTTTCCCTCCCTTATCCCTTTCCCCACATCAAGCTCAGTTACAAGGTGATCCTCGTAAAAGAAGAAAACAAAAGAAAACTGAAATCTGACCGGAAGTAGGGCTCTGCCTCGAGGTGCTGCGTGCGCGGCTCATTGGCGATGGACCACATGAAGACGGAGGGGTGGTTCTTGTCGCGTTGGACCAGCTCCGTGAGGGCGCGCTTGTGGGCAGCCAGCATCTCGTCAGAAAAGAACCTGCACACAATCTAGCATTGGTCTCCTCACTCGGAGCTACAAAAATACCAGGGACCGCGCGGTTGCTCTCTGATGCTCAAAAAATTGAGAGCATCCGGGATGCTCTAAAAAATTAGGAACATCTGGATGCCCATCCACGGAATACTGGAAAAATAAAAAAGCATCCAGATGCACATCCACGGAATTCTCGAAAAATGCAAGCATCCGGTCCCTGAAAAATACAGAATAATACACCAGTCAATTTTATAGAATTTATTTTGATATGCAGCATGCAGTAAATGGAGTTAGTATGTGGAGATGCCAAATTTAAAAGAGGTCACGTGACCCAACGTCCCTAAACTGATTGATCGAACAAGCGATCAGCTATCAAACGTTTGTAAGCAATAGACGACTTGCAAAACCCCATTTTTAGCAAAAAGTAAACAAACAAAAGTGACCCCCAGACTCCCCCAGTTCATTGTTGATTTGATTATGTGTATAAATTTTGCTTATACATTGGACCTTATGGGAAATTGACGATTTTCACACACAGATTTCAATATGTTACAAATCTATGATTCTAAATATAAAAATATCACCAGAATCTGCAGTTTTTGGCCATTTATAATGCTGAAATGCGTTTCAGAAGAAGTTTTCTTTACTTTAATATATGGTAAATTTTTAGGAGTGTATCCCTGTAAAAAAAAAAAAATCATTTGATACCAAATCAGCCAATTGCAATGGGGGAAGATATTTAACTAGGCAAACTCCAGTTTGTTGATTTTAAACTGTTGCAATAATCAACAATCTGGAGCTTCCTTGGTTACGTATCTTTCCCCATGCAATTGGGCTGATTTGGTATCATATTAAATTTACCATATTAAAGTAAAGAAAACTTCTTCTGATACGCATTTCAGCATTATAAAGGGCCAAGAACTACAGATTCTGGTGATGTTTTTATATTTAGAATCGTAGGTTTGTAACATATTGAAATCTGTGTGTGAAAATCGTCAATTTCCCATAAGGTCCAATGTATAAGCAAAATTTATACACATAATCAAAACAACAATGAACTGTGGGAAGTGTGGGGTCACTTTTGTTTGTTTACTTTTTGCTAAAAAATGGGGTTTTGCAAGTGGTCTATTGTTGCTTACTTACTTATTTACTTTGTTTCCATGGTAACGAGGAAACTTAGAAATGTAAAATTAATCTGACGTCATCGGTGACGCGAAGAGAGACTACAGCTCTTTCCATCATCTTTTTTGTCATGCCGCAGTGCTAAATTATTGACATAAAATTGACAGGTGTATTTTTCGAATTCCTTTTTCATTGAGCTAAAAGAATGCCAGCTCATTCTCTTAAGTGGGGTTACCACGTTTCATCTCACTGCATGGGGTTTAATTTAATTAAAAGTCTAACCCAAACATGCAGGGCCCAAAAGAGCCGCGACTAATGACTGATCTCACTCGGTGTTGACGCTGGGGACCTCGTCGATGACCAAGAAGCCCTCCTGGTCGGCCACGTGCATGCTCTCCTCGGAGTACGGGTAGTGGGAGGTGCGGTAGCAGTTGGCGCCCAGCCACCCCATGAGGTGCGTGTCTCGCGCCAACAGCGCCAGGTCCAATCCCTTACCCCGGAACTGCACCAAAAAGAACATTGGATGATGGGGTTTTCATATTTCAAAGTTTGTATTGTGACACTTGCAACTTAAAGTTAAAGGCTTAACCTGAGAATTGGTCAAATTTAACATGGCAAAAAGAGTCATCGAAAGACCTTTTTCAAATTAACTATATAGGTAGACTTACAACAATCTTCTTATAAGCCTTCAGTTTTTTCAGAATTTTTTAACCACCGGTTTATGAAATATATGCTAATTCGGCCTAAGACATGCTTATACTTGTTAGTATCAGCGATCGAAGCTTCGGTCACCGATACTTGCAATTTTTCGTCCAAATTAGCATATACTTCATAAACCGGTGGCTGAAGAAACTCAAGGCTTATAAGAAGATTGTTGTAAATCTAGTTAATATATAAAGAAGATCCTTCGATGACTCCTTTTTTTTTTTTCATCCCAACTTTCAGGTTATACCTTAAAGATGTACCAAAGTGGAAACTTTTTTTTACATATTCGGGCAGCTAAGAATTATTCTAATATCCCCGTGGCTCAATATTTTCGTACGATGCCAAGTTATTTTACAAATAATTATTTAGTTTGAAAAGTGAGTTCAAAAACCGTTGGTTGATTCAAGTAGGTGCGCGTCCGCAAACAGGCGCGGATCCAAGGGGGGGGGGGGGGCGATGGGGGCGATCGCCCCCCCCCCCCAAAAGGCCCCAAAATACATTGAAGGTATTACCACCCCCCACCCATCGCCCCCCTCCCACCCCAAAATTTAACATTGCGGGATAGGGCACCGCCCCCCCCCCCAAAGCCGCGGGCTGGATCCGCCCCTGTCCGCAAAAGCCGCTGATACGACGAGAATCTCCCGCGAATCGGGGGATCTTCCTCTCACCCCCTTCTTGTGCAGAATAATTCTTTGCTGCCCAAATATAATTTGTAAAAAGTATTCAATTTGATGCATTAAAATCAAGCATACGTGCATATACTCAAACGATCACTGGACACACAGAAAGTATAGGACTTTAATAAATAACATTTGGAACCTGTGACCAAACATGACCACTCTTGAGAGATTTCATGTCTCTGACCAAACATAACCACATTGATGGGGACCACATATCTTACGTCTGAGTCCTCGTGCCTGCCGACGCCGCGGACGTAGAGCGGTCGGCCGTTGATCTGCACGCTGGTGCTGTTGAAGTGCACGGAGCGCACGCCCACGGGCTGACGGTACACGTCAAGGACCCGACCCTCCGACATGAGCTCTACCTGCAACAACAACCTTCATGAAGGTCGAACCTGGTGGTACAGAACCCTCCGACATGAGCTCTACCTGCAACAACAACCTTCATGAAGGTCGAACCTGGTGGTACAGAACCCTCCGACATGAGCTCTACCTGCAAGAACAACCTTCATGAAGGTCGAACCTGGTGGTACAGAATCCTCCGACATGAGCTCTACCTGCAAGAACAACCTTCATGAAGGTCGAACCTGGTGGTACAGAATCCTCCGACATGAGCTCCACCTGCAACAACAACCTTCATGAAGGTCGAACCCGGTGGTACAGAACCCTCCGACATGAGCTCCACCTGCAACAACAACCTTCATGAAGGTCGAACCTGGTGGTACAGAACCCTCCGACATGAGCTCCACCTGAAACAACAACCTTCATGAAGGTCAAACCTGGTTGTACAGAACCCTCCGACATGAGCTCCACCTGCAAGAACAACCTTCATGAAGGTCGAACCTGGCGGTACAGAACCCTCCGACATGAGCTCGAATCCACCTGCAACAACAACCTTCATGAAGGTAGAACCTGGTGGTACAGAACCCTCCGACATGAGCTCCACCTGAAACAACAACCTTCATGAAGGTCAAACCTGGTTGTACAGAACCCTCCGACATGAGCTCCACCTGCAAGAACAACCTTCATGAAGGTCGAACCTGGCGGTACAGAACCCTCCGACATGAGCTCGAATCCACCTGCAACAACAACCTTCATGAAGGTTGAACCTGGTGGTACAGAACCCTCCGACATGAGCTCCCCTGCAAGAACAACCTTCATGAAGGTCGAACCTGGTGGTACAGAACCCTCCGACATGAGCTCCACCTACAACAACAACCTTCATGAAGGTCGAACCTGGTGGTACAGAACCCTCCGACATGAGCTCCACCTGAAACAACAACCTTCATGAAGGTCGAACCTGGTGGTACAGAACCCTCCGACATATGAGCTCGACCTGAAACAACAACCTTCATGAAGGTCGAACCTTGTGGTACAGAACCCTCCGACATGAGCTCCACCTGAAAGAACAACCTTCATGAAGGGCGAACCTGGTGCATGGTACAGAACCCTCCGACATGAGCTCCACCTGAAAGAACAACCTGAAGGTGATCTGATCTTGAAACGGGAGACTTGCAATAAAAATGAAGACAAGTAAACAAGTTCAAGAAATGGCTGTTTTGCAGCTGCGTTGACTTAATTGGTTTTATTACTCATTATTAAGATTTTTTATATTTTTTTTTTATAAAGAAGAAAAATCAACTATATATATTCTTGGTATCTGTGAGATGAAGTACGAACCTCGAGCGTGTACAGGTAGCCAGGCTGCGGGTGCATGTGGCGCGGCCACCACAAGTTGGCGTCGTTGAGCACCAGGGCGCCCTGACAGCCCGCCTGGCGCCTCACGCGGTACACCCCGCCCGCGTCCACCAGAGACACCGCGCACTCGGGGGGCCCGGGGAACACCTCGCCCTCCGTGAGAACCTCGTAGGAGACCAGCGCGTCGTAGCCTGGACAAGGTCATTCAAGGTCATGGCAAGGTCAAATCCTTTCATCAAGAATTAAAATTTGTTGTGAAAAGTCTGCAGCACAGAAATTCCTCCTATGCTTATAATACTGTATATTATGTAGGATTGTATTATAATGTGGCTTTCCACTAAATGTTAAATTGTATTTGATGCTTGCAATAACCATAAAACCACGTGACATGACGAGTGAATTAACCAGTTCCTTGTTTTTCCAGTGTAAGAATGAACTCCATGAGGAATAAAGAAATGAAGAATAAATCAACGTACCAAATCTCACTATATAGCATTAAATTTAAATACATTGGTTAGATAAGGGAAACCATTTTAGGCCTATTCGACTATATAATATATATGATTCGATCAGGGTACCTAATTTCAAAAGTGATCACGCCCAGTTACCCCCCCCCTTACCCTGCAGGGTTGGAAATATATAATATATGTAAAAATCAAAATGCCGTCAAAATTTCTAAAAAAAAAAAAAGAGGGTAAAAAATATTTCAAATTCAATGACGTTCTAGAGAGGGGATTGCGCTGACGTCATGCGAGGAGGGCCAGAATACACGAACTAGCATATAAACAAAGTGTTCAATATTTTTTTTACTTTACTTAATAAAATAAATCAAGTTTAAATACTTCAATAATACTTTAACAGTGCACGATAGAACTCATAAAAAAAATCTCACCGCCAAAAAACCATTAAAAGTATTTTTTATAATTTTTTTTCGTCATTTTGCCTATGCTTACTGTATAATCTGGCCTGCCAAATCTTTCTCTTTTCCCTCCCTCCTGCGCCTCCTTCGCAATGTATTATTATAGGGAAACCCCTCTCCCGCCTCACGTAAACATAAACAGAAATCAGCTCTATACCATTTGACCCTAGTTCATTCCCCAAAAGCACCTTAAAACTATGAAATTTTAATTCAATTTTTTAATTGTCAGATTTGAGTTTCACCAAATACTCGGTCACTTTATGAGGACAACAGGTTCTTTCACTTAACAACACCGGACATTGCACTCGGAGAATCTTCTTTGTCGGGTCAAGTACAAACTTGACCAAGTATTTTATAATATTTTTATTCTTTTTTTTCTCCTGTTATCAACACAGTCTTGCCCTCGTTCTGCAGCGAGAGCAAGTTAGTCTCACGTAAACACCAATCAACTAAAACTTCCAGCTTCAGGGATATTTGATGGAGTACCGACCTCAAAAAATTTTATTGCAGAAATGGATAGAAGGTGCAAAAATATGCTACTCTGAATTTTTTCAGATTTTTCAGAGACCGGGAAGTATTTTTAAAAAATTATTGAAAGTGCAGAAAAAGTGCCGCCTCTCTTAATAAAAGATAGGACCCAAAAGGGACGTGGATTCGAACCCGACCTCGTCAAAACTTTTTAGCAATACTTCCCGGTCCCTAAAAAATATGAAAAAAATCAGAGTATCATATTTTTGCACCCTCTATCCATTTCTGCAATAAAAAATTTTGAGGTCGGTACTCCAATGGATAGAGGGTGCAAAGTCATGATACTCTTATTTTTGTTTTCAAATTTTAAGAATTCGGGACCTATTTTTAAAAAAAAAAAAAGTTGGAAGTACAATGAGAGTGACGCCTCTCTTAATAAAAGCATATTATAGGACCTAAAAGCTCCAAACCTGACCTCGGCAAAACTTTTTAGCAATACTTCTCACGCTCTAAAAAATCTGGAAAAAAAAAAATCAAAATGCCATAGCTTTGCACTCTCTATCCATTTTTGCGATAAAATTTCTTGAGGTCGACACTCCATTAGGACTAGTACATGCATGCATTTTATTTTATTTTATTTTTTTACAAGGATACACCCCTAAGAGCTTACAGCTCGCGGCGGGGTACTGGGTAGGGATAAGGTAGGGAACGGATAGTGGCCACGGCCTGCATGCTTACGCGTCCCAGCATTCGCTGAGGTGAGACTGAGGGAACCTTGGAAAACCTCAGTCAGGACGGACACCTCTACTTTTTCTCAATGGACCAAAGCGATATCCAAAGCCTGAGGAACCACACACAAGTGAACATTAACTAACGAATCCCCAGAGGCCGTCGCTGGGAGCCGTCCTGGTGGTCACGTCCGCCTTCCTTGAGGGACTGGAGACTGCCGAGACCGCGCAGCACCATGGGGGCGGTTATGGAGAACAGGGAGGGTTTCAAGGGGGCGGTTATGGAGGACAGGGAGGATATTATGGGGGTGCAGGCTATGGAGGACAGGGAGGGTATTATAGGGGTGGCTATGGAGCTAGGACAGGGAGGGTATCATGGGGGTGGTTATGGAGGACAGGGGGAGGGGGTATTATAGGGGCGGTTATGGAGGACAAGGGGGTATTATGGGGGCGGTTATGGAGGACATGGGGGTTATCATGGGGGCGGCTATGGAGGACAGGGGGGTATTATGGGGGCGGTTATGGAGGACAGGGGGGTTATCATGGGGGTGGTTCTGGAGGACAGTGAGGGTATCATGGGGGTGGTTATGGAGGACAGGGGGAGGGGGTATTATGGGGGTGGTTATAGAGGACAGGGGGAGGGGGTATTATGGGGGCGGTTATGGAGGACAAGGGGGTATTATGGGGGCGGTTATGGAGGACATGGGGGTTATCATGGGGGCGGCTATGGAGGACAGGGGGGTATTATGGGGGCGGTTATGGAGGACAGGGGGGTTATCATGGGGGTGGTTCTGGAGGACAGTGAGGGTATCATGGGGGTGGTTATGGAGGACAGGGGGAGGGGGTATTATGGGGGCGGTTATGGAGGACAAGGGGGTACGTATTATGGGGCCGGGCGGTTATGGAGGACAGGGGGGTTATCATGGGGGCGGCTATGGAGGACAAGGGGGGTTACTACGGGGGTGATGATGAAATATGATATTGAAGTATACATTGTTTGCAATAATAATTGTAATCGATGATATTTCAAATTTTATTATGATAAAATAATAACAATATATTTTTTGTAAAATATAATGTGTTTTTGTTACTCTGGTTTTCCCCTACGATACTATCATAGAACGTCATATAATTTATATTATCTAAATATGACTTAATTATAATTATTTTTTATTAAATATATTTTTAAAACTATTTTTAGTCCGTAGAGAAGATGTGATCTCCATCAGATGTCGTACCTTATAAATTAACTCCAATGTATGTGCTTTTTCCGTGCCGATGACAGAATTAATATTTATGTTTACATGCATGATTTCCTCTCTCGCTAAATAAGGGATATAATTTTACTATGGTCTGGTTTTTGAATGGTCAAGCACCATAAAATTGTTTTATTTCATATAATTTGGAATGAAAACCTATAGTTATGTTATTTCAAAAATTTTCAGATTTTTTTAATCCTCTAATAAGGTGGATTCACATGGCGATTTTTATCATGCGATAATAATGCGCACTTACTCTGTCATCCATTGGCGGCCATAATGGGCGATTAAAAGAAAAAGAGCATCGTAATTAACGCGATTACCGGTGAATTCGCCGCTGCATATATAGAATTTCGCAGCCTTTACGTCAAATCGCGCCGCATCGCCGTTGTCGCTCATGAAAATCCACCTTAACACCTTTAACAAGGTGCTGTATAACGCCGTGACGTCATAGTCATGCAAATATTTAACACAAGCATAGGGAAAGACGTTGCATGACTATGACATCACAGCGCGTCGTCCCCTCGATTTGAAGAGTGTTATAGAGAGGTTTAAAAAAATTGAAAAGGCTAATACATAATTTGAGGTTTTCTCAATTCAAACATGCAATAAAAAAATCACGAATATTGTTCTTAATTATCTCCTTTTGGCTGCATGGAAATTTGACTGCGCTGCACAATAATGTCAGAGATAACGAAGTTAATTATATCGTTATATTGATCACCGAAGTCAAGTTATGTCGAGCGTGGTTAGTACTTGGATGGGTGACCGTTTCAAGTAAAAATTACGCTGCTCCCTCCCTGGAGAAAATTCGCCTCGCTTTCCACCACACACAAGATGCACTTGTGTGTGGTTCCCCAGGCTCTGGACATGGCTAAAAAGTAGAGGTGTCCGTCCTGACTGAGGTTTTCCACGGTTCCCTCAGTCTCATCTCAGTGAATGCTGGGACGCTTAACAGAGGCAGTGGCCACCAATATCCCTATACCCAGGATGCATTACCCCACCGCTGCGGTGGGCGCGAGCTCTTAAGGGTGTATCCCTGTAAAAAAAAAAAGTACCGACCTTGTCCGCTAGGTGCGATGGTGGCGGCCACGGAAATGTCGTCGACGTGGACGTACGGCGTGGTGTACAGCTGCACGGAGCGGTGAATCCCCGCGTAGTTGAAGAAGTCGAACGAGTACGTCTGCACGCGCCTCGTCTGCCCCCCGCCGCTGCGACAGCCAAATTTATTTATTATCCCTGAAAATTATATTGATCGAACTTTCCATAAAACATGTACCCTATATATCCCTATAGCTTTACCCAAAGTAGTTTGGACTTTATATATTAACTTTATGAGTTAACCACCGTATTATATGGGGGCCAAGCTAAAGGTCACATCTGAGGAATACCGCTATATGGCCAATGAAAAAGGTGCGACGTTGCCATTTCGGTGGCACAGGCACAGCAAAATGGCTGCACCATTTCGCAACGTTGCTTGATTTTATGCCATTTCATATTAACTGGCGGCACACATGTTTGATGGCACATATATGAACCCTCGACAACATGCAGGTACTCACATGTCGAGTGTCCTGACGAGACCCTGCGGCACGGTGACGTCACTCAGCTCGTTGTCCACGGACACGGTGACTCGGTTCAGCGCTCCGAAGTCCAGCCACTGAGAGACCTCCGCCTGGAAGGGAAGGTGGCCTCCCTCGTGTGCTGCCACCTCGTAGCCGTTCACCCACTGCGGACAACCTGGGTAAGCAATTAACTAGCCCTGAAAACAGACGCCGCTCTAAAATTATGCCAGGCCGTCAGTGGCAAAAGGAGGGTGGCTTTTGCTGCTCGCTGCGAAGCCGCGGTGAGTAGGAGTGTTGTGACGGTTGAGCTCTGCAGGCTCACGCCCAGACCCTTCAGCGCTCACCGTCACAACCCTTCTACTCACTGAAGCTTCGCAGCGAGCAGTCGGACCAAAATGAGAAGCCTCCAGGTACCTGAATTACAGGAGCGCGCCACAACTCCTGCCGCGTGACGTCATAGTCATGCAACATCTTTCCTTAGCTTATGTGTTAATTATTATACTTGGGTCTAGGGAGCGACGATTTCCAGACCAATGCGCATCGATGCGCATGCGCGGATATCTTAGCGCAAACGTTTGAAATGTAAGAGACAACAAAATACCACCGTTTTTACTCCATATTATAACATATATTAAATAAATAAATAATGTTTTAACTATAAACTAATAAATACTAATATTTGTTAAACTAAATTTGCTTATATATGTTTTATCTTGCGTCTTGCACTAATACACGTAATATTATTACATAATTACATTATATATATTATTATACTAATAATATATATTTTTTACATAAATATATTATTAGTCTTTTATTAAACACAAAAAGTGTACATACAAAATAATATTAGAAATATACATTATATATATATTTCGATTTCTATATAATTTTGTCAGAATGCGCCACCTTGAGGTGATGAGGTGATACTGCATGAGGGAACCGTGGAAAAGGTATATCACGTCTGCAATATACCACGAAAACGAAAATCACGAAAGAATTTTTAAGGAATTACTTTAATTATCCCGAAAACAATTACATCGAAAACAAATATAAACGAAATCATTTACCACGAAATTAAATTAATACGAAACGAAACAATAACGAGAACAAAAATCAAGAAAACAATTTGACCGAAAGTTATTTGAACGAAAATATTTAAGACGAATACAAAAATAACGAAACACTTTGAACGAAATTTATTTGAACGAATTAATGTAATGTAAAATATAGAACGAAACAACGAATTATATATTATAACAAGAAAACATTTTTTACTTAATAGAGTTGTATAATATATAATATATATATATATATAATTTATATATATATTATATTAAAATTACTAAAAAAATATAATTATAATATATAAAAGATCAAATACACACATATATATATTTATGAAGAGTATAATGGAAAAAAGATAAACCCTCATATAAAATAATATCATGTAAGTCATGCAACTGCATGCATTTTATATCAATGCTATAATATATATTACATACGCATATATATAATAGCGCCCGCGACGAGTTGAAATAAATTTAATCTTTTTTTCACTTTAAACTCTCCTCTCATCTTTTCTCCTCTCATCTTTTCTCCTCTCATTTTTTCTCCTCTTATTTTGCACCATTTTAGAGGAAAAAAGAGGTACACGTGAAATAGCTAGACGAGATTATACGTCTTTTTTCCTCTTCTTGAATATAAAATGTTTGAAATATTGTCTTCATTTCATCCTCACTTTGAGCGGAGAAGAAATAAGATGTGTTTTGGAGGTAAAAAGATTAGGTTTAGACGTGTGTGTAAAGAATGAGTTGAAGATGAAATTTTTCAACTAGCAATTAAGGCCTCTCGACATGATTGTAATAATGAATTTTGATTTAAATACACAGCGCCGCTATAATTAAGTGTTTAATATAAAACATCAATTCGTGATTTCTAAAATTTAAGTTTTTAAAGATGCGTGTTTTCACGATGCATTTCATAATTGCCTATAGCTAGCTCCTAAATAATATCAAATTTACTTTACTATAAATGTTTAATATACTTCGACTCTATTGCATTAATTCTCTTCGTTTTATTTTTATTTTTTTTGTTTAATAATTAATTGTTATAATTTTTTATTAATATTTTAATTATTTTTCTTCATCGGTGTTTTTGATTTCGGTCAAATAACGTTCGTTGAAATTGTTTTCATTATTTCTGTATTCGTCTGTAATGTTTTCGTTCAAATAACTTTCGGTCAAATGCCAAATTGTTTTCTTGATTTTTTTTTATTTCGTTTTAAATGTTTTCGTTTTATTTCACTTTCGTTGTTTTTCAATTCGTTCAAGTAACTATCGATCAAATGGTTTTCGCGTGATTATTGAATTCGGCTAAAATGTTTTCGATGTAAATGCTTTCGTGCTTTTTAAGTTTCGTTATAAATGCATTCACATTTTTCATTTCGGTTAATTATGTTTTCGTATAAAATGTTTTCATGTTAAATTACTTTCGTCCTTTTTGTTTTCGGTGTGTAATATATGCCTTTTTCATATAAATTGTTTTCGTTCTTTTATTTTTCATTCTTTTGACGTTATAGACTCTATATAATAGAAAACCGCAGCCAGCAGGGCGGGCACCTCTATTTTTTCCAATGGACCAAAGTGATGTCCAAAGACTGCATGTGCATGGGGATTCGATCGAACCACATACAATTAAGTGCATCGATCACTGCACTATTATATACTAGCTTTATATGTGTATGCATATATGGGTTGGAAAGCGATTTTTTTTTTATTTACTTGCGCCCATATGTAGGAGCAGAACGTAATTGTTACTTGAAACGGTCATATGCAACCATCCAATTAGTAACCACATTTAACGTATATAGCTTGACTTCGGTGATATAACGAGAACCGAGGGTCAATGCATTGTGCCGTGCACGCGCATGCAACCTCAAATTTCGAATCTTGATCACGATATTTAATTTTTTTAAAATTATTTCTTATTGAAAGTATACTTGAATTTTATGTAATTTTTTAATACTTTTTTACAAAAGTGTTTTTTTCATTTTTGTGAATGAAATTTTTGCCAGTATTTCGTAGCGCGCGTCACAGTAGAAAATCATCCTGGCAGTTTGACGGTACGTTAATTGAAATACGCAAAGATCGCGAGGCTTTATTCAAAGAGCTTCTTGGCGTTCTCGTTATATCACCGAAGTCAAGCTATATATATACGTTGAGTGTGGTTACTAATTGGATGGGTGATCGTTTCAAGTAACAATTAATTGCGTTGCTCCTATATATGGGAGATTATATATACATATAAGGAGAAGAGGCTTCAAGTGTGTGACATATTAAGCTTTTGGGAGATCAGTGGTGCAAAATTGATATATATATATACGTCTTTTTTTATAGTAAGTGTTTTTCAGGCCGGTCGTTATGATCTGAATGTGTTCTCAGCACTGAGAGGGTGTCAGTCAAAAGGAGTTAGCGTAGACCTTGTATTGCGTGATATAGTCAGATTGTGCTCTCTACACCTATGGGAAATTCTGCTTATCTGCTCATATATCGCTTCCTTCTTCTTTCCCCGTGTATTATATTCAGTGGCGTAGCCAGGATTTGCCCAAGGGGGGGGGGGGTTCTTCAGGACAAAGATTGAGAACAACCCATGCACTGGGGGGTTTGGGGGGCGAAGTCCCCCAATAGCCCGCCGCAGGTGCAATTTTTTTAAGGACACGCCCCTTTTTTAGGGTAAAATAATGGAAAAATACTATTATATTAGAGGGTAAAATATATGGCCTGATGCAATTTTTTTAACATTTTATATTTTTTTCACCCCATTTTTCAATTTCTTTTGAATACGTGCGTATAATAAATAAAGCTTTGAGTAAATCATTTTAATTAAATCAAGTAATTTTTAAAATTGATTTAATAATCCAAGTTCACATCATTAAGATATTGTAAAAAATAAATAAATAAAAAAGGGAATTGCTTCTCTTATTTTTGTTAAATTTTGTCTGCACCGGGTGCGTGAAGCAACCAATTAAAAACGAAGGTACGTGCAGCACACGTGAGAGCGTTTTATTTATACAATAGTAGTTATATGCACATGCAGTTTGTAAGGGAAATAAAAAATTTATTTATGAGGCGCACTTTTTCCTGTTAAAATGTTAAAATTAGAAACTAACTTATAATTTGTTTATTTTAAAGAAAAGACTTATACTAAACTTGATACCCCTAAATATCAATTTTTTATTTAACTTTTTTTTTTTCAAATTAATTTCTATAATTTTTCCTTTTTTCTTATATCCATGTAGTCACTACTCGATCTTCATGGGGGGGGGGGTTAAACCCCGACCCCCCCCCCCCTGGCTACGCCACTGGGTGTATTATATAGTCAGGGTCTTACAATTCCTTGCCTGATGACTCTGCAAGGCCGCAAGGCCGGTATATATCATTTGCCTGATGTGTGATATGCTTTTGCATATATTACGCGTATATATCAATTAGGTGTTTGTTGTTTTATTAATTGTTTAACTTTTCATTTTATTATTTTGACGATGTAGTTACAATATTAATGTCTGAATTATATTATTTTCTTTGGGTGAATTTACGCATTTTGTGTATGGATTCGACTTTCGTCTTTTGCATTAATTGGTTTTGATAAGTTTTATTTATTAATATTTTTCCCTCCAAACTATATGTATTTTTATAAGCCAATAAACAATTATTATATATTATTATATGGGGTACGTAAATAAAAAAAAATCGCTTTCCAACCATGCATATATATATATATATAATAGTGCAGTGATCAATGCTTATATAATTGTATGAGGTTCGAATCTCACAGACTTTGGACATCACTTTGGTCCATTGAAAGAAATAGAGGTGCCCGCCCTGGCTGAGGTTTTCCACGGTTCCCCATGCAGTATCACCTCAAAGTGTATTCTCACAAAATTATATAAATATATAGAAATCGAAATAATTGAAATCTTAAAATTTAAATGTAAAAAATAAGTTATAATATTAAAAAATAAAATGTAATAATATAACATGTATTAATTAATATATTTGTGCAAGACGCAAGATAAAACATATATAAGCAAATTTAGTTTAACAAATATTAGTATTTATTAGTTTATAGTTAAAACATTATTTATTTATTTAATATGTTGTTATAATATGGAGTAAAAACGGTGGTATTTTGTTGTCTCTTACATTTCAAACATTTGCGCTAAGAAATCCGCGCATGCGCATCGGTGCGCATTGGTCTGGAAATCGTCGCTCCCTAGACCCAAGTATTATTATCAGGACTATGACGTCACAGCATTTTTAAGGATGTCAGAGTGTTAAAAATCTGAAAAAATTTATAGTACATAACTCGAGGTCCTCTATATAAAAATAATCCAAATATGCAATGAAATCATCAAGGTTGTGTAACTTCCCTACTTTTTATGTCTTAATTATAATGCTTTACTTCAGTTTTAACCTTCTCAATTTGCTTTTAAATTTTTGGTGCACCCAATAAATATTGGGAGGTACCAACCATATTAAATAAACAGCTGTCCTGCTCCCGCCAAATCTATGCACATATTGTGAACGTAAACAAAATATTTTCTTTAATTTATTATTACAACAAAAGTAAAAATTCCCCAACTAAACCTATTAGCACTGTTCATAGTAAATTTTATTTACTTTCTTTTAAATGATATATGAGCTCATTATTACGTATATTTGTTGTGCAATCTCATATTTACTAAACTTCCCTCCTATGCATACCAGTGCATATTAAATAACAGTTCATCGTTAATTTTTCGTTTCATGTAAAACAGTTAATATATTTTTATAAATAATTATTTCAAGTGTGCATAGAAGTATACTGTTAATCATAAAAGTTGTTTTTCTTGTAAATATAAATAATGTAAAATCGTATATTGCCGGCTCGCAAAACGAGCCGTAATTCATACAATTTGCTTACCTAATTATGTAAAAAAGCTGCATAATAGTATTGTCTAATTTGTCACATGCAATTTATTATGTTTTCTATTATTTAACGTCAATATTGATTTATTGAAAGTGTGAAGAATTTTCCACAAAACTAGGGAAGTGACATAACAGCAATAATACTCAAAAGGTGGCAACACTAAAATTCCAGGTAAACAATAGACACAGCTGACCGAGGGCACCGAGGTTATAAAAGCTCGTGCCCAAAAATGTCAAGGCAGTCCTTGCGGTTGATTCACTGCGGCGCCACGCTGCTGGTCCCGCGACGGCTCACATTCCTTTGTTCGGTGAATTTCATAGTTCTGTCTACAGGTGGCGTTTGTTGCTTATCCACCCGCTGGTAATCAACAAAATCACCTGGTAGAATCGGGTGCTGTCTGTTTAGATCTTCATTGTGTTTCTGCTACGTGATTTACTTCAAGATTATTCAACGTCCTTTCAATTAAGTATTAATTATATCACATTTGTCTTCTATCATAATTATTAAATTAAGCTACAGTATAAAATCATAATAATATTAATATTGTCAATAGTGTATTTTTCCCAGTTTATTTGTTTTACATGCAATAAAATAGAGTCAGTGTTTGTTGATTAAATTATAATCTTTTAATTTATAATATACACCCATTCCTATATAAAAATAATATAAAGATAATAAGAAGAAGTGCGCTTAGTTGAATTTAAGCTAGTGGTAAAGTAATTGCCAGATTGGGAAACCACCCACGCTCTCCTCCTCTCGCCCCCTAGACAACTTGAGGCCCATCTATCAGTTACGACGAGGGGAGGAAGTTAGGGTCCGTTTCACCCTTGCGGGCCTGTCCGGGATTAGGGTAACCTTGTCGTGCTCGCACGCAGGTCTGCTCGCCCGAGCGTGTCATTTACACTCGAAAGAGTGTACAGTAGCGTTACGCCGAAACTTCATGTACGATTATCTTCTCAATACCAAGTTAAGTGAACACAATAAGTGAAAGCAGTGTTAAGTGGAAATTGTTTTGATGTGGGGGTAGTTTTTGTCGGTGCTATCATATACTGGCATTATTCCTCCTCCCACTTTCGACCCAGCGTCGACAAGACGAGTTTCACAAAACCTTCAGCGATGACGACAAAGAGTGGTGCTTCAACCTTCCCGGGGGAGCAAGAAGTACCCAGGGGGCAAGACTTGGAGGGTCAAGCCCCACAACGGCACGCGGAGCAACCTCTGAGGCCACCGAGTAGGGTGTGTCATCACGATTCATCGGACATGAGTCGGGGCTTGTGGATAAGCCAAGAGGGTCAGTCAGTCTCCGTGGAGCACGGACTTTTCTCACAACCGCGTGCGGGCGGGGGTGGGAGAACGAGCCGTTGGCCGCCCCGTGAGGAGGCCGGTAGGGGTCGCAATGTCGGACCTGACGCGATTCCTACGCACTTTGGTGACCTATCAGCAAGGACGCCATATGTGCTTTACCCAGCTGAATTTGGAGACAGTTCGCATTACACGACGAACAACCTACACTTCGAGCATACTGAAATGCATCGCGCAATGATACATCGAGAGAAAGGAAACCAAGCAACCACCTCAACTATCGACATTCTGCAAAACAACCCTGCTGCTTACCAACCCCTACAAAGTCAACGAGTTTACGACAGATTTGCTAATTTAAATTTGCAATCCGTGAATGAAGAACAATGTGACAGTGAAAATTATAATTATCGCCAAGAATATTTCAAGACACGAAATGCTATTGAGGGAACTGTGGAAACCGAGTTCACTCTAGCATATAGACATGAAGATACTCAACCAGTTCTCACACAAGGCTATGCCAGCCAAGAGCGGCACAACCTAACCCGACATCCTGAACACCCACCTAACCACCCCCATAGTCAACTATACAAGACTACTACAAAAGCGTCACCGACTGATAACAATCAAAATAATTATTATTCGCCTGTTTCTTCACAACAAGCAAATCGATTTAATTCTCCAACCGAAAACAATCACCACCCCCCACCCCTGAACTTACAGTATCGTAACAGTAATACCTTAACACCCTTCCAACCCCTGTCTCATCAACCCTTCCGGTCTCCTTCAGCAGTACGTTGTGATAATTTAATTGAGCGACCATATGATTTTACCTCAGCTGCATTGGAAGTCGAGACCAGGGGGTTAAATCAAACAGTGCTGCAAGTACAGTCTCAGTCAAAAATAATGCCATCTCTTCAAACAAGTGAAACATATCAGTTCGGTGCAAATTTTAATCAATTTAACCAACGAGGAAAAGGACGCCCGCTGGCTCAGCCAGCGTCAGGCGCCATTCCTCCCCCACCTTTCAACAACCAAATGCAGGGATCAGGCTACCAGCCGCGTATTTCCGCATGTGTTGTTCAACCCCCTACTTACCAAACCTACCCCCAAACATTCCCTGCGCCCACATCACGGCAGGTGCCACAGCAAATGCCAAGTCTCCGCTTACCGTTGCCTACATATAGTGGCCGCAGAGATAAACTCACCCCAACCGAATTTATCAGTGCATTCGAACTATACGCTCGTTCTAGCACCTATGTTCCTCAAGCCATACTTATCTCTGAGATGCCATCAGCATTAAAGGGTGATGCTAATTGTTGGTGGAATTTGCATGGCGGATTCTACAACTGGGACATTTTTATAGGTGAATTTATGCGTGAATTTGCCGAGCCAAATTACCAGGAGCTACTGTGGAAACAACTCGAAGAAAGAATTCAACTCCCTGGAGAGACGCTCCCAGAATTTATCACAGTAATCGCAGCATTTTTCAGACGTCTTAATATACCAGTAACAGAGTTTGAGAAAGTACATCGAGTGTTAACCCAAATGTTACCCGAGTATTATTACTATACTCACGGACGAACTTACCATAGTTTGTACGAGCTCGCCAGAGATGCACGCGACATCCAAGATTTAATTTTGCAACAACGAATGTCTCACACCCTCCCTTTTGCCAGCTACTCGGCGGAGCCATACAGTACAAGTACTGAGGTAGCAGGAACCCCATCCCCAGCGTCACGCACCTCAACGCCCACCTTTCTCGATGACACCCGTCAACCTACTGCAAAGCGGGAGACAGGGGGTCGAGATTCAAATAATCAACGACCTCAAATTACCCCCCAGCAGGAGCCAAAAAACGTGTAGAGACCCTCACGCAATCAAAACGTCAGCGTGAGGGTGAAGAACGCTGTGCGACAAAAAGACGCAACAGAAAAAGGAAAAGATTTTGGAAGAGACAAAGGAAAAGGTTAAGGGAAGCAAACTCATCATCATGCCCTGCCATACCTAACCTTACAATACCTATTAAAACTCCGCCAGTGCAGCACAACAACCCACTGCAACGTGGCTCTTCAAAATCTGAACCCGACTATAATTTACTAGCAACCATGTCACCCCAAAATCGACCACGACAAAAAGATAATTCTTCAGTAGTGATGGGGAGAAACCAAACAACAGCTCCTCTTTTCACCAAGAAGAAAAAGGGAAGACTTAAAAACAAGTCAACTCCCCCCAATGAGCTTCTGTTCACGAACTGCGCTGTCCTAGTTCAGTGATAAGCAAAGCTCCCCCCATCATCATCACCCACAGTTACCTAAACAAATAAATTATGCCATATCATGCCCCGACCCCATTCATGTACCAGTAAGCCTAAGCATCATATGCCAAGATGGCTTCAATGTTCCCCTAGTCTTCAGATCAGCCTAAGCATCAAATGCCATGATGGCTGCAACGTTCAATGAGCTACGGGCTACGGATATTACTTCAGCTTGTAGTCCAAGATGTTCCCAATCAACATTTACAGAAAGGGCAGAAGCATGGTAAATCAAGCTTGGATCTAATTTGTTTAATATGATAATTGTTCATTGTGTTTATTTTTCAGTTGTCATAAAAAGTAGAGTGTTACTTTTTGTTGTAAATTTCAAAATAGTATTTCCAAATTTACAAAGGGGGTAATGTAACTTCCCTACTTTTTATGTCTTAATTATAATGCTTTACTTCAGTTTTAACCTTCTCAATTTGCTTTTAAATTTTTGGTGCACCCAATAAATATTGGGAGGTACCAACCATATTAAATAAACAGCTGTCCTGCTCCCGCCAAATCTATGCACATATTGTGAACGTAAACAAAATATTTTCTTTAATTTATTATTACAACAAAAGTAAAAATTCCCCAACTAAACCTATTAGCACTGTTCATAGTAAATTTTATTTACTTTCTTTTAAATGATATATGAGCTCATTATTACGTATATTTGTTGTGCAATCTCATATTTACTAAACTTCCCTCCTATGCATACCAGTGCATATTAAATAACAGTTCATCGTTAATTTTTCGTTTCATGTAAAACAGTTAATATATTTTTATAAATAATTATTTCAAGTGTGCATAGAAGTATACTGTTAATCATAAAAGTTGTTTTTCTTGTAAATATAAATAATGTAAAATCGTATATTGCCGGCTCGCAAAACGAGCCGTAATTCATACAATTTGCTTACCTAATTATGTAAAAAAGCTGCATAATAGTATTGTCTAATTTGTCACATGCAATTTATTATGTTTTCTATTATTTAACGTCAATATTGATTTATTGAAAGTGTGAAGAATTTTCCACAAAACTAGGGAAGTGACATAACAGCAATAATACTCAAAAGGTGGCAACACTAAAATTCCAGGTAAACAATAGACACAGCTGACCGAGGGCACCGAGGTTATAAAAGCTCGTGCCCAAAAATGTCAAGTCAGTCCTTGCGGTTGATTCACTGCGGCGCCACGCTGCTGGTCCCGCGACGGCTCACATTCCTTTGTTCGGTGAATTTCATAGTTCTGTCTACAGGTGGCGTTTGTTGCTTATCCACCCGCTGGTAATCAACAAAATCACCTGGTAGAATCGGGTGCTGTCTGTTTAGATCTTCATTGTGTTTCTGCTACGTGATTTACTTCAAGATTATTCAACGTCCTTTCAATTAAGTATTAATTATATCACATTTGTCTTCTATCATAATTATTAAATTAAGCTACAGTATAAAATCATAATAATATTAATATTGTCAATAGTGTATTTTTCTCAGTTTATTTGTTTTACATGCAATAAAATAGAGTCAGTGTTTGTTGATTAAGTTATAATCTTTTAATTTATAATATACACCCATTCCTATATAAAAATAATATAAAGATAATAAGAAGAAGTGCGCTTAGTTGAATTTAAGCTAGTGGTAAAGTAATTGCCAGATTGGGAAACCACCCACGCTCTCCTCCTCTCGCCCCCTAGACAACTTGAGGCCCATCTATCAGTTACGACGAGGGGAGGAAGTTAGGGTCCGTTTCAGTTGTTCCAATTCATGACTAATTAACAGAGATACGCACCACACGCGCCCGGTAGTGGACGCTGGCGAAGCGCAGGAAAATCCTGCGGTTGTCGTCCTGCCAGGAGCGGGGCACGAAGAAGCGACGCTCGTACCACACGGGGCCCACGTGGTCCCTGAGGCGCGCGTCCACCGTGACGTCATTGTAGCTGGCCGGCACCGGCATGCGCAGCACCTCTTCCTAGACAGTAATAGTGACGTCATTGTGGTCCTTTTGGGTCAACCTCGGCTCGCTAAATATGTGCCTTTTTTTATTTTTGTGCTTTACAATTTACAACCATGCAGTTACAAAAATGAAAAGAGATCGTTTTACATTCATTCTATATATTCTCTATTCTTTCTTGAGTTTCTTGCATGGGTAACTTTTCTCCTCTTCATCCTCTGTGTCCTTTTTTAGCATAAAAATAAATAGTTCATCTTTAAACATAATATTGTTCCGCGAACAGGCGCGGATCCAGAAAAAAAATTGGGGGGGGAGGGGGGGGGGCTGCTTAATGTTAAAAAAATTGTAGTGTGGGAAACACCTACATTGCCCATGTTAAAGGTATGCAGGCCTCAAATTACAAATTAGACAGACATTAAGTGTTGCTCAAGTTTATAATTAACATTCGTATTATTTTTACCTGCGCGGGGTGCGTCTGTGCGAAGTCGCGCTGTAAAGAAAGTCCTTGCTGACGTCACAACTCACAGCTGGCACCGATTAGCATTGAGTTGTGACGTCATCAAGGACTTCGTGACGTCATCAAGGACTAAATTTCTTACTTTGAACTGCGACTTCGCACGGATGCATCACGCGTGGAAAAGAATGATGCGAATGTTGATTATTATATACTCTAAACCCACTTGGTGACTGTCTAATTTGTATTTTGAGGCCTGTATGCCTTTAAATCCAAAATTTCGAGGGAGGTTGCAGCCCCCCATCCCCCCCCCCTGGATCCGCGCCTGTCCGCGACCACATGATTCGTGTCTGCATGTTTAATTGTGTCCGTCTTTATTTAATGACGCAAACAAGTTAAAACCGGCACGCGTGACATCTCAAGGCAGACGGCTCCTCCACATCCTTATACACTTTTTTATTAAAATTTTTCCGCATTCCTTAACGACATTTGCTTAAAGAAATCACGTCCGTAAATATCGCACTCTCAATAATAAATAATAATCATGATCTCATGTTTTTCAGATTTTATAATAAATATGAAAATTGAATGAAGGTGATTACTGATTATATATTATACCATGCATCAGACTACGCAGTTAAAAAGATAATATATAAAAATAATATTATAATCTATTCATATTATTATAATATATATATAGTAATTATAAATTCATGCGAACATTTAACATTATATTATAAATATGTAGATTCTATTAATTAAATCTTATCGCGGAAGACATTTTATTAAAAATGAAATTGAAAAAACTATTAGTGCATTTCACTGTATAGTTTATTACACTGCGATACTTTCATTTTGTTGCCCAGTAGAAATGACAAAATTTCGTCGCCTCAGAATACAAGTGTCGTATAAACCTCAAGGTTTTGTTGCGATTATAGAGTTATAGACCTTAGGCTGCATGTACATAACGTCTAAACTTCCATTCTGATGCGACAAATGTGAACTTGTTGAAAATTACTCACGGCTGGCAGCCCGATTTTGTAGAGAGAGTCATCAACGAACTCATCTGCCGGCTGCTCCGCGGGGACGTAGAAGTCCCAAAATCCGTCCAGAGATTTTATTTCTCGAGTCTCGGATTCCCTGCAACACAAAAATCAACCGTCATGATTTTTTTTATTCCATAATAAATTAAAGAGAGCCTCGAGTATCGTCATTTTTCTTTAGATTCTTTTAACCTTCCAACGACGCCCAACACAAAACGTCTTTCCCTTTGATGTTTTGAAGGGTAAAAATCTTAAAAATATTGACAATACGTAAAAACTTAAGGGTAAGATAATATGCCCAATGTTCAACAAATTCCCACACATGAAAATTATGAAACATATCTTGAAATGTTCTCCTCTACATCCCCTCTATATATATCAATTTGCAGGTATACAAATTCGATCTATGGTTTTTGAGTTATTAATTTTTAAATTCGACTAGTGGAAGCTAGGTTTTCCATGTTAAAGTAGTAAACTTCAAAAATTCAACAACTAGTTCAATGTACACCTAATATTTTAGCTACTGATATAGGGGATGTAGAGGAGAACATTTTAAAATTATATATTTCAATAATTTTACGTGGTAATTTTTTTAACATATATAGACGTGTTAAAGTCCTCTATATATAAATAAAAAAATCACGAAGGTTCAATTACAAACAATAAGCCAAATAACATACCGCGGGTACAAAATGCCGGCCCCCTTGCAGCATTGCGAGCACCAGCCCGCCAACACGAAGACACCAAGGAAAGTCTTCATAGTGACCATGTCGACCAGAGCGCGGCCTGCGTGCTTCTAAACGTGTTGTTACATGGAAGGGGTACACATTATAATATTATCTCCTCGCAAGCCATTGACCCCAGCACTCCAAGGATCACCCGACACTTCATAACGTTTTTTCCAACCACCGAGTGGCGTATTATCTTCCTTGTTGACATAAAACAGATAAGCTGAATTTTGTTCGTATCTTAATTTAATGTTCTGCCAATCAGTGTTTTTATAATACTTGAAATAATAACCGCGATAACTAATTTAAAAGTATGTATAATTAAAATCTATAATTAATATAACAATTTGTTGAGTCAGTTAATAAAAGAATGATAAATTAAAGAAGTAAAAATTATAATGAATGATCAGCACACGAGGCATCTATTGTTGATATTACTCTTTATTATTTAACATGTTGCAAAAATTAGGCCACCGTGTTTATATATCGTCCGTCTGCGGTGACGGTGTGATAATCAATTAATTATATGTTAAAATAATTCAATAATTACTCAATTAATTATGTTACATTGCATTTTTGTTCCAATGCTGGAAATGGCCTTACTAAATCCCGCCTCAATAACAACGATTTATTCATTTGTTTAATAATGTATATGATCGCGAGACTATATTAAGATTAAAAAAAAAAAAAATGATATATTTTCAAATTGGTTTCTTAATTAACTCAATTTAATAATATAGCTTAAACATTATTTTACGAACACAAAGGCTACAATAAAAGTTTAATGCAGTCACCTTGCATCGAGCGTACAAATTTGGAATACAATTTTTAATTTCTCAGCTCTGTGTCGGTTAGCATGAAAAATACGGTGACAGACGTTTGCGCCGATTTCCCTTAATGACCGGTCTTTTGCGCCCCAACGCGGACAAGTAAACAGGTCTTTTGCACCGCGGTGGACAGGTCTTTTGCGCCCCTGCACAGCAGGGTGCAAGCAGGACGATTGCGCCGCCCGATTTTGAGGCTGCGACTGGGGTTTAACATAAACGTATTAGAAACCTCTTTTCTAGCTGAACACGTCATCTCATGGCATAAACTGCATGAAGTTATATTAATTTATCATAATATTATTTATAATAATTAATAATATAAAATATAACTTTGTTATATGTACATATTTATGTACTATAAAATTTATTGGGAAATATATTCATAAAACCAGAGATTTTATATTAAAAAATGTAAGTTATCTGATTTAGCTTTGATTTATTCTTTATATTTCTGTTTGCTTTCAAAATATTACATTTTAGCTTAAGCGAATAGGTATCTCAGCTAGCTGGTATCACAGTTCAGTGTTCTAATTAATTTTCACAACAAATCACAATAATATATAGAGTGCCAACCTCATATTTTTTTATTGCAGAAATGGATGGAGGGTGCAAATTTATGCAACTCTGATTTTTTCCTGCTTTTTTAGAGTCCGGGAAATATTTTCAAAAATTTATTGTAAGTACTGAGAGAGTAATGCGCCTCTTGACCTTGACGCCTCTCTTAATAAAAGGATACAAACAAAAGGAGCGTGGGTTCAAACCCCACCTCGGCACAACTTTTTAGCAATACTTTCCAGCCTCTAAAAAATCTGAAAAAAAAAAAACAGAATGCCATAACTTTGCACCCTCTAATAAACTCTATTCGTTTTGAAAAAAAAAATAAAAACAAAACAAACAACAACTTTGAGGTCGATACTCTATTTTGCTCTTTTCTATAATGGAGTATTGTCCTCAATTTTTTTTATTGCAGAAATGGATAGAGCATGCAAAGTTATGCTACCCTGATTTTTTTCAGATTTTTTAGAGCCCGGGAAGTATTTTTAAAAAATTATTGGAAGTCCTTTTTGTGACGTCACGCGGCGGCAAGTCCTATCTTTTTCATAAGGAGCGGCGTCTCGTGACGTCAAAAAAATAACTTTCAATAATTTTTTAAAAATAGTTCCCAGGCTCTAAAAAATCTGAAAAAAATCAGGGTAGCATAATTTTGCACCCTCTATCCATTTCTGCAATAAAAAAAATTGAGGTCAATACTCCATTATATAGAGCTTTTATTTTAGTTTTTATTAAATTTTTTATATATTTATTTATTATTATTATTATTTTTTTTTTTGCATACAACTTAATTCAAAAAGTTGCTGAGAAAAATTATATCACTAAAAATGAAAAGTCTTTATAAGTGAAGCAATATATCAGAAGTTAGCCGATACTTGCAAAAGTTATCTATCTATCTATTTACTATTATACATATTTTTTTTTAAATAATGTATAAATATATTTATAATGAAAAAGTATAAAAGTATAAGTATTAGTGACTGAATTACCATTGAATTTCAGCGTTTGGCATTTTTGGATTAAGATTGTACAGGAACGAATATTATCACTATTAAATAAAATAATTTTTTACCTCTTCCGTGGATTTCTTACGAAGATTATTTATTGAGTAAATAAAATAAATAATATATAGATACGCTTAATATGTACTGCATTGTACTCTAATATGAATTTTTCAATTAAATTAATCGCAATGAGATGCACATATGGTTCAGCTAGAAAAGAGGTTTTAAGTATATTTATGTTAAACCCTAGTCACAGCCTCAAAAATGGGTGGCGCAATCGTCCTGTTTGCATCCTGCTGTGCAGGGGCGCAAGAGACCTATACTGACCGCGGCGCAAAAGACCTGTACCTTTTTCAAGAAATTTTGACCGCGGCGCAAAAGGGCTGCACCCGAAAAATATTATAAATTTGTTATTAACCCATGCCCTGGAGGCGTTTAATGCTGTGATTTTAATGACGCAAAATTCTCGAATAAATAAATATTAAGGGCAAAGTAACACGAACAATCGATTGTTGTAGTTCCATTTGATTAACATGTAAACCTTAGCAACCTCATAATAATTCTGATTTTTTTTGAGAGACAGTTCTTAGCACCAAAAAAAGTGGAAAAAATTTCAAAACAATCGGACGATCCAATTTTTTTAAATGAATTTTTTAAATTTTCAGTATAGGGCTTTCCCATGGAGACCTAAACTAAGAAATTAATTTAAAAAAATTGGATCGTCCGATTGTTTTGAAATATTTTCCATATTTTTTTAATGCTAAGAACTGTCTCTCAAAAAAAATTCAGAATTATTATGAGGTTGCTAAGGTTTACATGTTAATCAAATGGGACTACCAACAATCGATTGTTCGTGTTATCTTACCCTTAATAATAAAAAAAAAGACTAAACTTATAATAAATATTAAATATTAATATTGTGATTCAAGCACTGTTTAAAAATTAAATAATTAGGGCAAAAATAATAACTTTAAAATATAATTAAAACAGTACGTACACTACGTGAGTATCATATACGCTCATACCTTAATTAATTATAAAAAAATATTCGATTGTGTAGAATCTGTTGTTTTTCTAAAACACTCCACCATTTCTATCACTTAATAATTAACTAGTTAATAATTTACAGCAGCCACAATACGTAAACATACGGCCGCAATCAAATGGGGTTAAAATTCATTGCAGGTAAAGGCTACTTAGAATCTCGTTACACCGATAACAACCTGTATTGATAGTCTAATTCTAAGGCAGCTAGTATATGATTACATATATACAGGGGCCTCACATACTGATATATTGAGAGGTCGTTCGTTGTCATCAAAAATATTAAAAAATGTGAGATATTAAAATGAATCTAGAAGGTCACGCATGAAAATATTTAAAATATTTCTGATGATAATGAGTTGAGGGCGGATTTCCAGTTTTTGAAAATGTGATTTCCAGCACTGGATCCAGTTCAATTTTTTCCTAAAAACAGTTTTCAATTTTCCTGAAAACAGTTCAATTCCACAGAGGTCAGTAACGTAAAAACAGTTTTTTCCAGTTTTTAAAAATTTCACCTTTTTAAACCCTCAAAAATATAATTTAGTGTTTATTTTTTTCAATTCCCAAGCCTAAATGTTTGTAATGTTTTTTTGAGTTTAGAACGTTTTTGCTCACTTCATAATGTTTTTTGGAAGGTTTTCAAAAGGTTTTTGCTATTTCGGAATGTTTCTTACGAGAACATTATGAACTGTACGGAACATTATGAAAATTACGGGATCAAAGTTTTACCGCAAGATGGCGGCACTAAAGACAAAAACAGCTGTAAAGAAGAGAAGATGGCTGCCGTAAACAAGAGTATTGACACATCCCAGAAAATTCATCAGAAAAGCGGTTTTTATCAATATTAATGTAATTATAAGGTAAGTTTCTACATTCTAACAAGCTCTAGATAACCCAGAGCTAAAAGTGATAACACAGTACTTTGCGTACAGTTTGTTTCAGCCTATTTTTTCTTCAAGGCCAATACAGCTAGAGGACAAAGACCAACTTATGCCGTTGCGACCCTCCATGTAGTAACCGCCAGCCATCCACCCTGCCATCACTAGCGGCCCGGTATATAAGCACAATTTAAAACAATGATAAAAATTTATTATAATTTATTAGATAATAAATACTAAACTCATTATAATATTATGTTTTATTTAACACCCAGGGTATTACTTCGTAATGTTTGTAAGTTCATAATGTTCTCAATTTCACAAAGTTTTTCCAATTCATAATGTTAAGTTCATAATGACAAAAAAGTAGTAATGTTTCAAAAAACATTACAAACATTTAGGCTTGGGAATGCAAAAATAATTTTGGACTCATGAAAAAACATTTTTATTAATAATTTTGAGATGGTTCACATTTTTAATCCGAGGCTATATTGATTAAGTAGCAGTTAATTACTATATAGCTGCATTTTAAGATCAGTCATTTTGAAGTTGTAACGCTTGTTCGTGAAAAAGTTTTTATATACTGAGAATGAGCGTTCAACATTCATAGACGTGAGAGAGGTGAAATTAAACTTCAGTGCCATATATGGTGTACGTCGCTAGTTGTGAAGTCGCACAACAGATCTGACCACGACGCATGTTCCCTAGAAGCATTCAGAATGCCTATATATTTGATATATATTTTGATAAATTTATTTTGATATATTATATTATAATAATATATATTTTGATAAAGTACCATTGTCTGCAGTGAAGAAAATTCGTAAAACAACATCATTGTGGTGTCAATATGGAGGAGGAAAAAAATATTAATGCAAATATATTTTATTGTAATTTTTATCACGAAAAACATGCTTTTCCAAGACAAAACTGCATTTTCAGTTAATTATCATAATCTGGAAAAAGTTAACGAAACTTGAAAAAACTGAAACAGTTCTCACTTTTTAAAAACCGTTTTTTTCAGTTCAAATTTTTTTGGATTTTTGGCAATGAAACTTCATGATTCGTGAACATTTGAAGTCAAATAAATCAATATAGCATACACATTTATTATGTATAACTGGGAAAACTGGAGATCCGGCCCCTTAATGAGCTAGCGAGTTAATCTGAAGAGTACTTTAAAACGTGGCAAGTGTTTAGTTTATTTGAGCTGTAGTTCTTAAAAAACAAAATTTAATTTAACAAAAATTATCAAGTAGTGTAAGTGATAAAAATGGTGGAGTGTTTTATAAAAACAACACAGATTCTACACAATCGGATATTTTTATGAGGTACGTATATATAATAATTATAAATATATATACGTACTGTTTTAATTATATTTTATTTTAAAGTTAATTATTAAATATTTGCCCTAATTATTTGTGGGAGGTGCTGCAGTACGTTGGCGCAGTACGATTGACCGCGGGAGATCGTCAGATATCACCGAAGTCAAGCAAAGCCGAGCGTGGTTACATTGTGGTTAGTAGTTGGATGGGTGACCATTTTCAACAAAAACCGTTTCCCATACCCAGGGGTAAATCGTCGCTGCGCTTTTCCACTATGTGGTTTCCCTGGCTTTGGACCATTGCACTTCCGGTTCATTGACAAAAGCTGTAGCGTCCATCCTGGCTGAGGTTTCCACGTTTCCCTCTCACAATCAGTCGCAGGCAAGTGTCGGGCGATGGATTGCAAGGCCGTACGTGCAATGGCCGCCCCCGTTTCAGAAGAGCGCGCGAATAACGTTCAAGTTAGTTTCTTCTCTGGTATAATTATATTTATTTCTTCTCTGGTATAATTATATTTATTATTATTATTGCAAGTCTATGATGGTTGTAATAGAAATTTAATTGTATTGATCGAATTGTATTAATTTGCATGTCTTTATATATAAATATAGAAAATTATAAGGGGCATTCACAAAGCCCTAAGCTAGGCCACATTTAGGGCTCGATAATTTAAAGCCCGATTTTAAGCATGCTTTTTAGACCCAAAATTTCTGGTCTTAAATTATCGAGCCCTAAATGTGGCTTTAAGACTTTGTGAATGTCCCTTTAAATGACTAACATTTTTTTGCTTCTTAAAATTAATGAAAACTATAATTATATAATAAATTTGTATTAGTTCAATAATTAAATGCTTAATTAAAGCTAAAAATAATTATGTTAAATGAAATGGAATAGCTGCTATATAGTTATATAACAATTTAATACATTTATATTATATACATTTAGGTCAATATTAAAAACTCGATTAAACCATTGCCTCATATTCGTTATATATTTTTTATTTTATTTAAAAAAAGGGAAAGAAAAAATCCTAAAATATATTATGTTGACGATTCCTAAAAGTTAATAAAATTGAAATTTATAATCTCACATAGAAAAGAAATGCGTGGTATAAGATTATAATAATTTATTAATAAATAACAAAAAAACATGTTTTTTTGTTTTCAATTCACATTGTTGTCTTTATACATTTGTAAAACAGTTTTTATATTTCAGCTTTTAATTTTATATCGATCATGTCAAATTTTTAGTATTTAAAATGTATAATTATATATTTAAACAATAACCACACAGATCCAGAAAAAAAGAGTATAAATAATTACGTTAAATATAAAATGAAAAGAGTATCAAAGGCGGGATATTATAATTTGATTTCCAAAATTTGGGAGGAATTAAGCAAATGACAAGCATATATTAATGGAAATAACATAATCATGAAGTATCAAAAAATGTATTTAATTGCTGCATAAATATTTACAAAGCGCGATTTATGATAAATGATTAGATGAGCTATATATAATAAAATATAAAAATAGCAAATAATGCAATTTATGTAGCTTTTACCATTTTGTTCAATATAATATATTATACTACTTAATTAATTACAAACACATTATAGTGTATTATTTATAATTATTTATTAAATATAAATAATAATTAAATTATTATTAAATATAAATAATTATTTATTATTTATAATATGATGATGCACCTTTATAAAATACTTTGTAGCTTCAATGGAGTACGTATTTCACTATTAAGCAGTTTAATTATATTTGAAATAAATGTTGAGAAAAAATATAAATTAAAATGAAAGGAGAAACAAAATTGTAGCGCTCATAGATTATATAATATATTACTCAATATATATTATAAGTAAATAGATACACATTATATTCATCGAATTTTATGATATTGCATATACATTAATTTAATTGTGTTTATTTTTAACTATTCTTTATTATCAATATAATTAAGGCACCAGCTAGGCACATTTAATTGCTCCATATATTGTGCTAGCGGCATATAATTAGAAAATATAATTTTATTATAATTATATTACTCTATAATTAATTAATTAATATATGTACTCTTCAATATATACGTACAGCATGATTATATACAATAATTAATAACACATATTATTAAAAAAAAATATTACTCACTAATAATTTATATATATATATATAGAGCGCGCGGAAAAAAGTCACATTTTGTTCGAAAAAATAGGCGCCTAAAAAGTCAACGTCTTTTTGGAAAACTGTCTACAAAAAAGTCACTCTTTTTTTTTGAAAATGCAGCAAAAAGGCGTTTTAAAAGTGTGTTTAAAAGTTTTATTTTTCTTCACTTTCCTTTTTTTTTTACAATATGAAGAAAAGAGCTGAAATGCACTAAAAATATGTCAAAAAGTCATCTTTTGCCAAGATAGTCTCAAAATCCAAAAATAATCTAAAAAGTCTTTTTTTTTATAGGCTCATTTTAATCCACTTTTGGAGATCGGTGGACATCCTAAATGATAACAAAATAGTCCTCATGTGCACAAAAAGGCAAAATGACTTTTTTCCGCGCTCTAGCTAATTGTGGTTGGTTGGTTGGTTGGTATTTTGGGGCAATTGACACATTTTGGTCATGTATGCCCCCGCACTCTAATTATGTATGCAACAATAAGGTTAAAAAAAAATCTCCAATAAAATTTTATTTCATTATCATCATATCACGAATAGTGACAAAAACTATGCATTACCAACTGTTGCTATAAGGCGGTTGCATGAGCAACGCAATCAGTCTACTTTACAGGGGCTGAGTGAAAACATGCGCGCGCAGCCTGCCATACCCGTGGAGTGGTAGAGAACTCTGCATGCAGGCAAAATATTAAAAAAATACATTATAAATTATTTAAAATGAAAATAAAAAATGCGAGGTGAACAAAATGTTTAAAATAAAATTTACAAACTTTTGCTCACCTCAGAATTCAGAATCTTTTCTTTATATATTTTTAAATATTTTTTTTAATATTTTGTCCTATGCTTATACATTGCGTAGCTCCACCAGGCCACCATCGACGACTGGCGGATAAATGTTGAAACTCCCGATCCAAGGTCACACTGACGTCACACGCAAGCGCCTGATAGAGGGATCTACACAAATGTAATCCATCATCATCAGGCGCAGATGCAGAAACAAATGGGGGGGGGGGGGGGGGGGGGGGGCTCCATAAGGCCAACGATAAAAAAAATTACAGCAAGGGAAATGCCTATGTAAAATTCAACATTTCGGGGGAAAAGGCCTCCCCCCCCCCCCCCCCCCCTTGCGCATCCAGCATTTTACTTTTTTAGGGGCTACAGCTTTTGGCTGCATAAACTTTCAACCTAAATTAAAAATAGAGAAATAAAAGATTCCTCAATTTAGTGTGTTTTCCAAATTAATAAATTGTTAGTGGTGATTTTTATTATAGGTATTAAAAATGAACAAAATCGTTGGTGCATCTAACAAAATATTGCAAGTGAGGTATTTTTGAATTTCACTGCACTTTTCAATCTTCTGCTGTAGGATCTCACATAACTAACTTGGAGCTTGCACGATTTCAGTTTGGTTATTGTAGTAAAACTCTCGAGATTTTTACAATATATCTTTTATTTATTTTATTGCAAAATAATAATAATAATAATTTGAACACATTGTAGGCCTAATTTAATTTGCATTTAAAAAATGCGAGTGAGGTTATACTTTTGATTTTTTGTATGCAATATTTTCAAACAAAGATATCACATTCGACACCAGCAAATGGAACACTTGTAAAAAATCTAAATTACCAAGAGACCGAAGTCTAAGTTATAAATTACTTTGATTCTCAATTCACCGTCTTACTGTGCTCAAAACACATCAAGGCCAACAATACAACATTTACAACTGAGTATCGAACTCAAAATTTTTTAATTTTTAATGAAGAAATGAATAGAGGGTGCAAAGTTATGCCACTCTGATTCTTTTCATATATTTTACAGCTCGGGAAGTATTGCTGAAAAGTTTTGCCGAGGTCAGGTTTGAACCCACGCCCCTTTTAGGTCCTATACTTCCTATCTTTTTATTAAGAAAGAGGCATCCACAGGCATTACTTTCTCCGTACTTTCATTAATGTTTTAAAAATAGTCCCCACTTTAAAAAATCTGAAAAAAATGAGAGTAGCATAACTTTGCACCTTCTATCCATTTCTGAAATAAAAAAAATTTGTGGTCGATACTCTCGATCCATTTTGATCCTGGCGACAGTTATGTACTTTGGAAAAGGACGGTACTTTTTTCAACAATGATGCATTGTTTCTATTGATGCGCTTGACTTGAAACTTATGTGAATACATTTACGTTCCACTAGAGGTCGGTTTATTTTTAAAAAAATTTACGACCTTATACCTGAATGGTTTGTTTTAGTACAAATTAATTAACATTAGCAAAAGATGAATTATAGTCATAATGAACTCACTATTTAATTAAGTAGCTTTGTTAAATAGCTACATAAAAAATGCAATGGTTACATAATACTTATTACACATAATTTAATGTAATTTTAGTAAAATTGCATAGAAGTCCGTTTTGAAAATTGCAGGGAGTGGATCTGGATCCCAGATACGGTGCTCGGATCCGCTCAGATCCCATAAAAAAAACATGGGATCATGATTTGGGATCATGAATCTGATTTTTTAGAAGGGGGATTTGGATCTCGTTTTTAGGGATACCTTTCTTTTAAAAAGGATCTGAGATCCCGTTAAAAAGGTGACGGCGGGACCCACTCCCTGAGAAATTGACTTCAGATGAAGAAAAGTAGAATCGTTGACGGTAAAATTGTTGTGCGAGGAAGCTCGACCTGGAAGGTTTAAGAGTACACCGTCTTCTCCACCCACTCCTCCAGCGTGAAGGTCGCAGTGTTGGTGCCATCAGGGTCACGTTCCCGGAACATGTCTGCAACAAAACAACAAGTTCGTCAGCTGGTGGAGAATCTGGTGGTAGAAATTCAAACTACAGTAAAAACCTCAATTTTACGAAATTAAAGGGACTGAAAAATTGGGAATTTGTAAATAAAAATATAACAACTTCATAAGTGACGTCTTTCATATAAATTTTGTTGTTGTTTGTGATTCTGCCAATGTTACAGAGGTATTGCCGTATCCTTAATAAACAGCTAACATTTGTACACACAGAGCAATCTATGTGTATGTGCAGCCACTGACACGGAGGGAAGTGTTTTGCTAGAAAGTCATTTAAAGCTGAACCCACGTCTCTTTTACTTCCTGTCTTTTTATCAGTGACATATTTTCAACATTTTTCTGTTTTCAATATTTTTTTAAAAATTGTTCTGCAAAGTTTGAAAACTATCAAATAAGCAGGTGAAATTGATACCCTCTGTTCATTTCTGCAACACAATCTGTCATGCAGGTTTGTACTGACCGATCATGGAGCGCAGTCGGACGGCGCAGGCGATGAAGTCGTCGAAGGAGATGCGTCCGTCTTTGGTTCCGTAGCGATGCATGAGGATGTTCAGCACGTGGTTGTTGAGGCGGTAGCCGGCAGAGTGCAGACAGTCACGCAGCTCGAAGGCACTCAGAGAACCTGTCTTCTGAAGGTCGTACAGCTTGAACACCGACTGAAACAGACAACAATGTGAGGCACTTTCTTATTTCAGACATTTTGACGTTATTTCATATTGGCTGTGATTTAATATGTATGTCACATGCTTATATTTTTTGTACAAGTAATAAGATAATAATCATGAATTATGATTATACGAATTATGAAAAAAATCAGTTAAAATGTGAATACAGATAACTGCAAGTTTTCTCTTTTATCATAAAATTAGCTAATAAAAAATTCATTCTTATGAGGAAAGGTGAACCATTGCTGTTGGATATATTGATAAAATGAAAGAGATAGAAAAAAACAACAAGCATTGCCACGATGAAATATACATAGCGAGGAGAGTCAGTCTTGATGGCACAGATTACACAAATTTAATATACTGTATCTACAAATACAAGACAAATCAAGACACTCTTCACTACGGACATTTCATCGTGGTAAGGATTTGTTTGTTTTTTCTATCTCTTTCTTTTCATCTGTTAAAAAGTGATAATTCAGAGATTCTGCATAATAAAGCTTTGTATATATATTATAGCTGTCAGTGTGAGTTGAGATCATTAAGTTCTGATTTTTTTTTTTTTTTAAACTCTTAAACCTAACAAGCAAATTTTAGAGAAAAATGAGTTCTTGTTTCAAAAATCAGGAAAACAGGAGAAAATTTAACATGGAGAATCATTTACTGCCGGGGAGCCATGATCATCAACTTCAATTATAATTAACTGCAAGTTTTCCTCAGTTTTAATTAAATGTCAATCAGATTTGGGATAACTTCAGTTATTAAGGGTAAGGTAGCACACCCAATGTTAAAAATATTCCCACACATAAAAATTATGTCCATAGTCCATACCTTAAAATGTTCTCCTCTATGTCCCCTATCTTTTTTTTTTTTAATTTAATTGAAACAAAAGGACTTTAGTATATATGTTTTATGCACCACAAAAACATAAATATTTATCAGATCTATTAACTTCTATATGAAATTTATAATTAACCAGAAATATATTATCCATATATATCTTATATTGCAAATACAAAAGATAATAATAATAATTTACTCTATATTAAAGAAATACAAAAATACTTTATTTTTATTGAAAACCAAAGAGTTAGATTAGATTACTTCTCAATTTTGCAAAATACACTATTTTAATAATTATTTTTTTTATCAATTAAGGTTTACATTAATCAATTTTAAAAAACAAAAGTTTACTGAAACATAAGGATGCTCATTTAATAACTGAAACAAAGACAGCTGAAACAAAAGAAACTGAAACAGAAAGATAACATTGCATTTACTTTATCATACGAAATATAAATACTTTTCTGTACCATTATACTTCATCACTACTTTGTACAAATAGAATTTCACATGTAAATCATCGGTACCAAATCTGTATTATACCAAATACGTAGTATAATTTACAGTAAACTAACTTTACACAACATTTTTTTTTTTTATTATTATTTTTATAACTATTAAATTTTTTTTATAAAATTTTTACTTCATGAATATTGATTTTATATATAAAAAATAGAATGTCTGCAATATATAAAACTAAGATAATAATATTTTTTAATGCAATAACACGTCAAGTGCGTTTCCTAATTTCTTTTTAATATTATTTTTATTCTTACAACATATCCATCTATTTTTTATATATATCTTAAAACAATTTAAACTATGTACTTTATATCGACCAATAAGACCATCCACCAAGTAGCTCATTAGCCACAACACTGAGTTCATTATTTCTGGAGGTCGTATTTCACTGAGATCACCATATAACAAATGACCTAGTGTTACAGCATTTCGCGTATTGGTTATTTTTTCAATGATATCAAATACCCATTTCACAGTGTCTTTTGCAATACCACAAGTAGTTAATCTATGAAATAAATTATCATATTCACCACATATCTCGCATTTATCATCATTTATCAACCCAATAGCTTTTCTCCTCACTTTAGTTGCATATATATTATGTGCAATTTTAATCCAAGTTGATCTTATTGATTTATCTACAAACTTAAAATTTATACATTCATATACATTTTCCCAACATACATTCCTTGCATGTTCAACATCAACTGAGCCAGGCGCAGATGCCACAATATTTTCTCCGTACCCCAGAGCTTCCATATTTTTTTTATAAATATTTTTACATGACCAAGGATCCTCATTTTTTGATTCTCCATATAATAATAGACCTAAGATATAAGATATACCATTATTAAGCTTAACAACATTTGGCCAATATGGCAAAGAGTCACCATGGATATTTTTGTAATATTTTAACACTGATTCCATTGATTTAGAACCTTTGCCTTCCATTGCTCTTTCTGCCGATATAAATAACAAAGCATCACATTTTGCTTTTATATTTATTAACCCTAAACCACCCTTTTCTGGTGGCAAATAACTTTTTTCTTTTGCTATTCTAAAAATATCACCAGACCATAGGAAAAAATTTATATGTTTCATTATTTTTTTTTCAATGCATGGTTTAATTGGTAAAACACTGGCTGCGTACCACATTTTTGACAATGCAAAAGTTTGAACAAAATCTACTTTTTCTAGTAATGAGATATTTCTCCACTTATTTTCATACAATATATTCATTATTTTAAGATTTATTTGATCCCATGTTTTTGTTTGTGTTTGAGCAAAAGTTTTCCCTATTATAATTCCCAAAATTTTAACATATTCTTTTTCCATTAACCAATCAGCATCATATTTTTCTTTATTATGATTTGCTCTGATTAATTCACACTTTTTATTATTTATTTGTGCACCTGATATATGACAGTATATATTAATACAATCTTTTACAAGTTTAAGTTCCTCTTTACTTGTTATTGCAACCGTTAAATCGTCCGCAAAGGATGCTAATTTAAACAATGAATCAAATATTTTAACACCCTTTAATTTTTTCATTAATAAACTTATAAAGGGTTGAATAGTGATACAAAATAAAGCCATTGAACATGGACAACCTTGTCTCACAGATCTTTTTATTTTAAATTTTTTTGACAGCCTACCATTTACTTTAATTTGTGATGTGGCATCTCTATATAGAAATTGCAATGCTTTTATTAACCTCTCATCTATTTTGTATTCTTTCAACACCAACCACATATATTTATGATAAACTCTATCAAAAGCAGCCTTAAAATCAATCGTTATAATTGCACCTTTTTTTTCTTTATTGAATATATAATGAGCAGCTGTAATAACATCATTCAGTGTATCACTAATTTTTTTTCCAGGTACTGAACAAGTTTGTACCGGATCAATAATCTTATCCATAACTGTTTTTAGTCTGTTCGCTATGCATCCAGAAAATATTTTATAGTCAGTATTTAGCAAAGTTACTGCTCTAAAGTCCTTAACATATTTAGGATTTGTTATTTTTTGTAACAAATTTACAATTCCTGTACATTGTTCTTCACCCGAAAAGCCATTAATTAACACATCGTTATACATCCTAGTAAATGATTTTCCCAATATATCCCACAAAACTTTATAAATCTCTATTGGGAGACCATCTGAACCTGGAGATTTATTATTTTTTCCTGCTTGAATTACATGAAATACTTCTTTTTCAGTTAATGGTCTTCCTAATTCCTTAAATTCTTTTTGATCATCCCTAGATATCTTTCGTAAATTATTTTTTATAAATTCTATCATCTCCTTATCATCAATTTGATCTTCTCCTGTGTTACTAAATGCTTCACTAAAATGATGATAAAATATATTTAATATATCATCTTCATTTGTATACGTCCTATTTGTTTGATCATCTTTGATTAATTTTATTTTTTGTCGATTACCGCTTTTGTATTGTTTCATTACTTGATAAATTCCAGCTTTTTCAGATGAAAAATTTACCCCACTTTTAGCTCGAATTTTTAAACCTTCTAATGACCTTTCTTGTAGTTTTATAATTTCTCCTTTTACTTCTTTTATCTCATCTTTATACATGCCGCATTTGATATTTTCTGAAACCATATCTGAAAAAACCAAATTATAATATTCTAATGTCGACCGTCTCCATTTCTCTATGCTATCACTTTGCGTTTTACAAAAATTAATAATAAGTGGTTTTGTATATCTCGTCCACCAAGTTATTGAATCTTTAAAGTCCTTTTCTTTTTTCAGACATTCCATACAAAGCTCATTTAATTTTTTTATAACATCATCTCTAATTAATATGCTAGTATTTAATTTCCATGTTTTATTTACAGTTTTTTGATAATTTTCTTTATTATGTAAAAAGTCATCTATTTCAATAGAAAACCCAACATGATCTGATATTACTATTGGACTTATATATGACTTACGAATATTTGAGCACAAAACTTTTGAAACGTAAATTCGATCTAATCTTGAAGAGAATCTACTTGCATTAAAAGTAAACAATATTTTATTTTTGTCTGTTATCCTCCATGCATCCTTCAAATCTAATCCATTGATTAAGTGCTCAAGCTGCACACATTTATTAAATCCCGGTTTTTGATCTAACTGTGATAACACACAATTAAAATCTCCAGCAAAAATAATCCCTCTATTATTTGAATTAAATAGGGGTGTCACATTTTCATTAAAAAATATTTTTCTGTTTTCTACATTTTTGGCCCCTGCTGGTACATAAACATTTATAAATAGTACGTTATCAATCAAGACTGATAAACCCCTACCATCCACTAGACGGTTTACTTCTTTTGCTTTTAATTCTTTCTTCCAAAAAATTGCTACTCCATAACACCTATCTCCCAAATTAACCACACAATCATATTTTGCAAACCAAGCTGTGCATTCATGAGTTGTTACTTCCTGCATAAAAAAAATATCAGGATTTTCCTGTTTGATCCAATCTCGCAGCGTTACGACTTTGAATTGTTGCTTTATTCTATTTATATTTAATGTGGTTATTTTAAGAGCTTTTCTTATCATAAATTATTAGCAATTTTTAAATTTATATAAATTTTAAACCAAGAAAACAAAAACATTAACATTTTACAAATACTAATCATGGTATAATATTTTTTTTTATACAAGATATACAAAATCTCCATACTATATTTCTTACTTTTCTTTTGTCCTCGACAAGGACTTTTATAAGATTGAGACATAATTTTAATTATATTTGTATATTATATATTATACTGTATTCTTAGTATCATTTACTTATCTTATTATTTGTCCTTTTTCTTGACTTTCCCCGCTTGACTGGAGGAAGCCGAGCCGTCACTTTCAATACTGCTTGCGGATGAAGTACGTCCACGCTGGCCGCCGGCGCCGCCAGCAAGCAAATTCCTCACACCGCCCGCGTGTAGTTTATTTACTACTGCAACCTTGGGACTCGCTGTGTTATTTAACCTTTTCTTTGCTTGTTCTGCTACTTTTAACACTTCTCCTACTTCCAACTGATCCTCCGTTTTACTTCTTTGTCTCTTTCTGTCCAGTTCACCTTTTTTTTCATATGTTTCCTTATCCTTGTCCTCGTTTTCCTGTGTCATTTCCACTAACTGTTGACTTTCTTCTATTACGTTCTCCTCTATATCTTGTGATTTTTCTCTTGCTTCTTGATCTTTCTGCTTCTGTGACTCATCCATAGCGGGGAACTCTTCTTGACTGATAGCTAAAATATCAGGTATAAAAATTCAACGAGCTAGTTTTTGAGTTATGAATTTGCATGCCTGATATTTTAGCTGCTGATAGGGGATGTAGAGGAGAACGTTGTAAGATATGTTTTATAATTTACATGTGTGGGAATTATTTTAACATTGGGCGTGTTACCTTCCCCTCAAATCTGCGGACACCTATTAAAAATCTGCGACGGACTTACCCTCCAATTGCGAATGTCCAACCAGAGGGCCTTGAACTCCTCAAAGCCGAGTTTGCCGGAGCGATCGACGTCCATCATGGCCACCATGCTCCTGCACGTTTCCTTCGAGAAGCCCTCGAACTTAGGCTCTGTACAACCACACCAAGTTAACAACAATCACTGCACAAAAATACGTAGAATTTAGACATTGTTTCAAGATGCTGGTAACAAGCGATTATTCCGAAGTACATACAGCATTAATAAAGCACAAGCCAGGCAGTAAATACAATGTCTTTTTAGCATCAGCGGCAGCAACGGTAAATAATATATGTCTCGGTGAAACATTATGACATAAAATTAATTTATTAGTTACCTTTGAGTAATAACAAAGACTTAATTCTGATTGTTGTTTAAACAATGGACAACCCGCATGAAATTTTTTTATTGCAGAAATGAATAGAGGGCACCAAATTATGCCACTCTGATTTATTTCCAGATTCTCGACTTTTGAGACCCGAAAATATTTTTAAATCATAAATGAAAGTTCTGTAACTTAAGTTGGCACCCCTGAATCCTTAACAAAAAGGATAGGACCGAGACGCCTATTGTGATGCCTCCAGGGAGTGTGGCCGCACTTTCAATAATTATTTAAAAATATATTTCTGGGTTTCATAAAAATATGAAAAAATTCAGAGTAGCATAACTTGGTACCCTCTATTCATTTCTGCAATAAAAAATTTTCATGCAGGTTGTCCATGATAAGCAAAGTATTGTTGCTGATGTCTGTCTGAAGGGATCGATACATGGGGCAGTTGTTGATTTACATGTTAACTCATGGAAAATGACCGTTAAAATAAAATTACTATAAGTGTGGACTTAATTTTATTTTTTCATTTTGTTATATTGCCAGCAGTGTCATTATGTTCTCTGCTCTGGTGGTGAAATCAAACACTACGTCGTCCCATGTTTAACAATGAAAAAGTCTTCTCCAGACAGACATTATAAACAATGATTTGTTCTGACTAAAATGCAATAAACATATCAAGTACATATTGCTGCACTGTGCCGGCATGCACAATCAATCAAGTTATTTATACACAATGTATAATATGTGATCATTCGTTGTAGGCACGTCACTCATAGCTGCCAAGTGCCGTTGAGGGACATCATGATAGTGGAAGATGAAATTGGTGAAATAATTAGGGGTGTGGACGATGCAGCCATAATATACAAAAATTAAAATTTTAGGAAGGAATGATTTTATGACTTCCTTAGTGCATGGTGTTACTGAAGAAACACCAAATTGGTTTCATAAATATCTCGTTCTTAACCCCAGCATTTCCAAGTTGTTGTTTTTTTGTCCTACGTTTTACCAAGAGGGGGGGAGGGGGGTTGAAATGACCCGCTATTTAAATCACAAGTTAAATGGAAAGTTAAAGTTTTTTTCTCACTATTTTTTGGTGGCTAACCAAGGCTTACAATTTTTTTTTTAGATTTTTTAGAGAAGTATTTCACACTTTTTTCCGCTTTAAAAGATTTACGGGTCGCATTAACCTTCCCCCCTTCCCCCCCAGTAATGCTAGGGTTAATCATGTATCCAATACAGCTGAAATATCAGGTAATTTCCAATAGCGTTACTGCTACCAGTTAGTTGCAAAGTTTACTAATTTGGAAAAGTTCCTTGAGCAGGTGAGGGCATGATTTGAAGATTAAAAAACTGCCCACACGCTGGCTGTTGATAAATTGATTAATTGTTGACAAATTTATTAATATTTGATAAATTGATTAATTGTTGATAAATTGATAGCGCTGCCACCGTTTGAAGTGCAGAAGCAAGCCGCACGAATGACCACCACACATAGACGGCATTGCTTACCAAACATTTGGCCGATAGGCGAATCTTTGCACACGAGGCCACAAACAAGAGAGAGCAACGAGGTCACCATAGAGCCGCCTTCAGAGCTGGTCGTGTTTCGAGGCATATCTATACAGTACACAAGCATTACAACACAACAGCAGCTTCCACCTTCTGATCTGAGCTACATTATCTTGTCACCTTAAATTTGAAATCGAATTAAACATAAAATTTGTTGTGTGTTTCAGAAAAAACATACAATGGCAGCCAGATGGCTCAAATTTGTGCATTCGGCGTAATTTCTGTCGCAAAATGACGGCCACTTTGACCTGCCAGAACCAAGTCGCCTTGCCACCGCACTGATGGCTGCAAGCAAATTCTTCAAAAATTTGCCTTCCATCTAAAAATTGAGGCGCAACTTAGGATTAATGTCAGTGCTCAAAAATATTTACGTGAAACTATTTTTGATACATAAAATAAAGGACAAAGTTTGCTGATGTAAAAAACTACATATTCGGTGCAGCTTTTGAGAAAATTAATTTTTCCAAACGAATTAAAAAGACTTTGATTTGACTCAAAACCACAGCAGTCCCCATTTAAAACAATGTTTTTTTTTTTTTTTCAATGCTGAATATCTCGAAATTTTCACAAATTTTGGTCTATTTTTTTTTTTTCATGAAAATGAAATCATTTCATGGTGTAAGGAAGGTTAACTGAAAATTTCAGAGAGCTGTGCCACCTACTAAGCATGTTTTTCATACCACTGACATTAATCCTTAATACTGAACCACTAAAAAAAAGAAGCAATTTTTTATAAAATACGATGATTATAATTTAAACAAACATTGGTACTGAAGATTGCATGGATCATTACATTGTAAATATGTTGACTTAAAAAATATATTGATGGTGTTCCGTCAAAAAGTAAAAAAACACTATCTCATTTTATCGCGTCCTCTCAAAAACGACTAACTCGTTTTATCGCAAGCCGAGATGGTCGCTTTTGCACTATGGGTTTCCAGGTATACATTTTTTTTTTATACCTGGAAACCCATAGTGCAAAACCGACCATCTCGGCTCGCGATAAAACGAATTAGTCGTTTTTGAGAGGACGCGATAAAATGAGTTAGTGGTTTTTGACGGAACACCATCGAATTATAATATAAGTGTTGAAATAATTGAAAGTTTTGCAGTCTCAATAAAATTGTAAAAAAGTATATTATATGTAACTAAAAGTATAATAGCTCTGGACAGCACCAACTTTACTCCTGCCACACATTAATTGCTAGCAGTTTCGATGTAAGAGATTTGTAATTTTGGGAGTCTACCCACATCAAAAAGAGTTGGTTCTCCACAGAATACACATCACAAACAAAACAGGAGTAAGTCCGGGGTGTCCAGAGGGGTACAAGAAGAGCTGCAACAATGGAAGTAACATTTTGTTGGCACCTGCGGACATTTTGAGATGGACGGTGCAGCAACACAACAAATACAAATCTACTTCACTGGCAAGCGAGTTAAACACACATGCAAGTCACTGCAAGCCAAAATACTCTAAATGCATCGCAGCGACACAGAAAGTAAGTCCTGCATCGAGAATTGTTGATGCAGTTTATGTTATAGGTCCTAAAAATAAATGAATAAATGAATAAATAAATAAATAAATAAATAAATAAATAAATAAATAAATAAATAAATAAATAAATAAATAAATAAATAAATAAATAAATAAATAAATAAATAAATAAATAAATAAATAAATAAATAAATAAATAAATAAATAAATAAATAAATATAAAACTACTGGGGCAGGGTGTGTACCACTCTTTCCGACTATGCAACACAATGAAAGGACAACAAAACGGTCCTCTCTCTCTCTCTAGTTTTAATTTAACGACAGGGTTTTAGTGACTAATGGATCTTAATTGGAGTAGCTGCAATTTGCTGCAGTTAATTCTCTGCAAGTTTAGCAAGCTACTAAACCAACAACAGAGAGGAGGCTTCAGCGATGGGCAAAAGCTGTTTAGCATTTTAGCATTGGGGGGGGGGGGGGGGGGGGCTATGTACACCTCACTCAAATTCTTAACAAATATTAAGGATTTAAATTAAAATAATAATAATTGGAATTATCAATTAATGCAAAAAAATTAATGAAAGACAATGGAAAATATTTAAAATAACTACAATAGAAAAAAAAAATTAGTTGTCAAACACACTACAGTATTAGTATATATGTCAAAATGTCACAAATCTAAAGTACCAACAGTTAAGGTACTGACACAGTGACGTCAAGTTCTTTTGTCACCTCGAGGGTTTGACCTTCAAGTTGTTGTCACCTCGATGGTCTGACCTTCAATTGACCTTCTGACTCACCGTCCTTCATTGCAAAGTCGAGGATCTCCTTCAGTTCGATCCAGTCCACCTCGAGGTCATCCCCGGCCAACTTCACGAAGAAGTCCCGGATCTTCTCGTCCTTCGAGGCCTCTTCGGGGGGCTCCGGCTCGTTGACCACCTGCACAACGACAATGATTGCTCGGATTGTTGATCACACAAACAGAGCACACTTCACAGTTAGGTAAATTGTTTGTCATATATGATTCAATGGAGTTTTCAAATTTTTATTGCAGAAATGGATAGAGGGTGCACAGTTATGCTACATTGATTTTTTCAGAATTTTTAGAGCCCAAGAACTATTTTTAAAAAATTATATAAAGTACAGAGAAAGTTACACCTCTCTGAATAAAAAAGATAGGACATAAAAGGGGCGTGGGTTCAAACCCGACATCGGCAAAACTTTTTAGCAACACTTCCTGGGCTCCGGGGTAACTGTACTTTCAATATTTTTTTTAATGTGGCCTATAAAAATCTGAAAAAAATCAGAGTAGCAAAACTTTGCATTCATTTTTGCAACACAAAATTTTGATTCTCAGCAATGATGTTACTCATTGCATGATCTTGAAATTACAAATTTATTTGAAACTGAGTTGAGACCTGCAGTGAAAGAAAGTGCATGCAATGATGGTAGAAACCCACAATAATAAATTACAATTAAATGTAAACACAAATTCACAAACTGAAAAAAAACAAATGTAGTGATAAATAATAATAATGCAGTAACTAAGTAAAATGCAAAAAATTTTAATAAAAATGTTACAATCTACAATTAAAGACAATGAACTCTCTTAAATTTGTTTTCTTCTTTTATCTTATAAATGATTTATAGTGGATGGCTTGATAATTATTTTATTTATGTAGAAACTTAGATAGTTTGTACTTTTCACTGTACTTCAAAAATGGAAAATCACACAGAAGCTTTTGGGATGATTTTACAAATATTACAAGATACAATTTTATTTTTTGCAAGAAGAATAAAAATAAATTATAAAAATAACAAGCAAAACTAAAAAATACAGTATATAATATCTCAATTTGTTATAAATTTCATACAATATATGTGATTTTTTGCAAACAACTAAGATTTTGCGAGACGAGAACTTGTTTGCAAAATTAATTATCAACAAATAGTACTCTGTAGTTGCTAAGAACGCTATCTCACAGCATTTTTCACACTTCAGCGTGTTATAAAGCTCCCTGCCTTGGACCGCATTGGTGTTCAAACAATATTACATCTATTGATGAGGGAGGTGAACGAAGCCTGACAATAAACAAGATATTATGTTGAACAAAACTTCTAAAAGGAGAATAAAAAGCAGTTGGTGGGAAAAGCACAAAAATGTTATTATGATGAAAGCAAGCCACGTACATATCACATGCATTTTGTATCAAAAAAAGCAGCAGCCAGGACAAATCTGCTCATCACAGGACAATAATTAACTACATAAGAAGCTAGGGGAGGCTGCCACCCTCACCCTTTTTTCTTAACATATAAGCATTTACCGAAGCATTTTCTCCAGTCAAATTTTAGTATTTTAACATCCCCTTAATGGGGTTGCAGCCACTTCCCCCCCCCTCCTGAATTTGACATTTTCTGGATCTGTACCTGATTCCCATGCATTAACAGTTTTAAAAAAGCATCAAACTTTTAACATTCACCTGACACTATCAATTTTTCTGTGTGTTTACCCCTGCCTGATTTTACACCCCTGATTTTAACACGATGGATTTTGGAATTTGACTCCGTTGTGTCACACCAAATCAATTTTGAATGATGGCCAGATGACGTCACAAAGTCAAATCCCAAAATCTAAGTTAATGAAAACAGGGTTAAACAATTCATGGAAACCCTACACAAAAAATTAATTGCAGAGGGCATATATCAAATTACCACCAATTTTTTCCAATTTTTTAAAGGCCAGGAACAACCAAGGAAGTATTGCTAAAAAGTTTTGCTGAGGTCGGGTTTGAACCCACGCCCCTTTTAGGTCCTCCTTTAACATTGCAATAACATTTGTGCAATAAGAAATTTCCAATTTAGCTCAGGTGAAAATTGATAGCATCAGGTAGAGAGACTAATTTCATGCTGAAAGTTTTATGTTAACGAATGAAACATTGAAACAAGCTTGTAGCAATTAAAGTCCGGGTGAACGTAGCAAACTCAAACTTCAAAGTTAAACTTACAACAATGTTGTGGGACTTCTTCTGCCCAGGTACTACCTACAGTGCAACAATGAGCGTCAGTGAAGCATTTCGTGACAAAGCAAAGCCAACGACTTGAAATGTCTTCAAGTAATCATGCATGCTGTCAAATGTACAATACTGGACATAATTACGAAGAAACTTTGTCCAAATAACCAATGAAAAGTAAATGTAACATCAAATCATGTACACTGCGCTGCCTGCCACATTGGTTTAGCCCCCCCCCCCCCTCCCCCCACAACTCATTTGCGGAACTTGAGGACTAACGAACATTCAAGACCAAAACCACTTTGAATGCGACAGAAGTCAAATCCAATTGCAATTGTTGGTCAGTTTCTTAATTAGAAATATTCAATTGCAAAAATGAATTGTAACTTTTAGTCATATGCATTTTGTTTTATAAACAAACTTAACACTGGACTTCGACTTGATTTTTGCAATTGGGTGAATATTGATACTTTATGTGAACGGCTCACTTAATTTTTAATAGCTGTGACCTCATAAATATAAAATTAAATGTTAATTACAGTTGCTGCACAGCAAGAGGATCATAATACAACATGACTCCTGCATGAGATGCATTCTGGTTCCGTGATAGAAATTACAAAATAATTCAACTCCGAGTGGGGAAATAAGTGAAAAAAAAATATATCTTCTTTGTTTTTGGATCGACAGCCACATATAACACAAGCCACCAATGACAAAAGCATGCAATTTGTAACATTGAACTGTCCCCTAGCTTGTTTATAAAATAAAAATTAAGAGATAGCACACATGCTACAGAAATTTATAAAGCTAAATTATCCATCATGCAGCCTCGTGATTAATAACGTAAGAATGGCAGCCAATGAGTTTCTAGTGAGCAGGTATGAAAATGTTCACCAGTTCTGGTGTTGGCACTAACACTGGACCTTCTTTATTAGACTGAAGCCAACGAGTCTGTCGGTATATTTTGTTACAGATTGGAATGAAGTTCAAGATTCCAGCTCTGAGTCACTTCTAAGGACAGCCTGCATTAATTTTTTATATTGCAGAAATAAATTAAATAGAAGACATCAAATTATATTACGCTGAATCTTTTCAATTTTTTGAGAGCCCTGGAAATATTGATAAAAAGTTAGGTAAAGTTCAGGTTTGAAGTCACACCCCCTTTAGTCCCTATTAATTAATTAAGAAGTGAGATGTTTTTCTCTGTAGTTTCAATATTTTTTAAAACTAGTTCTCGTACTTAAAGTAATGTTAAAAAATCAGAATCTCTGCAATAAAAAATATTTATGCAGGTTGTCCATTTCCAAAATAAAATAGAATGTGTCAGTTTTTAGAAATCCTATCTTAATTGTAGCTTGGCAAGACATAAATTAACTATTGGTCATTACACAACTGTAGTCATTATCCATTTGAAGTTTGGTCCAGAGCATTTGTTTTTGTTTCTGGGAGACCATGCAGATATTTGTTTATAGAAAAAAAAAAATGGGAGACAAAGTTCACTCACCCTGTCATCAACTTCTCCCAGACCGACTTCCTCGTCGTTCTCCCTGAAAAACAACAAACAAATTAGAGGAATTGTGACAACCAAGAATCTCATAATGTCATCCTGTTTTGGGACCTTTTAGTCACAAAGAGTTATTAAGTTATCAAAAATTGTGAGCTAAACCAAAATCAAGATGTAAAAAATATTTTAGGACATTTATCTAGCAGGGGACTCACTCCATGTGGTTCTTGTTCTCCGAGAAGACTCTCAGCAGAAACTCCCCCTCCTCGTTGGGCTCGAAGGTGGATGGTACGATGCAGTAGGAGCCGGGTGCCAGCTTGAACCGTGCCGTGATCTCTCGCAGGTTGATGAAGGAGGGGGAGCGTGCCACCGACGCGTGGAACTTGAAGAAGTCCAGCGGCAGAGGCTTTGGTTGACCGTCAGGGTCCTCAAGCTGTGGAAGTTAGTCACACGTTAGTCCTGGCTTTAGTTCACAGTTCTAATTGTGATATTTACAGAAATTGGGTGTTTGGAGTGCAGGCTAAGTATTAAAGAGAGTTCTGTGAACAATGTTGGAAGTTGGGCAAACAACAACATATTTACAGATAGAAAAAATTAATAAATTTAACCTTATAATTACTTCATATATATATATGCAAAAAATGTGTGTGTAGTAAAGCTACAATAATTAATTAATTTATGAATTATAATTGCGGGAAAACTCGTGTAGAATTTAATTTGAGTTTATTTTTTTCCCCTTTCAGAATAATTCTTTTATACACTTTAATCAAGACAAATGATTTTTTTTTTTTCAGTTGCATATAATGATGTTGGGACAAACTCTATATTGAGACAATCAAAACTGGATTGGGAGAAATTGGAAATTAAAGCCACTCTGATTGAGACGGTCTCATACATATGTGGTACGTGAAGTACAGAAAACCTGCGTGCAAGACTTGTATTGCAGAAATGGACAGAAGGTGCAAAATTATGCTACTCTAATTTTCTTCACATTTTTTACAGCTTGGGAACTACATTTTAAAAAAAAAATATTGTAGTTAAGCACAGAAAGAGGCATCACTTCTTAATAAAAGAATATGACTTGAAAGGGGCGTGGTTTTCCTTACAAAGTTTGAAAAAAAAATCAGGTTAACATAATTTGATCCCTCTATTCATTTTTGCAATGAAAAATTAAAATTCATGCAGGCTGTCCTTTTATTACTCTGTGTTTCCCAGACTCTGAATACAATATCTATGTGGTACATGGAACCAGTCCAGATATAATGCCTACGTGGTACATAGCGAAGCCAATGGTGAGGCACTCCGCCCCCATCTTTCGCTGGGCCCGACGGTTCTTCTGCATGAGCGCGACGATGACCGTGCAGGTGGCAGCGTCGTCATCTTCGTCTGGGTCCTGCAGCGTGATGCGGTACTGGGGGTTGCGGCAGAACGTCTCTGTAATCAAACACGGTTCAAACGACGGTCGTTCCCATCAAATTGCAAACATTTATGATTACATATTTTTTATTTTTTTTACTGAACAGTTTGAAAAACTAATGAATGACTCACCAAGGTAGTTTCTGCAGCCACCCGCGGTGATGCCGCGCACCCACTCCCCCTCGAAGACGCTCATCTCCCACTTTTTCTCTCCTGTGCCGTCCTGCAGTGCGTCCCCCTCGGTCAGGGAGTCAGGGTTCAGGTTGCAGATCTCGAGCCGCGAGAAGTGCTTGATGAAGTCACGGTAGGCCATCCAGAACTCTCCGTCTGCATCGAAGTTGAGGCCGATCTCGTCCTTCTCGGACTGCGGGATGAACCGCCACTCCGCGGATCTGGAACGTGAAAATTGACGCATGAAGTGTGCCTTCATTGCAGAGCAAAATACATTAATTAAAACCAGGATTATTATCATACAGGCTTCAAGTGTGGCAGGAAAATTTTCACCATAAGCCACCATGTTAGAAAATTTGAATTGTTTTCTCAGTAACTATATGAAAGCTATTAATTTTTGAAACTTATATCTCCTACCCCCCATTTAGGGATCTTTTAATAAGGAATCAAGAACTTATTTTCCACTGAAAATTTTCTTTAATTCACAAAAAAAAATGCAAATTCGAGTTTGTTTTTTTACATCTAGGTTGGGATGGGACGGTGGGAACACCACAAAATCAGCTGACTTGAGTCATACCAATGCCCACTCTATCAAGGCCTGCGCACTGCAAAGCGCGCGAAACAAAATAGTAGTCCACCCCATTTGCTATATCATTGTAAAATTCAAATTTAATCAAATAGAATTAAATTTTTCTTGATATTTTCACACCCCAGGCATAATTTCTAAACCCCTTATATATCTTGCCGTGTGTTAAGTTTCAAAATTTTAGAATCACTCCTTCCATGGAAATTTCGGGGTGAAAGTTGCATGTAATTCAATGGGAAATTGAAAATCTAGGACTACTATTTCAAAAAACAATCGAGATCAATATTATAGTGCGCAGGCCTTGATACAGAGGGCAATGATCGAGGAGGTTTTCAATGCCATCTCTCGGTGCTTTACAGGTCAATAGTAATTAAGTACAGTAATAATTATTAACACAATTTTCAAAACATCAACACGTAATTTAAGACAAACCAACTACAGTAGATTTGTGATGGCTGATTGGTTGTTTCATATGGAAAGATTAGTAGTTACTGCTTTATAAATTAATAGTACGTACATGTGTTATCTGATTGTTTTAGATTTGTTTTGAGTGTACATATAATATTTAAAAAATACATGTAAAAAGTGATTGACATGCATCTTTTAGGCCTGTAAGAGCACACAAAGATGGGGATAGGAAGAAAAGGGGCAAGAATTAGCCATCAAGAATTGAACTGAATTATATTATATTATATTGAATTATATTATTATTGTTATAAATGATTGTTGTTTGTTTTTTCTCTTTGTTAGTGATTTTGTATTGTTTTTGACCAATATCCATATTTATTATATATTGTTTTGTATGTTTGTGCTATATGTTATATTCTCTGACGTGATCAACATTGTCTTGTACAACCTATATGTTCAAATAAACAAATAAAAAAATAAAACAAAATAAATAAAATATTATTTAATTAAAAATTAACTCTGGCAAATCTGGAAAAAAAAAAAAAAAAATCTTTATCCATGAATTGCTGATAAATATGTGCATTATTTTGTGAGTAAAAGATCTTTGTCGACTTCACACAACATGCACCATGTTCGATACAATAATACTTAGTTTATAAACAAGTTACAAAGTATTGATTTGTTGGTCTGTCCAATTAGCAAAAAAACATAGGACAGTGGTTGATTTGAACTTTGACCTGTCCTAAAAACCTCAACATACATCATGTAATTGATTCTATGATTGTAGGATGAATGGATTTAATAAAGAATTTTGATTTACATGTTAACTTATGGGAAATGACAATCAAAATCAAATCATCGAGTGTTGACTAGCGCCCATACGTTCTGGTGGCAAAATCAGGTACTACATTTAACATTGAAAAAGGTCTGACTCACTTGTCAGACCAGGGTCCGTTCCACTCCGCCTCGTTGGTTGCTGATGAGATCACATTCTAAACAATGACTCACTTGTCAGACCAGGGTCCGTTCCACTCCGCCTCGTTGCCCCAGGGGTTGCGCAGGCGGATGAGGGGGATCTTGCCGGACATGTTGGGGGTCTCGATGTCCACGAACTTCACTTTGGTGATGCTGTAGGCGTGCCCCTTGACCAGGCCCTCGGGGGTGTGGGCCTCCAGCACGCTGGGGTCAGGCTGCAAGCGGAGTCAGTCACGTGACCTCATAACTGAGAAACTCAGAATTTATTTATTTATTTATTTATTTATTATTTCACCCAACTAATACATGCATATCAATATACATACATTTTAATTAAGGTGAGGATAGCAAGCAAAACACCAATAAGGTGCTAATACACAGAAGTGGCAGCTATCCCTGTTACTTTAAATGATTTAATATAATATAAAATAGAAAACTAGCAGATTAACAATAACACTGCTAGAGTCAAGATACAAAGATTATTAAATACAATACAATTACTGAGAATAAACTTTTAAACAAACTTTTCAAAAGAAAAGATGACTTTTTTTTAGTCAGGACTTCATCAAATTCTTTTGCAAACTTTCAAATAAAAATACATTGGTGGTTGATTTGGAGAAAGATCAAAGCATGCAGTCTCATGTATCATTGCATTGATAAATGTAAGAGGGTGATTTTCAGGACTATAAGCAGGGAGGTAGGATATGACATGATGTATGTATAAAAATTAATATATTTTCATGGTTTGCTGATCTTAAATTGGTAGAGATTACTTAAATTGTCATGCATTTCAATCCGTTTTCGGTTAAGTATAAAAATGAGATTGTCGATGCAAGTTGCACGAAGTTGGGATGGGGAACGTACCTCGATGGAGCTGCCCATGAGTGAAGATCGCTCGAAGGCCTTCAGCATGATCCGGAAGAGGTCCTCTTCTGGTTTCTGGAGGTCGTACCACTCCGTGACTCCGCCCGTGAAGTCCTCCATGGCCTCGCACGTGGTGCCTCCTTTGAGGGCCTCGTAGGAGCCGTGCAGTCTGCAAACATACCGTTTTATGAAACATTCTAACCATCGTTATAAGGTACTGTCTGTAGTCCTATTTAAGTGCATGTGGGCAGAGTGAATTAATTTTAATGTTCACTTTTGAAGGTTCACTTTCACTTCAAAAGTCTCCTAATGAAATTATATACAACTGCAGTAAATCAGTAAATCAACTGCCGTACCAAGTTACTTTTTTTCTCATTCCCTCTATTACCCTTCCCTGAAATGGCTGAAGTGGTACATCATTGTGCCCTAACATTTATGAAGCGGCTGTCTTGGAGGAGAAAGCTTGAGTAACTGTACCTTCCTACAGTAACAACAAATGTATAAAAGAGGACATGTTTTTCATTATAGCTATATAATGCTAACATCTTTCAGTACTGTATATTATAAAATAGAATTTTATTTCCATCTTTTGATTATACACCAGATAATGTCAAAATCAATCTGACAAAACACACAATCAAAACATGCATTTTCATCAACACAACTAATATAGTATCAAATCCTGTATATGTAAACAATAAAATGTAATTAATTGCAAAACAATCTGCTGCATAAAGTGATCTATATAACTACATATCAGTTTCAAGATGCTGTAGAAGGGGAACTTAATAGTTTTTTACACCTTGACGATCAGCCTGACCTACTGATCAAAGAGAAAATGTTGACTAAGGTGACGGTTCAATCGACTCACTTGGCGTACGCCTTCTCCAGCAAAGCACTCCAGAACTCGTTCTTCTCTGACGAGCGCAGGAACACGAGCTTTCCTCCGTACGTCGGCAGTCGGTCGTCAACCACCACGTCAACCCAGCGCCCATACTGCCAGAACCTGCCAACGTCAACACCATTGTCTTGTAATTTACTAATACATGGATAGTATTTAGAAATGTTACAAAACTTCTCTGTCATCTCTAAAATATATATCTAAAGGAAAGCAGCTACACTCATTGTCAGCCAGGGTTACCGCAGAATGTTTGTAGTGCCGCACTAACGTATAAGAAACAGTAGTGGCAACAGATGGGTGTGAAACAGTTACTTAGGAGGGAGCATGCATGTGCAGGTTCAGTTTTAAGAAGCAAAATTAACATTCAAACAGATCCTAAATTTAATTATTCTTCTATTCATTTAATTGAAATTCATAATTCATGGTTTTAATCATGGTAAGATGTTAAGAACTTGCTGCAATTTAACACCAAAGTCGTCACCTGAAGTGGAAGATTCCTGCGTAGTCATCAACAAAGCTCTGGTCGTGAGGCACCACCTGGTAGAAGAGCGTCTTGTGCAGAGTCAGGTTGGCCACCGCAGCCAGCAGCCAGCAGTCTCCTGCACATCTCCCGTCAGTAAACTCTCACACAACAAAATGTGACAACGAACATGAAAATTTTTATTGCAGAAATGGATAGAAGGTACCAAATTATACTACTCTGAATTTTTTCAGATTTTTTTGAAACCCAGTACTATTTTTAAATAATTATTGAAAGTATGGCCACGCCTCCTGGAGGCGTCAATGGGCGTTTTGGTCCTATCCTTTTTATGAAGGATTCAGGGGTGCCAAATTAACTTACAGAACTTTCAATAATTATTTAAAAATAGTTTCGGTTCTTAAAAAATTCTGAAAAAATTCAGAGTAGCATAATTTGGTGCCGTCTATTCATTTCTGCAGTAAAAAAATTTCATACAACTATGTAGGTTGTCCATTGTCTATAAAATCAAGTATTGCACCTGAAATTTTGATTTTCTGACTGCTATTTGTTTCTTGTCAAATATTTGTACACTTTTTATAAAAGTTTGACTTTCTTTGTGGGAACTATACAGACAAGGTGCCTTAATAAAACTAGCCTGCACTTATAAAATATTCATATTATTGAAGGGAAACTTCAATGCAATGTACTTTAAAAAGGAAGTGGCAAATGAACATAATCTAAATTATTGATCATTTATCAATATTTCCTCAGTATCATTACAGAGGTGTGAGATATAATGTTGTAGCGTTATTGCAAATTTGAAATGCCAAGTTTTTGTTAGCAAATTTGAGAGTAGTTCAACCCCACTACTCACCTAGCTCCCCCTGCTGGATGTCGAAGCGGGAAAATCCCTCAACAAAGAGACGCGGGTCCTCAACAATCTCCTGCAACAATCAACAATTAATATTGCCCAGTTCGAGAATGTTCTCAACAATTAGAGAATCGCATTGGTCAATAAATTTAAGGAGGCAGTTTCTCCACATCTCTCCATGCATTTCCATTATTTAAGGTAGAGATAAATGCCCAATGCTAATAAAATCTCTTTCATGAAAATTATGAAAAAAATTTAGAATGTTCTCCTTTACATACCTTATCAGTAGGTAAAGGAAAACATTTTAATTTTTTTTTTTTTTTTTTTTCCATAATTTTCATGAATGGGATTTTTATTAGCATTGGGCGTGTTATGCATCCATTTCCATTTCCACCACAATGTTATTTACAAAAATGGAGAGACAGAATATAACATCAAGATTTGCAAGCCTCGTCATAGTAGTAAACTCCCCTGCAAGTCCTTATTTTACTCTGGGTGGTTCACAGACTGTTCTGCATGATTTTATTAATTTTGATGGAAGGTTACTCACGGCAGGTCTGAGCCACTCGAAGCTGCGAGGCGGCCGCTTGCTGTAGAAGAGGGACGAGTCCTCGCAGGGGAACTCAGGGTCCTCGAAGAGCGCGCCATTGTCCAGGCACTCGGTGCGGATCTTGTAGAAGTCTTGCACCGCACCGCGCTGACGCAGACCCGAGCCTTTCTCTCCAAGCTGCAACACACAACGGCAGTGAGACACGTGACAAGAAGGGGGCGACCCTCTTTCTTTGAACTGCTTACATTACGCCATCACATCAGTGTTATTTCAAATTTCAGTTGAGGAAAATGAAGGACCAATAGATTGCGCTCTGTAAGCAGAAAATTAAGAAGTATGATGAACATCAACCGGCGTGAAATTTTTTGTTGCAGAAATAGGGTACCAAATTGTGCTACTCTGAATTTTTTAAAAAAATTTGAGACCAGGAACTATTTTTAAATAATTATTGAAAATTCTGTAAGTTAAGTTGGCCCCCTATATCCTTCATAAAAAAGGATAGGACCGAGACGCCTATGGACATGAGTACATGAATATTTTTTATGGCAAAAATGAAAAGAGGGTATCAAATTATACCACTCTGAAATTTTTTCAGATTTTTTGGAGTACCGGAACTATTTTTAAATAATTATATAAGTTCTCTAAGTTATGTTGGCACTCCTGGAGTCTTTAATAAAAAAGGATAGGGCAAAAACGCCTATTGACGCTACCAGGGGGCGTGGCCGCACTTTCAAACTTTCAATAATTATTTAAAAATAGTTCCGGGTCTCAAAAAAATTGGAAAAAATTCAGAGTAGCATAATTTGGTAACATCTATTCATTTCTGCAACAAAAAAAAAAAAGAAAAAAAAAGAAAAAAAAAGAAGAAAAAAAAAAGAAAAAAAAAGAGAAGAAAATGAAAAAAAAAAAATCATGCAGGTTGTCCATTATAATTTTTAATGTCTAAAGGCATGTGACAACTAATTATGGTGTTGTCATTGTCAATTCTGTAAAATTATTCTGTGGCTGCTGTCAGAACATTTACATAATGATTTTACAATGTTAATCAGACGATATAAAAGTTTCCTGTCGTTTTAGCAACACGAAGTTCGACTTCGTGCCACCAGGTTCTCCACCAGGCTTCATGGTCTCAAAATCTCTCACAAACATAACGCGCCATACCCACAGACAAAACAGCATGATGAATAATAATATTTATATATATATATTATATATATATATATAATTATTTCATTGTTGTGAAATCAACTTGAGATTATTGCGTTGATAATTAATCTTATCACTTGATATCAGCAACTTGATTCAACAGTTAGTGTCATATCGTATCTTCAGTTATTCATTCAGAAAAAAAGTTTGTTTGTTTGACAAATATTTCAAAAAGAGATAAAAGTGCTGTTGTCAAAAACTAATATATTGATAAAATATTGACCTATGATACGTAACAAAATATGTAAAATATAGGACAATATATATAAATTATGATAATATAATAGTAATAAAATGCATTACGTTTTATGATTTATGACAGAACAGAAAAAATAATGAAATAATGAATATTAATAATATTCATTATTAATGAATAATGAATACAATAATGAATGCCATGAATACATTAAATTTAAATGACAAAATTTAATATTATGGATTATGCAAAATTGAATAATATATATATATATATATATAATTATATAATTATATAATATTCAATTTTGCATAATCTATAATATTAAATTTAGTCATTTAAGTTTAGGTGCGTATTCATTATTTTTTCTGTTCTTTCATTAATCATAAAACGTAATGCATTTTATTACTATTATGTTATCATAATTTATACATATATTGTCCTATATTTTACATATTTTGTTACGTATCATAGGTCAATATTTTATCAATATATTGGTTTTTGACAACAGCACTTTTATCTCTTTTTGAAATATTTGTCAAACAAACAAACTTTTTTTCTGAATGAATATCTGAAGATACGATATGACACTAACTGTTGAATCAAGTTGCTGATATCAAGTGATAAGATTAATTATCAACGCAATAATCTCAAGTTGATTTCACAACAATGAAATAATTAACTGCAGTCGCTGGAGGCGCGAATTTGCACAAAATAAATAATATTTTGATGACATGACGATTATGAGTTAGAATATTCCCCACTCCCATGGCAAAAGTGTGCGATTGGCTAGATATTCCTTCTCTAAAATTCAGTGCAGGGGCTGATCCAGCTCACCGAGCTCAGGGCTCTAGGGGTGGCGGTGCCCAATCCCACAATGTTAAATTTTGGAGTGGGAGAGGGGGGCGATGGGTGGAGGGTGAATACCTTCAATGTATTTTGGGACCGTTTGGAAGATGGGGGGGGAGTGATTGCCCCCATCCCCCGTCACTTCCTTCCTTCCTTCCCCCCCCCCTCTTCCCTTGGATCCGCGCCTAAATTTTATCTGGGTATGATCGGATAAATGAACTTTCAACGAAAATTTCGCGGTTGCACGTTTTCCTTTTTGCAGTTACATCCGAATTGCGCAAACATTGAAAACAGCGTCTGCGCATCGTCACACCTAAGGTTATGGAACAACCTGGTCAAGCTGCACGTTTCCGTTCACCAAGTCCTGCTGCTCGATGGCTGGAGTTCTGGGAAGGAGCGGCTTGGCTGCGGGAGACAGCACGTTTTGGTTCCTCTCGTCTGAGAAAGTTCGCTTGTAGTTGACACGTCTCGTGCCGTCGAAGCACGTCAGAGAGCTCACTGGAGGCTGCCTCGTCTCGCCCTGCAGTTGCAGCTGGAGCGTCACTCGACCTGACGGGCTCCTCGACTCGGTGCAGCTTCTCAGAGAACCCACAGAGGTCGAATATGACGATACGTACGTCGGTGCTTTGTTGGACACTGTGGCGGTCCTTGTGGTCACCGTAGAGGTCACACCAGGGGTTGACTTTCTCGTGGTCACCATAGACGTTCTGGTGGAGGTCACCGATGACCTCACGTCAGAGTGTCTGGAGGGAGCCTGAGGTCTCCTCGACTTCATGGTAGCGACTGATGTCAAAAGTCCTGCAGGAAATGTCTGCAGCTATCTAATGTGGTAGGAAGTGCCGGCTTATCACCAAACCGCACAATATAACTGGTGCAGTGTTTACATTATGTATCGCGAAATATGAACTTCTGAATACATTCCTTCATATATATTACCGTGCATGAACTATAATATTAATATACTCAGCATTTTCAAGTATATGGGTGAGCTCATGCAGGCGCGGATCCAGGGAGGGAGGAGGGGGGGGGGGGGGGGGGGGCTGTAGCCCCATCCGAAATTTTCGATTTAACATGGGCAATATAGGCATTTCTCCCACTCCAACTTGCTTATTTAACATTGTGACCTTTATAGAGACAGTCGACCCCTCTCGAAATTTGGTTCTCATGAATCCGCGCTTGCTCATGTGATCGAGAGGAAGACTATAATAAAGCGGTGATAACTGACCTATCGTAATTTTATAATAAATCTTTTGTTGTTCTATATTTGTGATAACCATGACTACTGTACTTATATATGGTACATGCTTTTGTATTTACGTTATCTATAACCATTAAGCCACGGGAGCAAACAAACCCATGGTCATTTTAGCGATAAAAAGCTCCGGTGAAATCCGACCCACACGCTCGATGGGGCGCAATCTTATCACGACATCAGCCGAAGTGCCGGCTGTCCACCAAATGAGAAAGAGGACTCCCGATCATCAAATTTAGAGCAGGTCTTTCTGAAACGAGCTCTCCAGCGTCTTCAACATAATTTTCATGCAAAGTAATATGATAATTAGCACCTCTGGACACCACGAACGTTACTCCTGCTTTGTTTGTAGACGTTACCACGCAGTCTATGGAGGTGTGGTGAACCAAAACTATTTTGATATTGATAGACTGGGTGCTCTTCTTACATCTCCCAAAATTACAAATCTGCATCTCTCTGTCTATTGTAGCTGCAGCTCTAGCAAGTGAGGCAGGAGTAACGTTCGTGCTGTCCAGAGTTGTACATAATTATACACGCGTTATTAATTAGCGTGACACAGATTTATAAGCAAAAGTCTAATTCAATTAATTATACAATCATTACTATCGATGTAATTGATGCTAATCAGAGTATTATATAGCCATATACAGTATAAAGCCGCGGATGAATCACCAAAAAGCCAAAGTTTTATTCACCGATCCGTATAACAGCTATAAGTATAACATTGTATTTCTTTATCGTAGAATTTACTTGGTGTGAGCATTTGAAATATCTCACGAGTTCTTTCACGAAACATGATAAACTTAATATACTTGAAATAATTAAGGAACTGCGTGGGAGTACATTTTTATTTGTATGTACATCAGTAAAGTGACGCTCAATATAGTTTTTATCTCAGCTTTGTTTACAATGCCTCAAGAGCAACTCTTGATATTATCATGGAGACGAATATCATGTGTGCAAGTCTCTTTAAGTTAGTGTCGACGTGTGACGATTCTGACAGCCGTGATATTTATATAATTATTATACAGTAAATATAGAACGAATTTTATTTTTTTCTGCGACAAAATATTTATAATCAGGCGCGGATCCAGAAAAAAATTTCGGGGGGGGGGGGGGGGGGGGGGGGCTTCCTCCATAAGGCCAATGCTAAAAAAAAAATTTGAGTGGGGGAAATGCCTATATTGCCCATGTTAAGGGTAAGGTAACGCCACCAATGTTAAAAAAAATCCCTCTCATAAAAATTCTGAAAAAAATTTAAAATGTTCTCCTCTACACCCCCTATCAGTAGCTAAAATATCAGGTATACAAATACGGTCTAGTTTTTGAGTTATGAATTTTTAAAGTTGACCATGCAATTTAACATGGGAGTTTCATTTCTCCATGTTAAAGTAGTCAACTTTAAAAATTTATAACTCAAAAACTAGATCGTATTTGTATACCTGATATTTTAGGTACTGATAGGGGGTATCGAGGAGAACATTTTAAATTTTTTTCAGAATTTTTGTGAGAGGGATTTTTTTTAACATTGGTGGCGTTACCTTACCCTTAAATCCAAAATTTCAGGGGGGGGGGGGGGGGGCTGCAGCCCCCCCCCCCCCCTGGATCCGCGCCTGTTTATAATGACGAAGAACTCCAATTCACATGCACCGCGTTATCATCAACAAATCGTATTAACAGCAGACGGACTCAATAACGATGCAAATCCCTCCTCAAACATCAATCAATGGCAGATATCATCTGTGACGTGACCATGACCAAGAGAGCTTTGCCTCATCTTCCCCGGTTTTTATGATAAATTACAACTTATTTTTTTTATATTATGCTCACTGAACTACATGCGTACCGTCTAATATTATATAATAATATATCCATAACAAATACATGTGTATAGCTATATTGTTTTACATATATACACAACCCATGAGGAATTGTCACTAAATCAGCCAATAAAATCAATACAATATCGACAGCTTTTGATCATAAAATATTTAAAAATATTTACAATGTTCAACTCTCATTTTTTGGTGTTTTTTTGTCTTCCTATTTTTTTACTTCAATATTTTACACTTAATTTTTATTTGACCATGTACAGGGTGCTTACTTTGATTTGAACGTTTTAAAGTGATAATTAAGGAATGAAGTTCGATGGTAATATAGACATGTCATACATCAAGTTAAAGCTTACATTTTAACATTTTCAAAACTTGCATCATAAATTACATGTGCGGACTTGTCTTTTTTTGTGACAAAAAAGAAACAAAAATGAGCCGTTTTTTTTGTTCAAATATCGGTGGTAACATGAAATTAACTGTTGAATCCTTCACTGGATTGCAAGGTTGGTGTGGGAGTGATATGTAATGCGTTTGGTCAATTTTCCTTAGATCACCAATGTAAAGCAACACAAGACTGTTTTGTGGTTGGATGGGTGACCATTTAAACAAAAATTGCACTTCTCCCATCCAGGGATAACGCTTTTTACCACAATGTGGTTTCTCTACGAATTTGAACCATTTCATTTCTGTTTCTGGATCATTGACAAAATTTGAAGATGCATGTGGCGTTCATCCTGACAAGTTTCCACGTTGCGATCAGTCACATTAAAATGCCATTTAATTTCATGTTACCACCGATATTTGAACAAAAAAACAGCTCATTTGTTTCTTTTTTGTCTCAAAAACAGACAAGTCCGCACATGTAATTTATGATGCAAGTTTTGAAAATGTTAAAATGTAAGCTTTAATTTGATGTATGGCATGTCTATATTTAACTATCTATATTACCATCGAACTTCATTCCTTAATTATCACTTTAAAACGTTCAAATCAAAGTAAACACCCTGTACATAACTGACGTGCTTGTATAGAGTTTGTACAATAAAATAATTATGAATTATTGTCCAGATGGTCCTCATCTGTGTCACATTTAATTCTCTTCCTCCGTGCGTCTATCAACAATACAAGTGACCACATGCACATCATCTTCAACCAGCGACATGATCGTCTGTTACGTCATGGACAATTAATTACAAAATATTGTTTTCACGCGAAAACAATTTCAGAGCACCCAACGCCAGGCGAGGATCCAGAAAAAAAAATTTGTTGAAGGGGGCTGCCTCTATAAGGACAATGTTAAAAAAAAAAAGGAATGGGGGAAATGCCTATATTGCCCATGTGAAACCCAAAATTTCAGGGGAGGCTGCAGCCCCCCCCCCCCTGGATCCGTGCCTGCCACACGCAATTATTTATGCACGAACATTAAGATATTCTGATGATGAATCAGAACTGATGATGATGAACTTTTTTTTCTGCAAAAAATTCTTTTATGCTATAAAAAAGCAATTTCGAGTTTTTTTACATAGGTATAGATAGGACGGAGGGAACACCACAAAATCAGCTTACTTGAAGCCTCCATTGCAGCTGCAACGTTCGTGGTGTCCCGATGTGTACATCCCGCACATTTCTGGACTGCCACTCTCACTGTGGGGGCGTGAACTCCAATCTTCGATAACGCATTCAGCAGTCGCTTCCCTCAACTCCCACAAGATTTCAAATCATTAACTCCTTACTTCATTTACATACAACGTTCATAAGAGCTGTCTCACACATAATCGCATGACGCAGTGTATGAAAAAAAAATAATAATAAGAACCTATAATACGATCAAGTGTACGCGCGCACATATATGTAGGATTGCATACGATACGAAGCTATAGCTTCGTATCGTATGCGATCGTACGTTTCTCATTTAAAACCGGTTCTAAATTTTTATCATATATATGAAGTCATACGATACGATACGAAGGTAGTGTGCGACCACCCTTAATCAGTAAGATGTACACATGACGGTTCCCTCCTGCATCAATATCTAATAAACAAAACACCCACTGCAACCTAAAAACAATCTGCATGCACGTGTTCGATATAATTACCTCTAGCTGCGAACACACGTGCAAGCGACATGTCGGGGACTCCGGCATGTCTCGCTCAGCCTCTCCGAGATGACTGGGGTCCGTCTGGACCCGGCGCTACATCACAGGCGCCGCATTGCGCCGGACCGACCCCCCACCCCGGGGCGGCGCCATCGTTATCGATGTTTTAACAATGCCCTAATGGGACTTCTTAAAGGTTAATACCTTCATTTTCACGTGTGCTCTTTAGTTAATCATCTATAATTCTATTTAGAACTCAAACATATATGAAAATTCAACGGCTTTTCATTTTAAGGGTAAGATAACGCCACCAATTTCAAAAAAAATCCCTCACACAAAAATTCTGAAAAAAAAATTAAAATGTTATCCTCTGCACCCCCTATATATCAGTAGCTAAAATATCAGGTATACAAATACAATCTATAGTTTTTGAGTTATGAATTTTTAAAGTTGACTAATTTAACATGGGAGTTCTATTTCTCTCTTCTCCATGATGTTAAAGGAGTCAACTTTAAAAATTCATAACTCAAAAACTAGATCGTATTTGTAAACCTGATATTTTAGCTACTGATAGGGGGTGTAGAGGAGAACATTTTAATTTTTTTTCAGATTTTTCATGAATGGGATTTTTTTAGCATTGGTGGCGTTATCTTATCCTTAATACGTATTATAATTTTAACAATTTCATCCGAATGCCTGCAGAAGTTGATTATCAGAATTAGTCTGAATTCAATTATTTATTAATTATTTCAACCGAAAATTAATGTCATTACAACAACCGCTACATCAGAGCCGCAGTGACATTGGCGGTGACATTGTGTTTGTTTGTTGATCAAAATCATCAAAGTACACGGAACTAAACGATCATGTGGTTTCAATTTTTGTATACGATAAAAAAATTGTAATCAAAACCTAAAACATTAAATAACAGTTTGAACTAAATTTTCTGTCGTTATAATGTTATGTTTTGACTTCTTATGATACGGCAAAAATTATGTTTTGTTAAATTGATCGGCCTTTCAAAAAATTTCAAAATATAACTCTTTTGTGTTTAGAAAGAAGAATCATAACTTGTCTCTTTTGTAGAGGATTAGTTGGACTCTATAAAATATATTACAATGCGTCACATATGGAGTCACTGAAACACTGTATTGACCGACATATATCACATGCATGCAGCGATCCATGAATTAATTGTGGTGATTTCTTAGTCCGTATTGAAGAGTGAAAAGATATCACAATAATATAGTTAATTACCGTGAAAATCTCATCATTGAAATGCATTTTACTATTTCAAAATCATGCAACTGTCACCTCCTATTTGTACCCCTCAATAAGCTGTTACACAACTAATCTGCATGGGGTGTATAAATATTATTGAATACAGTTTCAATTAGTTCATCAAGCTGTCATGAAAGTATTGCTGCAGGAAAAAGCTCATTTTCATGATGTATTATTTGTATTTTTACAGTGAAAAAATATCCCTTGCATAATGCCTGAACTATAGTAAACGTATTTACATACAATTAATGTATTATGTTATAATATTATAATTTATAACATATATGATATAATTAAGCTGATGCTATACGTATAGTACGTACTGTATCATGCTGTCTTATAGGCGGCTTCTATACAACGTAATGTCTAATCTTTCAATTCTTATAATAAAAATATATACAATACAGAGTCATCATGATACCGCGGTAGATTCGACACAAGCTTAGTCGACAACAACAAAAGTATGATACTCACATTGTAAACTTTGAATCTTCCACTTTGGTACGGCATCTTGACTAGATATTAATTACAACTTGAAGAGTAATTTTCTACGTAAACGTACTTGAAATTTCAACAGTCAGCTGTGAAAATTGACGTCACGCATCACAACATTGCATTGTTGTCAGACGTCCCTCAAAACTGCAACAATCGAGCTCAAACAACAACAATGTACTCTGCAGTGCAACACAACAGCTGATACAAGACGCCCACTTTGAGCTAGGGGGCGCTAGCGAGCAGGCGCCAAATTCACCCCCCAACTAGAAGGGTGCTATCGATTTTAAGGGAGGGTTTCTTCAAACACGCGACGTCCTACAAGTTTGTATGGAAAATAATAAAAGCCAACGCCCCTTTTGATGCGTGCAAGTTAAAGCCAGATGTATTTGACAGTGCAGAAAGATTTCACGATTTCCAAATATTTGTATTATTTCTAACACCCTCAATTTTAGCCACACACTTTAATGTCCGTGCACGGGTATAATATATTGTTTATTTTTACCCGAGTGATTCAATAAGTGTCATTGTTTTGATGTCAGATCGAGCTTTGCTTATATATACTGGCTTAAGGTGCACGTGTACTTGAGTCATACTGAGTCTATCGAGGAGGATTTCAGTGCCATCTCTTGGTGCTTTAAGAGGTCAATTGTTTCGTGAACACTTTTGCTCTATCGAACTGCTGTGTATAATGAAAATATTTAAATATTTTGAAGAGCTTAAAATATAATCAAACAGTATCAATGTACTGCATGAAGACCCTTCTTTCACCATACAAAACAATATGACGTCACGTGACAAAACATTGTCAACGGCATAGCAGAAACGTGCTAAAGTTGGTCTCGAAATTAATTTCTCCTGGCTATTCGCATTGCACCATTTTTAGAACTCTCTTTCATAAATGGTGACAAGAAGAACCAATGCTATTGAAGAAAAATATTTGGCGACCAGAACTATATTATTAAAAAAAGACATGTTGTCAGAGTTAAGTTAACCCGCACAGCATATATCAGCATAGGATTTTAGGGTTTTCTGCCTACATCCCGAAGATCTTCGGGCGGCTTCGGGCATCTCCGTGCTACTCAAAACGTAAACCGGAAATTCCCGTATACCGTATAATATACAAAGGTTGTGATGCAGGACAATTAAATTAAATTTTCAAAGGAAATACAAAAGAGTGAAATGTACAAAATTATCTCGACAGTAAAAAATGGCAAGCAGCCAAGGTAAACATTAGTGTTAGTACTTACTTTGTACCAACTTTAAGTACTTGTACTTAACGTACTTTGTAGAACATTGCGTGTAAAAACAAACAGTACAGAACTACAGATTATAATATAACCATATGCACACATGTTTTAGTAGAATAAAAAAAATTACTATAGCACATGTGTGGAGAAAATCAAGTTTCAGGAAAACACTTATACATAGTGAAATTCCATGTATTTTATATTATCATGCATTTTTTTTTCTTTTATATTTTTTTAAAATAATACTATTTCTTTTGCAATATAAGTCCTATATTATAGCTGCATGCAGGCGATCAAAGGTATTTAATAGAAGCCACATACTGTATTCACTATGATTCATATAGACTATGACAGAGGTTGTTATCAGTTACACGAGATAAGGAACTAACCTTTACCTCTGCAATTCTTTATAAACCAATTTGATTGACGTTTTATTAACTTAGCCAGTCGTTGACTGCACGCTCACAGTGCTATTAATAGTTTTGCATTCAATTAATTAAAGAGAAAAGTACATTTTGCTTGAAAAATATTCATGAAAGTGCACGTGTATCATGACGTTTATAACTGTTATAAAAAGTACATAATTTTATTATATATATTATAGCGACTATTAATGCTCGCGCTTGGTAAACAAAGTTATTTATTACCAAAAACATGACGATCAGGCGCGGATCCAGAAAAAAAAAGCAAAAAAAAAAAATAGGAGGAGGGGGGGGAGGGGAGGCCGCCTCCATATATTAGGGTTATGTTAACAAAATTCAAAATTTAGAGTGGGGGAAAAGCCCATGCTAGATCCAAAATTTCGGGGGGGGGGGACGATGATCTCACATCGTGTCCGACCAAAGGTTTTCATCGAGGGGGCATTTCTTGTTGATAAATCTTATCGGTCCTTTGGTTCTACGATACAATTTATCACTGGCAATAAAATTTTATCATCTCCTCACTTCCTCTAAGCGTATATGATTTTTTTTTTCCTACAATTTAATAAACATTGGGGCGCATTCCCACTTTAGCTTCGATTTTTATCACGGTATACTTAACATGGTGCTAAACCAGGAGCTTTATATAATAATAATAAATTTGTTTATTGAATATCAGTTTAGTTTAAAAAATTAAACACAGTACAAGAACTCAATGGGTGACATGAAAAAGGATATCCCATTCACTAAAGTGTCCAGTCACCCACAATGGGTTATACTAAAAAATATGAGCTAAATCAGAAATCTGTTTAGCATTGCTTCGTATATAACTGATTTAGCCCACATTTTTAGTAACATGTTTAGCCCCCCCCCCCCCCCCCCCCACACACACACACACGTTTTAGCACCATGTTTAGTACCGGGACAAAAATCGAGTTTAAAGTGCTTTGTGAATGCGCCCCAATATATGTATGCTCTATAAATGAAGAACAAACAAATAATATAGTGCAAAATGTAAGCAGTCTTTTGAGCTGCTATTATACAATCGGCAAGTGATAATTGAAAATATAAATCACACAGACCAGTAAGATGACAGTGAAATAAGCTTCATCATCGTCCATTTCGTTTCTATTTACTTTAAAATACTAATTCGCTTTCGCAGGATATTTTTAAAAACATAAACAAATAAAATGGCATGACGATCGAGCTGCAGATATTTACATTAAGGTTTGCTAAATTCGAAGAAATAAATGTTTTTAAAAATGAAGGCACGGCACTGAACGCTGCAGATGTTTGCATGGAGACGATAGTTTTTTATTTTTTTTAGAACACAGGACGGAAATAGTTCAAACAAAACTTCTAGCGTGGAAATACGACGAAGCTCTTTCCTCATTTAGCCGTGAAGGGCAGTTTTGGGTGGTCCAAAAGTAAAATTAAAATATATTGCTAAATTAAATGGAAGGCATGCTGTATGGTTTTTTTTAAGGATGAATCTCAGTAGATTGATATCTCGCAATCGTATAGCGCTATAGGTGGCATACAAATTTTGAAGCGAATCTGTCTTATCAGTTTTGTGAAAACTGAGGTAGAAGTTTAACATTGGCCTTATGGACGGAAACCGGAAATGGAACTTGTTGTAAGAAAACTGCAAGTCTGAATTTGATCAAACCATAAGCGATTAAGTTTTAGAACATTCTCGATTTTTTAAAATTTATTTCATTCGATTCGTTTGCAGGGAAATATTCTTTGACTCCGAAGTAACTGAGATTAATCGTTAAATTACTTTCCCGTATATAATCTCGTCGTATATTTGCAACCCAGGGGAAATATACCCCCCCCCCCCTTGAGAGCTGAACCTTAGTAAATTTTAAGAGAAAAATAACAAAAAATGGTACTCGACGGATATACGATTTAGATAAAATTTTATGAAAAAATTTCTTAAAAAAAAAAAATTAAAGCCCCGAAACACATCGTTAATACACCTTTAATTGATTTAAAATGCATCCAGTATTATCATGATTATTTCAGTATACTATGTATAATAATATATATCGACATGTAGTATTCATTATTAAGTTATTTATGTTTTTGTATCATATGAAGACAGCAATTTAAAATATAAAAAATGTTGTAAACATTCCCCGTATGAGGTTCAGCATAAAAATTAAAATTATATATATATGGTATTTTATTATTTTTTAATTAATTATATAGGTATATTACATCTTACAATTGCTATAAGCTATATTGTCTAATGTATAATACTGTACATATCTTTAAATTTCTTATTGTATAGTTAAAAAAAAAACTGATTTTTTAAATTAATTTTACATACAGGATACTTCTTAATGTATTAATAAATTGAGTGTTCTGTTTTGAAAATTTAAATATGAAAATATTTCCTTGCTCGCACATCAGTTATACATCTTCTTAAAATGTGGTCTATATTTTTATAAGAAAAATTAGTGACAAAAATATTGTAACTACATAATTTTCGATTTACAAATATAAGAAATTTGCTGCAATTATAATAACTTTTCATTGAAAATATTAGTCCACAGCTCCACACTCCTCTTTTTCAAAAAAAAAAAAAAAAAAAAAATTCACGCATCATGAAACTATAAAAATATTATAATACAAAAGTGGTTATTAGATGAATTACTTGATTGAACTAAAATTATTTATTCAAAGCTTTATTTATTACGTTAGTGCACGTAATAAAAAGAAATTAAAAAAAAATGGACAAAAAAAAATTAAAAAAATTGCATCAGACCATACATTCTCTATAATAGTATTTTTTCATAATTTTACCCTAAAAAGGGGGCGTGTCCTTGAAAAAACGCGCCTGCGGCGGGATATTGGGGGGCTACGCCCTTCAAACCCCCCGGTGGGCTATTCTCGATCTTTATCTTGAAGAACCCCCCCTTAAACAAATCCTGACTACGCCACTGTTGCAACCTGCCTACTCAAGAGTATATAGAACCTAGAGATGGAGGGTGGTCAGAACAGGCCGGAGTCCAGTGGCGTAGCCACGGTGGGGGGGGGGGGTCGGGGTTTAAACCCCCCCCATGAAGATCGAGTAATGACTGGATATAAGAAGAAAAAAGGAAAAATTATATAAATTTGAAAAAAAAAGTTAAACAAAAAATTGAAATTTAGGGGTATCAAGTAGTCTTTTCTTTAAAATAAACAAATTATAAGTTAGTTTCTAATTTTAACAGGAAAAAGTGCGACTCATAAATAAATGTTTTATTTCCCTTACAAACTGCATGTGCATATAACTACTATTGTATAAATTAAAACGCTCTCACGTGTGCCGCACTTTCATTTAATTGGTTGCTCCACGCGCCCGGTGCAGACAAAATTTAACAAAAATAAGAGAAGCAATTCCCTTTTTTATTTATTTTTTACAATATCTTAATGATGTGAACTTGGATTATTAAATCAATTTTAAAAATCAAATTCAATTAAATGACACGTACACTGACTCTATAAAAATAATATAAAAGTGGTTACATAAATTACTTGATTTAATTAAAATGATTACTCAAAGCTTTATTTATTATACGCACGTATTCAAAAGAAATTGAAAAATGGGGTGAAAAAAAATATAAACTGTTAAAAAAATTGCATCAGGCCATATATTTTATCCTAGCTCTAATATAATAGTATTTTTCCATTATTTTACCCTAAAAAGGGGGCGTGTCCTTAAAAAAAATCGCGCCTGCGGCGGGCTATTGGGGGGCTTTGCCCCCCAAACCCCCCAGTGAGCTGTTCTCAATATTTATCCTGAAGAACCCCCCCCTTGGGCAAATCCTGGCTACGCCACTGCCGGAGTCAGAGAGCTTTAATTAATTAAAGCTCTCTGCCGGAGTCCAGCATACACCCTCGGGTGCCCGACAACCCTTAGGATGAGAGGAGTAAGGTGACTGCATGGATGACGAGGTTACTAGGATAAGAAAGGAGGTGGCCTTGTGTTAGGAACTGCCCCGGCATTCACCTGGGAGTGACGATGGGAAACCACAGAAAACCACCGTCAAGGCACCGAAAACAACTATTTAGCACCTCCCAATATACTGTGTTTGATTTTGCGGACGGTTTATAATGTGCGATATTGCACATTATAATACATATTTTGTATATTATAAACTTATAATTTTTTGTAATATAATTTAAATTATAGAATCAGATGCCAAGATCGCATTAAAAAATATCTTCAGTTTTGCAGGACCATAAAAAGTCAACAATTTTATTTAACGTATTGTTGAGTTAATCTGGACGAGGCGAGTCAACACTCAACAGTAACGTATTGTTGTCAATTAATCTGGACGTCAAGTTCACGGTCACGCCGTGACTCACGTTGTCACGAAGTCACGTGGTACAATTGTAGCACGCGCTCGTCTACCGTCATCATGCAGGATTAGCTTCGTACCGTAGGTCAGCCAACAATCCGCGGGTCATCATTGATGATGTTTTGTTTGATGATGCGATGATGTTTTGTAGAGAGGGGATTGCGCTGACGTCATGCGAGGAGGGCCAGAATGCACGAACCAGCATAAATATAAACAAAGTGTGCGCAATAATTTTTTTACTTAACTTAATTAAATAAATATCATCAACAAAAAACTGTTATAATTTTTTTTTATTATTTTTTTGTCATTATGCCAATTAGATGTGGCCTGTTAAAACTTTCTCTTTTCTCTCCCTCCTGTGCAATGAGCAGGTATAGGACTACCCCTCTCCCGCCTCACGTAAACATAAACAAATCTATACACATCGTCCCCCCGCAATGATGAGCATCCAGCAATTATGAGCTTTAAATAGCTATAACATAAAGCTCATTATTGCGCTCACCTGAAATAGCATGGGAAGCAGATATCGCATTATTGCGGACGATATTTATGTAATATAAATTTTAAAATATTTAGAGTAGCTTTTTTCCTATAGACCTCGTATGTCAACAAACCGCTGATAAGTGATAAGTCCTTATCTTACAAGCTTACGAGGAACTCATCTAAAAAAACGGAAATAAAACTGCAGGGTAGAGCGGAAATGTCGTATCATTTTTATTTGAAAATAAAACCTAAAATAAATATGAAACATTTTTATTTATTATTTATTTATTTACTTATTTATTTATAAAAAAAAATCGTCGCAGTGCACTACGTTCATTGTAAATATAATAATTACAACATTGATGTAATATATAATATCACAAGTATATAAAACACCATGCAGTGCGCATTGTACATCTTTACTTCATTAATGCAAAAATATAATGATTATGATACGAGCAAAGGAAACCGAGGAAATACTATATATAAAAAAAACAGACAGTATTATTATAAACATGATAATCTTTGATTACTGTGTACAACAAATCAGAAAGCAGTATTACACAACATGTTACTTGTTAAACTTTTTCCTCCACTTCGTTGATTATAGTTTTCTCAGTATTACATTATTGTGAATAAGTGTTATATTAACAATATTTTATATATTGCAGTGACATAATTATTATAACGCTGTATTAGGTAATTTTTACTATCCAGAGATATATAGTTATTATTATTACAAAAAACATGTAGCAGATATTTTATATCGTATTAAAATTTTGATTAAAGCTTTCTAACTATACTATACCAAACTATGCCATGTTAAAATAATTGTTCAGTAATTCACATGAATGCGATTGAATCGTGTCGTAATCAATATCAATAATAACCTTCCCTTGACCGGAATAATGAGATATGTCATTTCAGGAGGTGAGTGCAACAATGAATTCTATTATGGGGGGCATTCACAAAGCACTTTAATCCTTACTTCAGCCTCAATTTTCATTTATGGTGCTAAACATGGTGCTGAACTAGGAGCTTAACATGATTAACCCCTGTTTTAGCACCATGTTTAGCACCAGGGATAAAAATCGAGGCTAAAGTGGGAGTTAAAGTGCTTTGTGAATGCCCCCCTATTTGTTATATAGCGCTACTTGGTTACTTTAGCTCATAATTGCGCTCATGTACCTGCATGAAATATCAGCGAAGACTTAAACATTTTACATGCAAATATATAATCTCTGATATCAGATAGCTCCTTATTGCAGACGAAGGACGATACAAGCCATGCAGGGGGTGATTTCGGAAGAGGTTGTTGATGGCACAGACTCATGCACCCGTTTAAATCAACAGAACTATATTTTAAATCACATTTTTAAAGTGTAGCAAATTCGAGCATATTAGGGAGGTTTGCCAGAAAAACCTAATTACCATGATGTAGCTAATTTGAAATTTTCAATTTTTGTTGAAATTATTTTGCAAGCAGTATACATGTTAGTTTCGAGGCTCCACTCTAATATCTTTATTATATACATCAGTACATCAGCTTCTGGGGACGCAAATCTGCTACACAATATTTATATTTTCTAGACGGATTTAAGGTAGAGATAACACGGATCAGCTGGCCCAATGCTAAAAAAATCCCATTCATAAAAATTATGAAAAAAATTTAAAATGTTCTCCTCTACATCCCCTATCAGTAGGTAAAATATCAGGTATACAAAAATGAGCTAGTTTTCGAGTTATTAATTTTTAAAGTTGACTACTTTAACATGGAGAAATGGAACTTCCATGTTAAATTGGTCAACTTTAAAAATTAATAACTCGAAAACTAGCTCGTTTTTGTATACCTGATATTTTACCTACTGATAGGGGATGTAGAGGAGAACACTTTAAATTTTTTTCATAATTTTTATGAATAGGATTTTTTTAGCATTGGGCCAGCTGATTTGTATTATCTCTACCTTAATTTTCGTCCGAATCAACACGGTTGAAAATAATTGAAATGTCGCCTTTTCACTCTTCACATCAAGTTTGTTCTCCAGGTTTGTATCTGCGGCTATCTAATACTAACCTATTACAATGGGCGGGTCCAGCGCGCGACCTCAGGGGGGGGGGGGGGGGGGGTGCCTATCACGCAATGTTAAATTTTGCAGTGGATCCGCGCCTGGGACTGCACATTCGTTACATATGTTTCGAGAACCATCCCATGCAAGCACCGTTGATGCAATGTTTGGGGATTCATGTCACGCGTATACTTGATGATCATCAGAGATCTAGTCAAGTATCTCCAAATCAGCCATTACCACATGAGCTCCATTATTTCATTACGGTGCCTCCCCGACATTATTTATTTTGAAAGGCGGCTAACATTAATGATAATGATATTATTATTAATTTGCCCCGCGGAAAAAGAGGCCTGGCAACTCTGTGTGACGCACACATGGCCTTTCTCTTGCGAGTTTTTAGCTGCGGTTCTCGCGGCCTTGAGCCGCCATATGGGACAACTTGGAATTTAAAATAGCAGTCGGAAGAAGCCGGCGTACACTCCTTTCCAGTGAAATTGTCATCTTCATTAGAACACGCGTCACACGTACACAACTTACAAGTGTCTTTGCCGCGGCGTCTCTAAATGGAAATGTAATAAAATGTGCAGCCAGTAGAATGCCTGCAGAGATTGTTTTTTTTCTGCACCCTCTTGGGAATGCAGTATTTCCTATTTGACTGTGACAATGTATATTGTCTGTTCTGCTCAATACAATCTATAATCTATATTTGTATATATTATTTTATTTTTTTAACTTTTAAGGCCTTTAATTTTTGACAATATCTAAACTTTATAATATACCATATATATATATATATATATAATATATATATATATATATATATATATATATATATATATATGTTAAAGTACTAAAAATTCGGAGCATTATCAAAATATCTCCGTTTCATGTTTGTTTTTCTACTTATTCTCATCATAATAAATTGAAAACTGATGATATTTTTAACTAAATATGCATGTAATACATTCGCTGTAAAGACCACGAAGCAAGACTACTATTATACATTATACACTCTGGCCACAGCACGAACGTTACTGTTGCCTCACTTGCTAGAGCTGCAGCTACAATAGACAGAGAGATGCAGATTTGTAATTTTAGGAGATGTAAGAAGAGCACCCAGTCTATCAATATCAAAATAGTTTTGGTTCACCTCCATAGACTGCGTGGTAACGTCTAAAAACAAAGCAGGAGTAACGTTCGTGGTGTCCAGAGGTGCCACGAAACTTCATGCCACACTTGACTGGTTAAGTCTGTTGTTAAAATCAGTGCATGACGTCACTGATAGCCCCCTACGTGCTTATGTACTTCGAGTTAACAAGTTATCGAGTTCTTTTTCACTGAATCGAGCAAATAAAAAAATGCCACGACTTTGTTTTAAACATTTTAATGTGAGTACTTCAACGACCACGCCCCTTCTCGGTGTCTTAACTCCGCCGGAAAAAGGCGTCGTCGTAAATTTACCTTTTCTTATATATTATGCTCGGAAAAACATGGAGCAAATCAAATAGCACAACTTTTCATTATACATTTCTGCGATAAAATTGGGTCGATCTTTTTTTGGAGCAATAATTATCATTATTTTGGACTTCCGTCACAACAATGCGGCAAATATCGGTGGCTTGATATCGTACCTTATAAAATTTTAGCCTGAAGAGAGGGGCGGGGTCTCCTCCTGCTGCAGTTTATAACTGTGTAATAAAATTGAAGCTCCATTGTTTTTTCACTCTGATGTTTGTATCATGCAGCTACAGAAAACTTTTACAGCATAAAATTTTAGAGGAAAGTTTTATATATAATATATAGAAACATGGATTCTGCCATTGTGCCTCTTTTCATGTTGCGAAATATCGTTACTATTTTCACGTAATTATTATTATTGTTTTTACCAGATAGCTAAGGAATTTAAAATTAGATTGATAAATTTATTTAAATTTAGCTACACATGCAGAAAACTTATTATAAACATTGATTCTGCAATGCCTGCTGCTTTTCCAACAATATTTTACATTATACTTTTTCACACTTTACTAATAATATAGAATGAGGGACCTTAATCAAACTATAATATAAAAGCCATTCAAGTATACAAGGTTGTTATCTATATGAAAACAAGATAAGAAAATGACCTTTAGTGAAAAGTGGGTATATATAGTTTGATCCCGTGTGCCTCTTCTCAATTATATTTCTAACTTCTACTTTAATTAATCATAATTGTAATAATAATTAAATTAACGCGGCAAATGTGGCTCTATCATAGACTATATAATATATAAACAAAACAACTTGGCCGATGTTATCATATACATACTACGGACGCTACAAAGCAACAGGTCGGTTGCTATGAACGCGCGACATGATCATCACATACCACTTTGAGGTTGATGAGCGAGGGCAGGACTCGCTTGATGTCGGTCACTTTTCTGATGAATTTATCGAACTTGAGGGCCACATCATCCCCGTTCATGAGGGCCTCCTCCCCGTCCTGAAACTCATCGTCCGTCTCGCCCATGGTGTCCTATCTTGTCCTGATGGTCCACTGCACGAGACGTTCCTTACGAGATTTTCGCAGCACTGATGGGATGGCCCGACACAAACCGGTTGCCGGCTGCACTGTTGGCTGATTGCACGGGGGTGACGTCACTTTCATACACTTCAATGAGTGTGAGATCACCACCGGAAGTAGTCGGAAGTGGAGGATTTCGGTCCGAAGATTTCGCAGAGAAATTGAAGTCTTTAATTTTAATCTCTCTGCAAAGTTTCAGGTTAAAAACTGAACTAAAAATACAAAAACCTCGCACTTCCGGTGTCCATCTTAAATTTGTAGAACTTCAGGTAAGTGACGTCACCTTGGCTGCATCGTCATAACTTCACGTGAGCGTCAAGAAGAATTTTAATTCAATGTCGATTAAAATCATCAGTCAACGATTGAGTAAATAATTAATTAAATATCAATTATTAATATTGTATATGTTACACCACATGCTATGTGTTTTTTATGTTATTATTTATCTGATGTAATGTGTACGTGTAAGAGCTAAAATTATATATAACATGACGATTAATTAAATAATGGAAGACCAGGAAGATTCATTATCTAGCTGGCGTAATAATATATCATACACAAATTTAAAAGGCTGTGATCTATTTTTACACTAAGAGGATTTTGTTTTGGTGTCACATTTGTGACGTCACGCGGTGCCCCTGAGAGTGACCTTGAGAAAAACGTAGCCTCGCGAGGAGCACCCAAAACAAAACACGATTTAGTTTTATAAAATTATTATAGTGGGTAATATTGAACAATGTTGTTCTAACTGATTCATTATGGGTTCGAATACCTTGCAGTATAGTTACCATTTAACATAATTATTGTCTGGTTAGACAAGTTTTGTCATTACAGTTAGAAAAATTACTGCTGTAAAAACAAAAATTAAACGAAATTATAATATAAATAAAAACGAATTTCTTGTACAGTCTGCTCATAACATGAATCATGTTAATATCACTTTCTGCAGCTGTTTTCTGCTCAACATGCTCAATGAAATATATGCGGTTCGAGAAGAGAAAAGAAAAAATCAATAAATTTCTTGTAAATTGATGGAACTTAAGTAAATTACAGCATTCTTAAATAACAATTAAAAATGTATCTTCATTGAGTTTTTATACGTATTATAGTGGCTGCATGCATGTAACAACTGAGTCCTATATATTAACGCCAAACCAAATTTATAAAGTGGGTGTGAGGCTTAGTGCGCTTGACCGCGCGGGTATCATTAGATCACCGAAGTCAAGCAACGCCGAGCGTGGTTAATAGTTGGATGGGTGACCTTTTCAACAAAAACTATAATACGTTTCCCAGCCAGAGGTAAATCGTTGCCAATATGTGGTGCCCCTGGCTTTGGACCATTGCACTTCCGGTTCATTGACAAAAGCTGTAGCGTCCAACCTGCATGGCTGAGGTTTCCACGTTTCCCTCAGTCGCAGGCAAATACCAGGTTTGATTGTAAGGCCGTGGCCGGCGCGGCCCCGTTCCGGAAGAGCCCTCGAAACGCTACGTTACGGTTTCGGAAGGTTCGGGGTTTAAAACTTATAACTTATAATAATAATAGTGAGTAATTAGTAAGAAGAAGTACCTAGTAAGGGTTTAATTAAAAAAAACAATTTTAGCAATACAATATGTTAATCAACAAATATTAAAATTACTCCAAGACTAAATTCTTTTTTTTTTTTAACTTTTGAGAAACAATTAAAAAAATCGTAGCATTATAATATTAAATTATTATATATATATAATATGATATACTTTTTTAAGAGTCGATAATATTTTTTAATTAAAATTGCAATGATCATTACCCCAAAGCAGAGTCTTCTGCGCGCAATGTTTCTAACAAAACATTGTTCAATGTCTGTCGCGTGGTCCGATTATTGCGTGACGCTTTAGTTCCATTTTGCGCCCGCCAGAGTGACCAGAGGCGCCACCAGCGAGCGGTTTTTGTTGACTATGTGCCATTGTTTAACATAGGAAATTTGCGAGTTGACGCCTAAATGTAACGATAACTTCTAAAATACCACACCAAAATATAAAAAAATATCATAATTTTGTACTACATTGATCCAGGTAATGTAAAAAATAATTATTAGCAAATATTACGGTATTTTATCTTATTTTAAGCACATAGAAGAGACGACGCAGACTGAGATTGGCGTTTCATTGCCTTTGATGTGATTCTATGCAATCATAGATGTTGGACGGGACTCCAGTCACTCCAGTATTAAAGTCTAACAGCATAGAAACTTGAAGTTTATCGAATTACTGCTATATCTTCAGTATGTATAGAAATTCAAAGGTAAAGTTTTAAAACCCTATTATATTGCTTTTTATTTTTAAATAAATCAACAAATGGACACTGGTACGGCTGGTAAGGGCAGCCAAGTCCTGCCAGAACTTGCTAGCTAAAAGATTTTAGTGCTTACAAGCCCTTGGAAACACAGAAATGATATACATTACCTACACCATGGCTATCGCTCCACATTTCTTCGACCGTTTCAATGATAAAAAACCGTTAAAAATTCTTAATTTTTTCTATAAAATTTGCGCGCATGTTTCTTTCCATTTCACTTGATTTTTGAAAACATATTCTCAATTTTTTAATTATTTCCATTAGTTTTTCATGTTATTCATAATGCTTCCCTTGATAATTACCGCTCGCTGGTGGCGCCGCCAGCGGCAAAAAATTGTAAATAACGGAGTTTGTTTACAATTTTCCTTTCTCGCGTTCAACAATCGAAAATTACACCACGCGACAGACATTGAACAATGTTTTGTTAGAAACATTGCGCGCAGAAGACTCTGCCCCAAAGTTTATACATTTTTGTAACACATCATTACTTTGCAAAATAATGAAATGTTCTGCTGATCTGCAAGTATGATCAAGTGTCGTCGTCAGCTCCCACCACATTACACATTATTGTAAATGTTGTGACAGTGGCGCCGCCCGGGTCATCAGGGAGGGGGGGCAGGGCTATTGCTCCATCCTATAAGTATAACCCTGATGGGGGGGGGGGGGGCACTCTGGGCACGCGCCGTGGGGGTGCAAACATCACCACTCTAACACATTACCAAGGACAGCGTGTTATAAAGGCGAACAATAAAACCAAGTAACTTGCAGTAATCACGTGTACTTTTCTGTGCATGACACGAAAATTATACTTATAACTGGTTACTTGTTTTTAAATAACATATTCAGGCGCGGATTCAGAAAAAAAAATCGAATTTCGGGGAAGGGAGGGGGGGGGGCTGCAAAATTACTGGGGGGGGGGGGGGGCTGCCAAATGTTAAAAAATATTGGAGTGGGGGAAACGCCTATGTTGCCCATGTTAAATCCAAAATTTAATCCAGCCCCCCCCCCCCCCCGGATCACCACCTGACGATATTGTAATGTTTATATATTAATTTAATAATTTAATTTAAAAGTATTTTAACCGTTGCTAAGTAAATAAAAATTTGAACAATGCCCACTCCACCATGAAGTGGGCATTAATTTACTTATATTTAATAAATTGATACATCATCTGAAAGGCTACACCTCTTGGGGCAAGGGAGGAGAGCGATTTGATGCCCTCACCCTTGCTTCGTATGAACACCTGTTGCATGCATTGTATCGAACTACATAACATGTACAATATACATAATATAGGTATTTTATATATTATTTATTTTTTTAGTCTCTGCCCCCGAGAGTGCAGTGGATGCCTATATATTTATGACGACGTCGTTGTACGAAAAGTACAGTGACAAATAACTTTTAGAAACAAATTAACAAATGTACGATAAAATTTAGCAGTGCAAAGTTCTCTGCAAATGCAAACATAACATCAGATAAACTTGAAAATATTTCTGATTGTAATATTATACTGTTACGTAGTATAATATATTTAGATTTTTTAGATATCTAATTTAGATTAGATTTTACTTCCATGTTATATATTTCTATGAAATTTCTTGAAAAGGTTTTTATTGCAAAAAGTTGTATGTATTGATTCTGCAGATTCTGAGCTAATTTCTACGCCAAATATTTTAAAATTTGATAATGTCATGATTAAAATATCATAGGATCAATAAAATTATATTACGCATTTAAGCATCAAATTACAATAATTCTAAATTCATTAATAGCATATATTATATTTATATGCCCGAGTTGCAATAAATATCATCTTTTCTTCGCTATTAAACTCTCCTCTCGTCTTTTCTCGTCTTATTTTGCACCATTTTAGAGGGAAAAAAAGAGGTGAAAAAAACGAGATTATACGTCTTTTTTCCTCTTCTTGAACATAAAATGTTAAAAATATTATCTTCATTTCATCCTCACTTTGAGCGAAGAGGAAATAAGATGTGTTTTAGAGGTAAAAAGCTACGTTTAGACGTATAAAAGATGAGTTGAAGACGTAATTTTTCAGCTAGGGTGGCAACTGAATGAATGGTTTTGCATCAAAACACCGATTATCATTCAGGTGTTGATTGCGCGAATACACTAGGTTTTATGGGGAGTTATAAATATTTATAGTATATAAACATACTTAATGTAAACATGCGATGCTCCACTGCCAACAGTGAGGAAGAAGAGCTATAGTCAAGCCACACGCAGCTCGTCCATTTTGGAACAAGGGCGTATTTATCCGGAAAAAAAGCATATTTATTAATATAAAGCAATTTTGGAAGTAAGGACACATTTATATCCAAACCAATATGCGAGGCTGCTGAAAACATTTTCAAATTAAAGAGAACACCTGACGATGTCCGCACTTCGTGAAATGATTAGAGAATGTGCAGTACCGGTATATAACTAGTCCTTTAAAGTCCAATTTATAGAAGTATATTAGTCTGTTCTTGCAGGAAGTGAGCGAGGGTCTGTCCTTTTTATTCGTATTGGCAGTTTTGTATTGCAAATACTGTAATTTATAGTATATATATAGTAGAGTATATTAAAAATGAATTGTTTAATTACAAAAAGCAGACATGAACGGACTAAAGAACTCATACAATTTCTGAATACCATTTTCGCCTGGCTGTGCATGACTGAGGAAACCATGCATGGAAACCTAAGTCAAGATGGTCGGCAATTGATGGAGGATCACCTCCTGTATACACGAATGAGTCATGTTCTCTAGCAACCGCCACTTGCAGTGAAAAGTTTGGCGATGCCGGGGCTTGAACTCACGACCATCCGATTACGATTCAGATCCGCATACCACTGCGTCAAAAGTGCCCATTTTAATTGAATGGGTCATTAATTTATACGTGAGCGTTAATTGTTGGTGAACTATAAGTAAATTCCAACTAAAATTAAATAACAATCTTGTGAAACCATCATGCACAGTAATTTCAAAAGCAGTGAGCCCATCTTACTTGTTAGTATTCTTTATTATATGCCCCATCCTACCTACTTCGCCACATGATATTACAATGGTGAAGTTATATATCGGATCGACACAGTGAGAAGGTTGCGCAACCCCCAGCAGGGTTGTTCGCGGGTAATGGACCCGCCTGCATGGGGCCGCGGCGGGGTGCGAACATGGCCGCTTAATGTGGGAATTACCAACAGTGTATTTTGTGACAGTGTCACATGCAATGTAAATAAAAATTAAATGTAATCAAAACGCAAAAAAGGCAACTTTCATCGGTTATCTCATTAGGTATCACCACAAATAGCAGCAAGGGGCGAAATTGACTTGTTTATTTAATTATAAAGTTATTGCTTTTATCAAATTTTGCAAGAAATCATGGGTTGGATATGGGGTCAACTCAACTTCGCATGGATCTGATGAAATTTTGCCCAAAACCGGGAGGTTTTCAATCATTATATTATAATATAGAAATCACGAAATAAAATTAATGTTACAGATATAAAATTGCAATGAAGAAGGGGCTGATGGGTATATAGTTTAGGCTCTTTTTTTTTTTTTCAATAGTACAATTTCGTTATTTTTACATGCACACTGCATATGGTACGAAAAGCTAATAATAAGTAGAAGGAATTATAAGCTGAAATTGCATTATAAACTAAAACTGTAATTAACTTTTTGTTTGCCAACTTTTACTATATCACATATTTTATGTTATTTAAGCACTTATAATACTGTATATAATATATTATGATTAATAATATACTTCATAGTTGCACATTTGCCGCGTTAATTTTATTATTATTATATTATTATTTATTTTTTTATTTCATATAATATATATCGCATATATTATATGACACATGATATACCGCGAGATATTGTAGAGAAGCCGTCACCGGCCGTCACTCTTCCTCATCTGGCACGTGACACGGACTATTTACTGATAACAGTGATAAAGTCAATAACCAACGTTTTTTCGAAGAGCCACTTGGACCACAAGGTCATCAAGGCTTTGCTTGCTTCACTTTCCAGCATATCTAATAGGCAGGCGACGAATTAAGTAATAAAATTATCCTGGTAATAATGAAGTGTGTGAATACTAAATAATTGTCCAGAATATGTAGATGAGTTATATGAGTTATACGTCGAATTCGCCGGTAACGAAATATTTTGTCTTCAAAGCAGCAGAAATCAGATAACAATAAAATTACACTACAATATTCAACATGCAATGTGCACTTGCGCATCATACTTTATATACTGCAATGTACAGTATAATGATTACATACTACCGTGTACTTTTACTTGTAAAACGTTACTTCGTTATACTTATAATAAAACATGACACTTTCCTAGCAGTATATGTATATATGCATACATATAAATAAGACGGGAAGATAATGTGGCATATACTAGCTTCATTCATGCGAATTTGAACATTAAGCGATTATATTATACCGGTAATTACCGGTATGCATTTATACGCACGGCAAAATAATGTCAGAATGCCAAACACAAGAATAAACTTCGATCACGAAAATAATAACAATTTATAAAAAGATACATTAATACGTATGCGACGTTTAATTGTGCATTTTATACGATAAATTGTGTATGCATAGATTGAATCGTCATGCATGGCGAGCGTGGCGCAGTGCATTGACCGGTTCTCGTTAGATCACCGAAGTCAGGCTACGTCGAGCGTGGTTAGTACTTGGATGGGTGACCGTTTCAAGTAAAAAATACGCTGCTCCCTCCCTGGGGTAAATTCGTCTCGCTTTCCACCCAGTGCAGTGATGCACTTGTGTGTGGTTCCCCAGGCTTTGGACATCGCTTTGGTCCATTGAGAAAAAGCTGTAGAGGTGTCCGTCCTGACTGAGGTTTTCCACGGTTCCCTCAGTCTCACCTCAGCGAATGCTGGGACGCGTAAGCATGCAGGCCGTGGCCACTATCCGTTCCCTACCTTATCCGTACCCAGTACCCCGCCGCGAGCTGTAAGCTCTTAGTGGTGTATTCTTGTAAAAAAAAAAAAACCTAGTGCCTCTCTTTTATGCATATTTTGCTGCATCACTGCATGCACGCATACGACTATATTATGTCGTTCGTAAATTTAGGATTATAATAATCAAAGATTTGATAAATATATTACATTGATAGGAAATACGATTCGACGGTTTCCCACAACTTTATTTGCATAACAAATGTATAATACATTAATTTTTGTTAACTGTTGCGTATAAATTTTCTATTAATAATTAATATTATAATTTAATTTAATATTGCATGCACATTAGAGAAACTAAATGCATAACAGTATCGTTAGATCGGATTAAACTGTTCTGCATAAGATTGTATGATTCGCATAATACGTCCGATACAAGAATGAAATGAATGAATGAAATGTCAAGAACAAATTTTCCTCTACGCCACATCGCTTACTCTCAAATCCTGACGACAAAAACTTACGTTCTTGATCACGGAAGTGCTTCGTTGAAATCCCCATTCTTGGTAGGCTTCTTCTTTCTTTGTGTTGTTCCAAACAGCCCACGTTTGGTTGTGTAACTCAGTGGCCTGCACTGACTTGAAAATAGACTCGTTCATTTCAATTCCGGTCATGACACGTGCCGGCCTGCAGCGACGTGCTCCACTACTTCCTCACGGACGTGTACTGACACGTTTTAGGAAGTCTAGGAAACAACCAAACCCCCTCCCTCCACTTGTGGCGGCGTGCCGGGCGTGCGCCTCTGTCTGTTGGTTCAAGCGAACTGTTTAGCACTCGCCCGGCGGCGGCGGCAGGGGCTCATCCCGCTCATCTGCTGCCGGGCCTGCCGGGGAGGAGAGGGGAGCAAAACATCCAGACCCTCCCCTCCAACCCCAGAAGACGCGGATCCAGAACGAGATAGGATTGAGGGTTGGTCCCATGTACTATATACCCATAATGAACATAAAATATTAATGGTCAGTATCCATGATGACGTCACCAACCCTTTGTCCTCCCATTTACTTACAAAAAAAGATAGGGCGCACGTAAGATCCTATACGGAGCAATTTTTCGATCGCTTTTATTGTTAACCGTCTAAATAAGTTATATATTTGCAAATTTAAAATTACGAATTGGCACTAACCTTTTACGTTTGCTTCTATAAAAATTTTATTTGCCTTGGGTCAGTTTAATTAACATCTAAAGAATTTCGCGGTAGTAGTGTTTTGACTTCGAGCCGAAAAAACGTGCGCAGAAGGGTTGCGCGCCGATGCGCGGTGGTTGTAGCAGGAGTCAAAATCAGCAAACGAACAATGGCGACTATAAAATTTTTCTGATGGAGAAGTCCATGGTAAATCCGTAATTTCAAAGGAGGGGGGGGGGTCTCTCAGCCTCCCCGATATATCATGGATCCGCGCCTGAATATTATATTAAAGCCCTCCCCTAGTCGAAAAATAAGAGTGCTAAGTGGTAATTTGAGCAGTAGTCAAGTAGTTGACTACTTGTTTTTAAGTAATCAACTTATACTTGTTTTAAGTAGTTGACTACTTAAAAACAAGTAGTCAACTACTTGACTACTGCTCAAATTACCACTTAGCACTCTTATTTTTCGACTAGGGTCTGCTATAAAACCCTAATTTTCACCAAATAAAGGCCAAAAACACACTGTGGACTGTGACGCAGACTCCAAAACTTAATGGCAAGTTGTACGTAAATAACGAAAAACAAGAAAATGTAGGAAAAGCTAATCAACATTGCAAATATTATAATTTTTCATAAACGGACTGGTCCATTTAATTTTGTAGATGAGTTATTTTTTGCTATAAAGGATTCTGAGATCCAATCCTGCTGGGTCCTAATAGCTTTTATTATACTGTGAGGTAACAATTATTAACGAAATAAGGAGACTTAAATTTAACATAATATATATATATATTATTATATAAAATATATATAATATAATACTTAAATTAGTGTTTATTATTGACATTGAAAACTTACAATTTATATATTTTATATAAAACAACATGAAAGATAATTTTAATATAATAACACACAAAAATACGAAAGAAGTTCTTATATATACGTCTTATTTGTGTGTCCTCCCTTTAAGGTAGAGAGATAACGTCGAACAGCTGTTCGACGTAATCCCCTTTGATTAACATGTAAACCTTAGCAAATTGCCAAAAATTCTGAAATTTTTTTGAGAGGCAGATATTAGTGCCTAAAAGCCATAGCAAAAGTTTGGTTCAAAAACATTTAACGAGCCGATTTTTTTAAATTAATTTTTTAGTTTGGCTCTCCTGGGAAAGCCCTATGCTGAAAATTAACAAAATTATTTAAAAAACATCGGCTCGTTAAATCGTTTTGAAATTTTTTCTATGGCTTTTAGGCACTAATATCTGCCTCTCAAAAAAGTTTCAGAATTTTTGTCAATTTGCTAAGGTTTACATGTTAATCAAAGGGCATTACGTCGATCAGCTGTTCGGCGTTATCTCTACCTTAATGTTATTATTTATAAGTATTTTTCTATAAGAAGGAAGACACGCCGCGTAACCTTCATACGAGATCATGAATATGTGCCTCAGGGAGCTGGTCTACCTGTTACAACTACTGCCCCAATTATATACATACGCTAAAATGCGGGTTATAGCTTAGGGAAATGGCTATAAGGAGGTTTCAGGTCGGTGGCCCCAGCCATCCGCCCGCTCAACCCAGCTTTCCCAGACAAGCATGGCACTGTAACAACTTATTAGGTAATAATCTCTAATAATTATAATAGCTTTAATTAACAGCATTGTATATTAATTGTATCATATATATTATATATATATATATATATATATATATATATATATATATATATATATATATATATATATGTGCGTGAACTGAGCACCGTGAAATCTGGATGATGTTACATACATATATGTAATAATATGTATATATATTTTTAAATTATAAATTATGTATCATGTACGTCCTGTATGTGTACATATATTCCAAAAGTACCCCCCCCCCCCCCCGAATTAACATTGCGGGATAGCATATCAGGGCACCGCGTCTTAAATTGTAGAATCGGATAACCGCGGCATAACAATTAACATAGGGTGACCAGACGTACCGTTTTGACCGGTACAGTACCGTTTTAGAGTACCATGTCCCGGTGTCCCCAAAGAGGCTCTCGGGACGCCTAAATGTACCGCTTTCGGACAAAATTTATAAAAGGGACATTTTTTAAAATTTTTATCATTAAAAAAATAAAAAATTCATAGAAATGTGGTTTTGAATATTTACGAAAATGTACGGACGCAAATGATTTTGCAACTCCATGCCCCTTTTTTGTCGATCGCATTCGCAAAACAGCATATTTCTTCCAAAATTGCGGAATAGATATATTTTGCATATACGCGCAAGTATGCATATACTACGTGAAATGAAGTCACTACTTTTCGATTAAATTTTGAATAAAAAATAAGTAAAAAACTTCGCACAAAAATATCATCTCCTTTAATATTGATGATATTCACTTGATGGAAATTTCCAATAATATATGAAATTGAACAAATCATTCTTATGCATTGTGACGAGGCTGAGACAAAAATTTCTTTGTCTTTCTTTTTTTTTTCACAATAATCGTGCATGGATATTACGTAAATAAATAAATGGAAAATAATATGAGGGAAAAACGCCACAAATATTAATTCATACAATCAAGTAATTTTAGCTGTTATTAAGCCCTATTTGAATGCTATAAATTAATTCAGCTATTTCACTCTATAACAAGAGTTCACACTATTTGCAAAATGAACTGCAGTTCGATTAAAAGTATTAATTCAAATTAATTTCTTGCTTTATACTCCATTTTTTTTTTTGTATAATTTATCTCGTTACATTATATTAAGTTTTATTTATTTATAAACAAATATATATTGCATTATTTAAGTAACACGTACATTTAGAAATATTGTGAATGGAGACGGAAAATTTGATAACGAAATTAAAAAAAAAAAAAATAAATAAATAAATTTAAAATATTTAAATATAATTTTTGTATTGGGAAAGTATCCTTCGAAGGTATGCTTTTTGAGTATAATAAATTTCTTGTATTGCTTTTGTTTCTTTTTATTTTACATGTAACTTTACAACATGAATAGAATCGTGGCCAGGCCAAGAAAAAAGGTTAATTTTAGGAAATCAACTCACTGGCACAGTTTTCTTGCATGGTGACTATAATCTCTTTTTTTCTAATTCTATGAAAAATGTATATATAAAAAAAATGCAATTATTTATATTATTTAAAGTAGAGTGAGCGATTGCATAATTTATTATTTTATTTCCTTAAAATATTTTAACCTGCCCTGCTTTATTGAGAAATGAAAACCAAAAAATTTCATCTCAAATAGCTTCATCGCCTTCATCGCAAAAAAATCCCAAAGTTTGTTTTCCTGAGCCCTTTAACATGCAGCCTTATGGATTATGGAACAGAAAACAGCGTTTTACTCAAACTTCGTCCGAACTATGGTATCAATTAAAAAATACTTACGTATAATCTATGACGAAAATTCTTTAATGGATTTACAAATAAAATAAATTTTTTCGGAAAAAACGGCTTCATAAAAAAACAACAATTAATTTGAAAATCCATTAAGAAAAAAAAGTAAAAAAGGGGGCGTGGCACCCAAAAAAATCGCGCCTCCGGCGGGGGTTTTGGCCCTTCAGGCCTCTATCTTGGGGGCATGTACCGTTTTGGACATCAAGATATCTGGTCACCCTAAATTAACAGACTGACTGTTTCCAAACATTATACATTTTATATATATATATATATATATATATATATATATATATATATATATATATATATATATATATATATATATTATATATATAAGCATACACATTAATGTAAGATGTAAGTATATATATAAATATGTTCGTAGCTGTTATTTAATATGAATAATAATAACTATCATGCATTTTTATGGTCGCCATGAGCTCTGCATGATCATAAAACTGATCTTGGTTATCATCAAAAAATCTTGATAAATTATTACCACACGCACGCATGAGGCAGATTAACATCGCTTGTGCTGCAGGGGTGGGGGTAATTAATTAAGGTACTTTTTAGGAGTTTGGGGACCTTTCTTCTATTAGGAAGCCGCCCTTGCCTGCAGTAACAGATGTATTTAATTATCATTAATTCATAATGTTTATAAAGTTTTAACATTAATTAATTTAATTTTTAATAATATTTTGATGTTCCGCACAGTCGGAGACCAAAATGTGACGTCATCTTTTGAACAACATTTTGCGCAGCTCCCAAAACTCCCAAATCGTCGAACTAACGGAGTAATGCTGGACCTACAGTCTATATGATACCAATGTTCTGTATAATGCACGTAGTTATAAGAATATCAATCCACCAGCCACCAGTATTGTAATACATAAATATATATATATTATATATATAACAAGGATATACTCCAGATACTCCTATAAGATAGCTTACAGCTCGCGTCAGGGTAATGGATAAGGTAGGGAACGATATGGATGGCGGCCACAGCCTTATAGCTGTTATACGTCCCAGCATTCCCTGTATATAGTGAGACTGAGGGAACAGTGGAAAACCTCAGTTCAGGACGGACACCTCTACTTTTTATCAATGGACCAAAATGATGTCCAAAGCCTGGGGAACCACACACAAGTACATCACTGCACTGGGTGGAAAGCGAGATGAATTCACCCCCCAGGGAGGAGGCAGCATAATTTTTACTTGAAACGATCACCCATCCAAGTACGAACCACGCTCGAACGTAGCTTGACTTTGGTGATCTAACGAGAACCGGTCAGTGGACTGCGCCACGCCACGCTCGACCTCTATTTTGAGTTATTTGCATCATTATTTATAGTGAATTAATAAAATTTGTCATAACAGCCCAGCACTTGAATTATTTCCATCCTGCACTCGTCAAGTTTGCATTGAGCCATTGACACGCATATATTTATAAACATCCACAGCCACACGTTTCTCCTCTCGTCCTTCTTCGCTCCGTCAAAATACTCGTGTCTGCACGCTCAGATGGCCTGCGGGCGAGCCGTGCCTGGGGCGCGTGGCCTCGGGGGTCCATTAGAGCTGTGTGAGGAAGGAGTTCAGTGTCTCCATCACCGCGCCGTGCACTTCATTTTAAATCTACATTAGAAAAAGGTGACATCAAATTTGTGGCTTTTCCACTGAAGTAATAATTATGTAAAAATATTTTTTAGCGTCGGGGATCTTAGATATATAAATATGATAATAATACTATATACTCCTATACTATAACATAAAAGAAATATGAGTACAATGGACTTTTGACCATTCAATTGTGAACATAATGTGAGCCAATTAGGTCCCTCTCAACGAGACTTGATTGTGCACACATTGATCATGTTATTTAATGAGGAAGCTGCTGTCGCTCGATCTTCGCAATGCCTGCACGTTGTGGAGCTTTGGCAACTTGCTAGGCAGCCAAACACAGCGGCTCACATAAGCACAAGGGGCAGTGGTCTCTTTGTGTACTATGCATTTATTATATACAGTATAATATATACTACAGTTATATTTTTATAAACCTTATATTAATTAAGCAATGGACAACATACATGAATTTTTTTTTATTGCATAAATGAATAGAGGGTACCAAATTATGCCACTCTGATTTTGTTCAGATTTTATTTTAGTCCCGGAACTATTTTTGAAAGAATTATTGAAAGTTCTGTGATTTAAGTTGGCACCCCTGAATCCTTAATAAAAAGGATAGAGACTAGATGCCTATTGACGCCTCCAGGGGGCGTTGCCGCACTTTCAATAATTATTTAAAAATAGTTCTCATGGGTCTCAAAAAATCTGAAAAAATTCAGAGTAGCTTTCCACCCAGTATGTAGTGATGCACTTGTGTGTGGTTCCCCAGGCTTTGGACATCACTTTGGTCCATTGATAAAAAGATTAAAAAGTATAAGAGGTGTCCGGCCGTCCTGGCTGAGGTTTTCCACGGTTCCCTCAGTCTCACCTCAGCGAATGCTGGAACGAGTAACAGGCCGTGGCAACCATCCTTATCGTTACCCCATTACCCAGCTTCGAGCTCCAAGCTCTTAGGGCCGGGTGTGTCCTTGTAAAAAAAAATGTTATACTTTGATGCAACGTTGTAAAATCTACTGTGCCTACCAGCATTACAAAAACTCATAGTGGAAATGTAACGTTGGTGACGAACTATATATTTTTATTATTTTGTTTTGAAGCCAATATTTTTTTCTAAGAGCGAATGTGATTTGGTCACCTCTAGCTGTTATATATATACAATATTTCATAATTTATAATGTTTACAGAGGCATCTGGAAGACTCTGTTCAATAATTTAATTTTTGACAAAGCCTATTGGCTACTTATATGTCATTGGATCAATACCACTTCTTGTGTGATGGTGCTACTTTGGTGCTACTGTATTGGTCCTCAACCGCAAATTTGTGTCATACTTTATTATTATTTTTTAAATATGTATTATTATATATTAAATATTATCTTGCTTCTTGTTTTTTATGTATTATACTTATACTGTATTGACACGAGTGAAATAGATTTCATATAATTTATAATTTCAATGGTTGATTCTCAGTGAGTAATGACAGTACAATATGACATAAAATAACCTTTTTAATAGCACTATAATAATAATAATTATAATCTAGTAGAGTCTCAATAACACGCAGCCTCCTTTGTATACAACATAAAAGTGACGAACCATTGATGTTATACGACGAGAAGTTCCACGTTGGAGCGGGGGTGAACCAGGTCTGGACACGTCTATTTATACGGCAGCGAGGAGGGGAACAAGCTAGGCCAAGAACTATTTACTAATGGCCGTAAGTTGCGTCCAACCTATCCTAGGATAATCCTCGGATTTTTTGTGGCTAAACTTATCCGAGATAGTTTGGTAAGTTGCGTCCACAAAATTTGCTACTATCCGAGAAAAATCCTAGAATAATCCGAGGAATATCTTAGAAAATCTATCCAAGAAGTTTGGCGGATAATGTTCGGATAATTTCGCTATTTTTGGTGTGAAAAGTGGAATTAAAATTGCCAATTAAAATAAATTTAATTAATAATTTTAATGAAAATATTCACAATATTTTTATAAATAAGCAAATTAAAAATTATTAATATTTAATTATAATTAAATAAAATTAAATCAAACTATTCTTCATGTCCTGTGTTACATAAATATTTTTTCTTTCAATTAAAAATTAAAATATGTAATACCAAAACAAATTTTTGCACACATATATTATGGCCAAAATTTATTAAGAAATTTAGTAAAATTATAATTAATTATCTGATTTAATTTTCCACCCTTAAAATCGAGTTAATTAAAAAAATAAAGAGTGAAAAAATACATTCTTCTATATAGGACAACCGTTTTAAATATTAATTATTTTTAAATTGTAATTTTCTTAAGAAAATGAGCTTACTTAAAAAAAGCACTAATTAATTTCACCGGTGATAATTATAATTTAATTAAATTTAATTAGGTTAACCCTTAAGTTTCAAAGGTAACAAAAATATCATGACTGTTCAAATGCCGCACATAACTAATTCGGACCTGTAAATTAAAACGAATAAGAAAAAAAGTAGATTATAAATATACAAATCAACAATTTTATTGTGATCATGTTGAAAAACTTACTTGATCGTCCCCTGTGCTTTCAGGGATGGCCATATAGGATTTTTTTTAATATTAATAATTGCCATGCAATTAAGGTTGAAACATTGATTCCAGCATGATATTTATCCATCACAACGGTGATGATGTTAAAAATTTTTAGAAGTCTGCTTGCCTCCTATGAACGAAAGCGGCAAATGGACGCTACGACCCACTACGTACAGTATGGCACCAAACCCCCCTAGGGTTGGTACCCACGACTTTCCCCAAAAATACAAGAGTCCTTATGGGACTCAGGATTTTGGAAGGAGGACCCATCCCAGCCCAAATTTAATTGGCTATCCGACCGTGGTTGATTTGAAGCCTCAACCCTATTTGGACTCATGATAATGGGGTACCCAATAAAAGCTTTGTTGCTAGCTTCAATTTCAGGGACCCCCAGCATAATGGGGTCAAATTTTGGGCTAGGAACGAGTTTAAGACCTTTTTAGAACCGTATTTGCAAGGCCTAACTTTGACTTATTTCGAATTTGAAATTTTCAAAAAAACTCGGAAATCAGCAATGATATAAAATACAGTCGCATGCCAAAATTCGACTTTTTCTCTCCTTGAATAACTTTTTTAGAAAACCAGAATTTAAAAAAATACCCTGTTTGGAATTTGCCTACACATTTCAGCTTTCAGAAATTGTCTTCAATTTTTTTTTACCTTGAAGGGTTTGGCCACGCGAGCTAAAAACGTAAGGGTACCTTCTCTCATAAGGATAACATGGGGAACTACACTCTTGCGTAATAACCTTTTTAGGAAACAAATTTTGACCGATTTGCACTGAAGTTTATTTTAACAAGTTAGCAGACACACAAAATGTAATAGTGCTACTTAAAACATGGTAAAAACTACCCTTAACGAGATATTGACTCGTACTACGTACTACGTCAAAATAATGTTTAATCCGGATTTTAAGCTTACCATTGAAACCAGCTTTTTTTTATTTACTCTTTTTTTTTTTTTTTTTCACCCAGAAACGATTGTTAATATTTTCAAATCAGATGAAGCCAAGAATTTGAGGAAGGGAGCAAAAATAACATCCCCTAAAATCAAAGTCTTGGCTTCATATATCTGATTTAAAAAAAATTAAAATCATATCTGGGTAAAAAAAAAAAAAGATTGTTTCAATGGTAATTTAAAATTCGGATTAAACAATATATTTTTACGTAGTATGAGTCAACATCTCGTTAAGGGTAGTTTTTACCATGTTTTAAGTAGCATTATTACATTTTGTGTGTCTGTGAACTTGTTAAAATAAGCTTCAGTGCAAATCGGTCAAAATTTGTTTCCAAAAAAGGTTATTACACTTATTACGCAAGAGTTCCTCATGTTATCCTTATGGGAGAAGGTACCCTTACGTTTTCGACTCGCGTGGCCAAACCCTTCAAGGTAAAAAAAAATTGAAGACAGTTTCTGAAAGCTGAAATGTGTAGGCAAATTCCAAACAGGGTATTTTTTTAAATTCTGGTTTTTGAAAAAAGTTATTCAAGGAGAAAAAAATTAGAATTTTAGCATGCGACTATATTTTATATCATTGCCGATTTCTGGGTTTTTCGAAAAACTCAAATTCAAAATAATTCAAAGTTATGCCTTGCAAATACGGTTCTAAAAAGGTCTTACACTCGTTCCTAGCCCAAAATTTGACCCCAATATGCTGGGGGCCCCTGAAATTGAAGCTAGCAACAAAGCTTTTATTGGGTACCCCATTATCATGAGTCCAAATAGGGTTGAGGCTTCAAATCAACCACGGTCGGATAGCCAATTAAATTTGGGCTGGGATGGGTCCTCCTTCCAAAATCCTGGGTCCCATAAGGACTCTTGTATTTTTGGGGAAAGTCGTGGGTACCAACCCTAGGGGGGTTTGGTGCCATACTGTACGTAGTGGGTCGTAGCGTCCATTTGCCGTTTTTGTTCATAGGAGGCATGCAGGGTTCTAAAAATTTTTAACATCATCACCGTTGTGATGGATAAATATCATGCTGGAATCAATGTTTCAACCTTAATTGCATGGCAATTATTAATATTAAAAAAAAATCCTATAGAGAAGAGGGAGAACCAACCCTGAAAGCACATGGGACGGTCAAATAAGTTTTTCAACATGATCAGTATAAATATACCACACTTGTTATAATTATTATTTTCTTATAATTTCCATTAATTATATAGTATTATAATTTTAAACATTAAAAATAAATTTCTGATAATACATCACGCAAAAAAGTGGAACACGAACACCCCTTAAAAAATTAAAATATAACATCAGGGAGAAAATTTTACATAATACAATAAAATTTTGTGTATCAATTTATAACGCCCCAATAATATACATCAATGGTTGGTTGGTTGGTATTTTGGGGCAATTGACACATTTTGGTCATGGATGCCCCCCCCCCTATATATCAATGTTAGTCTCAATATACATAAAAAATATTTACAATTACAATCCCCAACTTTTGCTAGCTTTTCGTTTCGCACCCGTTTTGAGGGTTGAAAGTATAACAACGAAAATTTCGGAGGTACTACTACATTTCCTGGCATGTTTTTTGTAAAGGTGGATTGACATGGCAAACTTTATCATGCGACGCAACGCGGATAATGCGCACTTGCTGTAACATCCATTGGCGGCCATATTTGGCAATTAAAAGAAAAAAAGCATCGTAATTCGCAATTAACGCGATTCTCGGCGAATTCGCCGCAGCATAGGATTTCACAGCTTTTAAGTCAAAATCACGTCGCATCGCCATTGTCACCATCTGAATCCGCCTTAAGATAGGGGGTTTTCTTAATAAAAATTTGGTTTTTAATGAAGTAATAAAATAAATAAATAAATAAATATTTATTTATATATTTATTTATATATATATATATATAAATAAATAAATTAATTAAAACCTTCAAGGTTAGCATATATATTAAAACTTCCCGCGCAAACAAGTCGGCCAATCAAAAACTTTGTATTCGTTTCCAGGATAAGTTTGACATGGGACGCAACTTACGCATATCTCGGATAATTGGCCGATAGGGATTATTTGTGGATTTTTCTCGGATACGTTTAGCCACAAAAAATCCGAGGATTATCCTAGGATAGGTTGGACGCAACTTACGGCCATTAGAGGACGGCCTAACTTTTTTGCCGCCAACCGGCTGACATTTTCTTAATCCAGTGACGTCACGACGTTGACTTTTCTAGCGCATTTGATTGGCCCAGAGTCAGCTACAAAGATACCGCGATCAAAAATGCCGTTTTATTAGCCATCTGTCAAATCTGTCAAGCTGTCAAGTCTTTGACGTCTTCAAAGAAACCGCCCGAGCACGTGGCTCATTTAGCGGACTTCCCCGAAGGTTGGCGAGAAATGTCGAGAATCGAGGTTCTTCAATAAGTTGTTCTAGGCCGTCCTCCAGTATATAGTCGTTGGAACAAGGCGGAAGAGAAGCTGTAATAACAAAACCATCGGAACAATGACGAGCTGCAGCGATGACGTCACGCGTCGCTCGACCAATCAGAATCCACAATTCCTCAACAACAACGTTCCTCATCCGGAATAATGAGCTATCTGCTATTTCAGGTGAGCGCTGTTATGAGTTTTATTTTATACTGTTTACAATTGATATAAATATATAATTGCACTCACCTGAAATAGCAGACAACTCATTATTAATAACAACGAAATCGTGGTAAGCAGATAGCTCAGCATTATTCCGGAGGAGGGACGTACGATATGTATGTTTGAATATATAACAAAAATCGAGCGTTTGAGACTATTTTAATTCATATATTTATCAATAAACAATGACATTTTGACACAATTAACTCTCCGTGCTTTATGATGTACACCTCTGGACACCACGAACGTTACCGCTGCCTTGTTTGCTGCAGCTCCAAGAAATGTCGGTTTTAAATTTTGAGATACGAAGACATACCCTTTAGTTGAGGTTCAACTGCACGCCTGGACAAAGTCCACAAACATGCGTGGTGTCCGGGCTGTAGAAATACATGTGGGGCATCCGTATTGTCAATTAACCACCATATAATGGATATGGATCATGGTTCAGTGAGACACCTGCAGTATACATTGTCCGAATACATGGTCAAAATAGTGACTGTATCATAATAATTTGCAGGCTCGGACTGGGATTAAGCAAAGGAGCCATGCAGTGTTAATTAATAATTAAGGATCATATATACTGTACATAGGCATGCAGCAGGAGCCACCTGGGAGTCTGAGGCCACTTTTTGTATACCTCTGTGTTAAAAAGTGGAGAGACTAGTCGGGGATCCCTGACCCAGCCTTATATATGGCCAGTCCGATCGAGCCTGATAAATTGTATGTAAACTTAAGTAATTATATTTATTATCATATCTTTAAATTATCCTCCATGCGATACGATTACGCAATATGCTGGTCGGCACTTTTCTCATTGAAATTTATTGTGTTTTTATTAACATGTTTTCTAACTTGTATTTGAGACAGCGGCGCTTGCAGTTTACTGTTGAGAACTCAAACCCTGAAAATAGAACACGGCTAGAGCAGACTGTGGTGATGTCATAGCCAGCATTGACAGCATCACAACGGAGCTACGACTACTACTCAACTACTGTGAAGATGCAGGAAGTTCTCTTATTAGCTCATTATACAAAATGGGTGCGATTCACGAAGCAGTTAGCCAGTTTTATAACCACGTTTAGCTTAACCACGTTTAACTATACCTGTTTTACATGTTAAACCACCTTAGTTAGCCAGGTTTCTTACCACGTTTAGCTTAACCACGTTTAACCATACCTGTTTTACGTGTTAAACCACCTTAGTTAAACGTGGTTAAGCTAAACGTGGTTTGAAACCTGGCTAACTGCTTCGTGAATCGCGCCCATATTATATAATTATAATAATTATATATAATGGGTGCGATTCACAAAGAAGTTAGCCAGGTTTATAACCACGTTAAGCTTATAAACCACCTAGCTAGTTAAACGTGGTTAGAAACCTGGCTAATTGCTTCACGAATCGCACCCAACATATAAGCACGTGCGTTTTGAGACATGAGAGCTTTCGTTACCCCTCAAAGCAGATTATTATTAATGATTTGAAACTTCAGGGAAGCCGACGATGGTTAAAAAAATCCAATATAATAGCGAAGAATGGAAGTTCGCCAGAGAAATCTGGAGGTAATCATTTAATTAGGTTTGTCCTCGTGGAAACATCAGGAAGGTGTCCGGGGTTGTAGATGTGTAACACGATATAATATTATACCACTCACTATAAAGTGTTCATCCCTGCACCATATACGACCCGCTGTGTTCAGATGGCAGACAAGTCTCCTCCAAAATGATGGACCCGGTTAACATCAGCTTTAATAAATGTTATTTTTTTTTTTTTTTTTTCCTTTAACAATAAACAATTGATGGGGAGAACTTGACGTCCTTTCACTCACAGTAAGAAAAGCATTGGCGGGATTTTTCAGGACACAAATGAATGGTGAATAAATAATCTATCTTGTCAAAAATTATTATTCTCTATATATTTTTTGACCGCAAAAAAATATTCTACACTTGTAATTTTTCTAAGCAAGTTACATGCAGCTTTTTTTAAATCATTTTTTTTCCCATAGGATAACATTGGTGTGCTTTAAAAAAACGTCCCTTTGACCTCTGCGTGACCTTACTTTTTCTTCGAGGGATTGTACTCACGATGACGACCTAAGATTTTTTATTTTATCAGGCCACAATGGCCAATTTGCATGGCATTTTTTTATTACAGAAATAGATAGAGGGTACCAAATTATGCTACTCTGAATTGTTTCAGATTTTTTTTGAGGCCCTGAACTATTTTGAAAAAATTATTGAAAGTCAGTTTTATGACGTCACGGGCGTTTAGCGCCTATCCTTTTCTTAAGGACAGACTCCTCGTGATGTCATAAAATCGACTTTCAATAATTTTTTAAAAATAGTTCCCGGTCTCTAAAAAATCTGAAAAAATTCAGAATAGCATATAACTTTGCACCCTCTATCCATTTCTGTAATAAAAAAATGTCATACAAATTGTCCATTGGGTGTAAACTTGTGGATTCTAATCACTCAATGGAAAACCTACATGAAATTTTTTTATTGCAGAAATAAATGGAGGCTTCAAGTGATGCGCTTTCGCTGCGCAACTGTTTGTCACTAAGGTCCATCTTGCACTTGAAAATGAAGCAAAGTGTTTTTTTAACTTTTCTCGGTTATAAATCAAGTAAAAAATCTAAATCTTGAATTATCTACTTTATTTTTCAGTTTGGACCAAAGTTCCGTAAAGGAATTATCCCTGAAAAATCTTATTCTTGGTGAAAAAGCGAATTCACGTTTTTTTTACACAGGTTTGGTATAGCGGGTGGGATCACCGAAAAATCAGCTGACTTGAAGGCTCTATAGAGGGCACCAAATTATGCTACTCTGAATTTTTTTAACCCAGAACTATTTTAAAATAATTTGTTTAAAATTTAGTAAGTTAAGTTGGCACCCCTGAATCCTTAATAAAAAGGATAGGGCCGACCGAGACGCCTATGATGCCTCCAGGGGGCGTGACCGTACTTTCAATAATTATTTAAAAACAGTTTAAATAGTTTTGTGTTTCAAAAAAATCTGAAAAAATTCAGAGTTGCATAATTTGGTACGCTCTATTCATTTCTGCAATAAAAAAAAATCATGCAGGTTGTCCATTGTTAGTCTACCCCGCCCTCCCGAGACCCCTGCAGCCTCTGTGGGTTCATCTTCAGGGTACTCACCAGGAAGGTTGCGCTGGCAGGGTGGCGAACGTCCCCAAAGCCCGACAGTCCTCCGTTCAACATCCGGTTGCGCAGGTGGTAGGCGCCACGACCGAACTGCGCCTGCAGCTCTTCCGGCAGCCCGGACATGAACCCCGGAATCCCGCCGAGACCTCTGCAAGCATTTCGGTGAGACAATAGAGGCTTCAAGTGATGAGCTCGCGCTGCGCAACTGTTGTCACTAAGGTCCATCTTGCACTTAAAAATGAAGCAAAGTGTTTTTTTAACTTTTTTCGGTTATAAATCAAGTAAAAAATCTAAATCTTAAATTATCTACTGTATCTTTCAGTTTGGACCAAAGTTCCGTAAAGGAATTTTCCCTGAAAAATCTTATTCTTAGTGAAAAAACGAATTCACGTTTTTTTTTACATAGGTTTGGTATAGCGGGTGGGAACACCGAAAAATCAGCTGACTTGCTGACTTGAAGCCTCTATGCTCGTCATAGCAGCTGTCATTGCATATTTAGAGGGCCTGGAGTTAGAATGTACAGTAGTCGCCGTGGAAAATTTCCCACTTGCAGCATGCCCTGTGTTATTCTTACGGAGCATGGTGATTAACAAAAAGCTGCAAAGGGAAATTTTCCGAGGCGACGATATCATTTTTTTATAACCTAACACCCAAGTCTAAATAAAACAATGTAACTATAACGATTGTTTATAATGTCTGTCCGATGAAGCATTTTTCATTGCTAATTAAGGTCTGTCGCTATGAAAATATGCAAGTGGAATGAAAAGAGATGTCACTACCAGTCTTTAGTAAATGATGTCCGAGATTGGGTGATTTTAATTCCAACATTTCAAAGGAAATAATAAGATTAACCGTTTTTAAATGAGCAACAGTCATTATAATTATGTTTATCTATTTCCTAGTCTGATTAATTTGCGAATACAATAATTATATGATAAGTTATTGCAGTTAAAAAAATGCCCCTATAACTCAGAGAGCAAAAGCTCAAGGCAAAGAAAGAAATATGAAGGGCAGCCGTGCCGTGATGAATGCTCCTGCTCTACCGTTGCGAGTGCGCCTCAACATTCCATTGTATTTTAAATTGAATAGAAGGGAGAGTAACGGTAAATAAACAAAGATGTATTATTTTGAAAGAATTAATATTATGATTTTTAGGATAGTAAGCATCGAAACTTTTTTTTTTTTTTTCGATAAAAAAATAAAATATATTATTGTATTTTTTAATTCCTTTTGTTATATATAATGAATCTAACTCGAATCTAAGTAATAATCCTAATAATTACGTAATTTTATATATTAAAATTTACTATCATTCATAATGCTGTTTCGCTTTATGTGGCTCATCATATCTAATCATATATATATGCTTGAAATAAAAATAATTTGATAATAATTTGTTTCTGGATCCGCACCTGATTATCTTTATATATATATTAATAATTTTTTTTTTTACAAGGATACACCCCTAAGAGCTTTTACAGCTCGCGGCGGGGTACTGGGTAGGGATAGAAGGTAGGGAACGGATAGTGGCCACGGCCTGCATGCTTACGCGTCCCAGCATTCGCTGAGGTGAGACTGAGGGAACCGTGGAAAACCTCAGTCAGGACGGACACCTTTAATTTTTCTCAATGGACCAAAGCGATGTCCAAAGCCTGGAGAACCACACACAAGTGCATCACTGCACTCGGTGGAAAGCGAGACGAATTTACCCCAGGGAGGGAGCAGCGTATTTTTTACTTGAAACGGTCACCCATCCAAGTACTAACCACGCTCGACGTAGCTTGACTTCGGTGATCTAACGAGAATCGGTCAATGCACTGCGCCAATAATATTATTATTAAAAAAAAATAATAATAAATATAAATATTTATTTATATTTATATATATTTTATATTTTTGTAGATATGTATTATATAAATACATATATAACTATATATATAATAATATATATATATATAGTTATATAATATTATAACTATATTATAAATGTTATAATAAATATTATAATTTTATATAATTACGGTCCAATAATTAATAATAATTATAATAATTAATTAATTTTTCTCTCAATAAAAAAAATCGATATATTATTATGTATTTTTTTTTTTTTTTTTTTTTATTGGAGGAATTTAATAGATAGAGCTAGGCCTTGTAGGAGCCATCAATTTCCGTGTGCAGACTACCAATGCTGAGCTGCATGAGCACGGCCCATGGGTCTGCACGGCCCACGGGCCCGCCCGTGCAGATCCGTACGTGCGCGAGCCCGCAGAACCTAAGCCGTCTCGGCGCCCTCCCTGCTGCTGGTAAAGCTCAAGCTGACCATCCTCACTTGCCTCGCTGCTTGCTGGCGAGCAAGCTAGGTGCAGTCCCGAACAATGGGACAATGCACAGTACATCCGAGGAGAAAAAAATTCAGCAAGAGGGCTTGTGACAAAGTGGGGAAATATAGTGTGTAATTTTCTTACTTGTAAAGTCCTTAAAACATTGCTGTACAGTATCCATATTAACTTGTTCATCAGAGAATATATATATAATTAATATTATACAATTAAAAATTAAATATCCTTTAAAGTTTTGTAAAAATGTTGGAACAAAATTCTTCCAATCAGTATTTTTCGAAACGCAAACGTTGCGCCTCTGGTGGCCGGCTACGTAGCGACAGTCCTTAACCGTGAGAGACTGATTTCACCATCAGAGCAGAGAACGTAAGGGCATTGTTGATGTTATGTATAGTCAACTTTCGATAATTTTATTTCAGTCAATTCCCATAACTCCCATAAGTCAACATGTAAGTCAACAACAGAACATGAAAAAAAAAAAATGTTCCGGTTTTGGTCCAGGCCTGCTTTTGGACTCCTTAAACCAAAAAAAAAAAAAGTAAAAAAATAAAATTGCAATGTAACCCATTAATCAAATCAGCCTTTTCATAAAAATAACAACTGCAGTACCGTGATATTTTTTTTACTAATAGTTAAGAAAAAATAAAAACGAATTTTTTTGAAACCCTTTTTTTATTCGTTTTTTATTATTATTATTATTTTTTGAACCAGTAAAAAAATTATCAAGGTATTGCAGTTATTTTCATGGAAGGGAGGGTTAAATTTGGTTAATCAGTTACATTTTTGTTTTTTACTTTCTTTAATTACCTATAAGGAGCCTAAAAGCAGGTCGGAACCAAAACAGGGCTAAAATCCAAAACTGGGCTGTGCACTGTATAATTGGGTACGCGGCATATAATATATATTATGATAGTCTGGGATAATTCACTCAAAATGTGAATAATCAATGCAGTATAATATATTTTATATATTGATTGTTATATACAACAGCTCCATTTCAAGTTTCCATCCATATAAGGGCAGGGCCGTCGCTAGGGTGTAGAGCAGCTGGTGTGGCCGAACAGGGCCCCCCGGTCCCGGGGGCCCCCACCGCGTTCGCGCGATTGCCGCAATTGGGCGCGACGTTAAAAAGAAAAAAAGGGGAAAAAAATAGGAAAGAAAAAAATTATCTATTGAGGATTAATGTAATCTATAGTGTCACGGCCATTGCTCAATATTTTCCGATGGTAGACTGAAAATATTTTGAGTCAATAAATAAAACAAAGGACAAAAAATTTAATAACTCACCATAATATAAAAACAAAAACAAATAAGTGTTGATTTTGATTAATTATACGTTTCACGTAAGAAAAAAGATGCGCGTCAGAATTAAGTCGCCCATTTAAAGTATAGATGAGTGAGCGATTGCATTTTATTCGAAGATTTTATTTTCTAAAAAAAAAAAAAGATTTAACTTGTCTTCTATTGAGAATTGAAAACCAAAGAATTCCATCTCAAATAGCTTCAAGACAAAAAAAATTCCCAAAGTTGATTTTTCTGAGGCCTTTAACATTTATTATTCAAATCAAGATTTCTGTTTTATTTTTTTTATTTTTACTATTTGTTATACTTCTGACCGATTACACGATGGCGTGAAATTAAGTTATTTGCAATTCATTTTAGTGCTTTTTCGCCATCTGATTATTGCACTGCAATGTATGATGCATACAATTAAAGTAAAAACATTTAGAGAGAAAGAGAAGTCGATATCTGCACTATCTTCTTGGTACAGAAAATAGCTTTTTACTCAAACTTCGTATGAACTGTGGTACCAATTAAAAAATACCTACGTAGTCTAGCTACGCTGAATTCGCTTTATTAATGGATTTTCAAATAAAATATTTATTTTATGGAAAAACAATTCCGTAAAAAAATTATTTTACATGAAAAATCCATAAAGAATTCATGTCAATTATTAGAGTAGGTATTTTTAATTGGTACCAAAGATCTGACGAAGTTTGAGTAAAAAGTTGTTTTGTGTACCATAAGGATACATGTCATCATGTATATATAGTATCAGGAAAAAATAACTTTGGGATTTTTTTGTGGTGACGCTATTTGAGATGGAATTTTTTTATTTTCATTTTTTAATAGGGGATAAGACACGTTTAACTTTTTTTAGAAAATTAATCTTTTAAAAAAAAATGCAATTGCTCACTCTACTTTAAAACAAAATAAACCCTGAATGTCTCTAAAGTTTTGAAAGAAAAATTATGGATGGGAAGATCGGAATTTAAAGCACGGTCCAAAACCGTAAACACCTTGCATGTATGCAACTTGTCGTGCACTTTCATTGGGTTTTTCAGACATGAAATTTTTTGGTGAAAAAACTGTTTGAAAAGGGGTTGTGGCCCCACCCTCCCAAAAAAAAAGCGCCCCTCAGACCCCCCTATGGTGTGGGGGCCTCCTTTTGTTTTCTTTGTATCTAGCACAGGGCCCCCCAATGCCTGGCGACGGCCCTGTTTAAGGCCAAAGTCTTGCCAAAGTTAAACTTCTAGCTCAGTTTTTAAAAAACTGATAAGAAAATACATATAAATTCATATAATATATTCACTTCAACATTGGTATATATGCCATATGTATGCATGACCGCTGTAGCAAACTGATAATATATTTAAACCTGTCTTCGCTATTAAAAAATGAAAATAAAAAAAAATTCCATCTCAAATAGGCCGGATCACCACAAAAAAATCCCAAAGTTATTTTTTCCTGATACTATATATACGTACATGATGACATTTGATGACATGTATCCTTATGGTACACAAAACATCTTTTTACTCAAACTTCGTCAGATCTATGGTACCAATCAAAAATACCTACTCTATAATAATTGATGAATTCTTTATGGATTTTTCAAGTAAAATAATTTTCTTACGGAATTGTTTTTTCTTATAAAACAAATTTATATTTTATTTGAAAATCCATTAAAGCGAATTCAGCGTAGCTAGACTACGTAGGTACTTTTTAATTGGTACCACAGTTCATACGAAGTTTGAGTAAAAAGCTATTTTCTGTACCAAGAAGATAGTGCAGATATCGACTTCTCTTTCTCTCTAAATGTTTTTACTTTAATTGTATGCATCATACATTGCAGTGCAATAATCAGATGGCGAAAAAGCACTAAAATGAATTGCAAATAACTTAATTTCACGCCATCGTGTAATCGGTCAGAAGTATAACAAATAGTAAAAATAAAAAAAATAAAACAGACGGAAAAAAAACTTCACTTAATTCAAGCGAAAATCAAGCGAAAAGTTCTATTGGTTTTGACACAGCTGAATTTTTCAGTTCAACCGACCGAACTCTTTCGCTTAAAAATATGAAGTTATTTGAAATGAACTTTCATTTACAACAAGAAGAAAATTCGCTTGGTGCAAACGATATCCAAAGTGTGGGTCAAACGTCAGATCGCTTGTCCCGAGCGAAAAAATAAGTAACCTCAAGAGTGTCCATCGCTTGTAGTGAAGGAGCTGCCGCAGCTACCGTAAATGAAAAATTCGCTTAGAACAACTGAAGAGGATTCTTGATTTAAAATTTGCTTTCCCTTGATTTAAATGATGTTTTTCATATTTTTAAGCGAAAAAGTTCGTTCGAAGCAGCTGAAAAATTCAGCTGTGTCATATTCAATAGAACTTTTCGCTTGATTTTTGTTTGAATGAAGTGAAGTTTTTTTCCGTGTCATTTATTTAAACAAATAATTTATTATTATATATTTTAAAATTTATATTCTCTTCATCTAAATTAACTTGAATAGGTGGATTCACATGGTGATTTTTATCATGCGACGCGACGCGAATAATGCGCCCTTGTTGTAACATCCGTTGGCGGCCATATATGGCGATTAACTTAATGGTCTTAATGTATTGTGCATTTTTACAACGGGATTTTTTTTTAATTACATGCGTTTATTTCACTTATGATTGCATAATTAAATTTAAAAAAAAAATATTTATTTTTATCATCTTAAAATTGTCACAAAGTGTCACAACACTTTACACCAATTTATTAGGCACATGCATGTAATTCTAACCGGCCTCCATTTCTGATCAAACCGGTGACGCTTCCACCAACACTGTTATACAAACTAACTTTGTACTTACTGTGTAGTCACGTTAAACTATTGTAATTTAGTTCACATAAATGCCTGGGATAACCTGGGCATTTCGGACCTAATAAGTATATATAATTATAGATATTAATAATATAATAACTATTTCATCACTTTGAATCACAGACACTTATAACTTCCAGCTCAACTGACTGCCAGCAAACATGATAGGAAGTGCACGCGGGACTCAGGTATAAAGCGAATTCTTGACCCACTTTGCTTCTGAATTCCATAATAAGCAATTGAATCATTTATAATAAGCGAGTTGTTCGTTTACATTTTAAACGAAGTATTTCGCTTGTATCAAGCGGTCAATTTTTCAAACCTTCCCTTCTTCTAAACGAAAACTTCATCGCAAATAAACGAAAATTTCAAGCGAATTCATTCGTTTGAATTAAGTGAGATACTTTGTTCCATGTAAATGAAGTATTCACTTGTGTTGCCAACTGAAATCTGTTGTTTGGATCAAACGATCAACTTTTGCGAGTTCAGTGTAAACGAGCGAAAAAATCGTTACCTCTAAACGAAAATATTTAAGCGAAATATTTCGTTTAATCTAAATGAAATTTTTTTTTCCGTGAATTAAGCTTGATTTGAATAATAAATGTTAAAGGCCTCAGAAAAATCAACTTTGGGAATTTTTTTTGTCTTGAAGCTATTTGAGATGGAATTCTTTGGTTTTCAATTCTCAATAGAAGATAAGTTAAATCTTTTTTTTTTTTTAGAAAATAAAATCTTCGAATAAAATGCAATCGCTCACTCATCTATACTTTAAATGGGCGACTTAATTCTGACGCGCATCTTTTTTCTTACATGAAACGAATAATTAATCAAAATCCACACTGATTTGTTTTTGTTTTTATATTATGGCGAGTTATTAATTTTTTTGTCCTTTGTTTTATTTATTGACTCAAAATATTTTCAGTCTACCATCGGAAAATATTGAGCAATGGCCGTGACACTTTAGATTACATTAATCCTCAATAGATATTTTTTTTCTTTTCTTTTCTATTTTTTTTTTTGTTTTGTTTTCCTTTTATCTTTTTAACGTCGCGCCCAATTGCGGCAATCACGCGAACGCGGTGGGGGCACCTCGGGACCGGGGGGCCCTGTTCGGCCACACCAGCTGCTCTACACCCTAGCGACGGGCCTGCCCTTATATGGATGGAAACTTGAAATGGAGCTGTTGTATATTACAATCAATATATAAAATATATTATACTGCATTGATTATTCACATTTTGAGTGAATTATCCCAGACTATCATAATATATATTATATGCCGTGCACCCAATTATATATATATTATAGCTATATATTCCATTTTTTTTTTTTTTTTGCATGGTGTTTATAAAATTAAAATATAGAAACATTACGATCAGTAAGCCATGCACTTCGATACATGTAATATAATATAACGTACACGTATAACGTAAAAGATCGAAGCTAGAGGATACACATATTTGATAATTAGAATTTAAATTTTGTCATATTGAAAAATAATGAAGAAGATATTTATTTTGAATATCGATGCAATCCACGTAATCTATGTTGTACCTGTACAGCCAGTTGATTGAAGAAACGAATTGAATTGACTCAGCTATAGAGAGCTATATAAAAGCTCTTGATTATTATAAATTATAATATACAATGGAAAAATAATATTAATAATATTAATAATAATATATATATAATATAATATATATAATATATATAATTAATATATTAATAATATATTAATAATATTAATATTAATAATATTATATAATATTAATAGCAATGGAAAAATTGATATCAAGAGCTCTAAAACAACATTTAAAAAATAATAACGCTATCTCTCCCTGTCAACATGCTTATATACCTGGTAGGTCTTGTGTTACTTTGCTCACAGACATATTAGATAAATGGCATTTTAGTCTGGATCAAAGTAAGGCCAGGCAAATTGAAGTAATTACTTTGGACTGGGAGAAAGCGTTTGACAAAGTACCTACTAATAGACTTGTTGATAAATTGTGGGCATGTGGTGTCAGGGGTAATTTATTAATGTGGTTAAAATCATTTCTCTCTGACCGATACCAGAAAGTTGTTTTTCAGGGGTCTGAATCTGTGGCACAGCCAGTACTGTCCGGGACAGTCCAGGGTTCTGTGATTGGCCCGGACTTATTTAATCTTTATTTAATGGACTTGCCTAAATGTTTAACTTCACTCATGTTAAAGTATTCGGATGATTCTACAATTTTTCGTTCAATATTTAATGAGTTGGATCTCGAGAAATTGCAGAGTGATCTCAATATACTTTACTTATGGTGTCAAAATAATGCGATGTCCCTCAACTTAAACAAATGCTCACACATGACAATTACGCGCTCTTCGAATCCAATTGTATCATCCTTCGTGATTAACAATACAATAATAAACAAAGTATGTAAAATTAAGTTACTTGGTATTTGGATTACGGATGATTTGAAATGGAACGTGCATGTCGAAGAGACGCGTAAGAAATGTGCAAAATTAATCAGTTTTGTGTTTAAGTCATTGCGAGGATGCAGAGAACGTGTTTTGCGAAATATTTATATTTCACTTATCAAATCTATTATAACGTATGGTGCACCCGCTTGGCGTCCTCTCACTGCATATAACTTGGATAAATTGAATAGAATTCAGAATACTGCTACTAGACGCATAATTAAAGACAAAACTCTTGGTCATGTTCAGCGTCTGGATAGATTAAATTTAAATAACCTGTGTTCTGTGTTTGATGATATTGATTCTAAATTTTTGAAGAAGTGCCTTAGTGGAAAAATTGACCTATGTGTTGTGGGAGATAATAGATTGTCAATTAAACATCGCACTCGCGGAAGAGGAAACCCGTTTTCCTTGGTGTATGCTAAGCCTAATAGTGTCGCATATGCTACTTCTTATTTCCCGCGAGCTGCTAAGATGTTTAATTCAATGCCTCTCCCTTTTGATATGTAATTAATTTCTAAATTTTATGTAATTCTACTGGGCAGTCTAATTGTTTATGCTTCTTATTGGTTTTATTTTTGTATATATTGTATATATTTCTGCTTTTTCATGTTCTTGTTTAATTAGGTGAATAGACACTGTATAGTGATTTGGTTGTTTCAGCAGCCGTTTCTATTTGCCCCATAGGCTCACATGTTTCTATCTTTTATTGTATTTTCAGCCTATGAAAGATTTAATAAATAAAATAAATAAATAAATACTCCAAGGCACTCCAAGCGCTTCAAAAAATATTCATTAAAACTAGGGCGAATTTGAAGAAAAAATACTGCGCATGCGCAGCGAGCGGTGGTGGATGCAATAAAAATTTTCATGCAGGTCGTTCGTTTGAAGTTCAGCATTTTTTAGTGATTTTGTAGCTGTATGATCTTGTAACGTACATTTAATATTGTACTGGCAAGATAGGAATTGTTTTGGCGGGTCAGGGCACACGCTCAAATAACTTTAGCCCTGCCTAACTTTTGTTGCATGAATTAGTTTTATTAATTTGTAATATATTTTCTGTAGCACCCCATCAATGATCCCCATCTCAAAACAAAATTAACCCCAACCACTACGTCCCCACATACAACACGTGTTTGGTAATCGTCCAAAAACTTTGGTGGCTGCCCCGGCCGAACGAGCATGCAGTAATGTAAGACCGATTACATATTGTTTGTTAGTACAGGCAACAAGTGAGCCCTTATAATGTGAATAATTATATTTAATAAGACATCAACATTGCAGAATTATTAAAAAAATCTCTAGTGTAAGGGATGATTCGATCGTCATAATTTAATTAAATTAATAATTTTTATAAGAAACATATTTGCAAGGCTACGAACAAGAGGTATAGTCATATACGACTAAGATATATAGCCCTATTAGCCCTCCCTCCCCCATGCTATTACATATGGGCGACTTCCATCAGAACGATTTTTAACTTATAATTAATTGAATTGTATGTGTTGTCTAATGAGGTATGGGGCCTTCTGTATTTTTTTTTTTTTCTAAAATTCATTCCTGGGAAAATGAACTGAAACGTACTTACTATACCTATATATACTATAGCTATGTGACTCGATCGTGCCATTTTTGACTTCACAGGGTTGAAAAAAAATCGTAAAATTTTTACGATTCGTAAAAGCTAGCAGATGGAAAATTTCAACTTGAGATTGAGTTAACCTATAAGATTCACTCGTTAAAATTTAGGTTCCCGCTCTTTTAAAGGACAGGAGCACATCATAGTATAACTATGAAAGGGTACGTGTAGTACGTAGTACGTTATGTATTTTTTTTAAATCTCGCAAATGTCTTCAATCTATCAATAACATTTCATGAATTTCAGCACAACTTTATAATGTAACACGTATATTATAATTATTATAATATATGGCGGAAAGAACTTGTTAATGTTCCTACCTTCCTAAGTTGTACAGTACGTCCGTATTTTTCTAAATTCTGGTGACTTTCGTAAAAAAAACTATAATAAATTATAAATAAATCATAAATTAATACAAGTCGAGTTCATAATTTGTGTATGATTAATTCTAATTTATTGCAGGTATTTTTTACAAGCGGATCTAGTGTTTACTTTTGTTACTTTAATTCCTTGTTCTTAATTTAACACGAGGTGGATAAGGGCGAAACAAGACCAACAAGTCTATCTTGCAGGTGTATCAGAGTAGACACATGCGAATTTTAAACCAGGCAAGGAGCCAAGTGTTACAAAATGTACTCGCTGCTATTTCTGTGCTTTTTCAAACATTATTTAATAATCATGCATGCAGGTACAAAATAATATTCAACTTGACAATGTAATTATAACATTTAAGTGAGCTAATCTAACTTATATATTATTATATTATATTTTGCAAATAAACTTAAAAAAACAATATCACCAAATAATTGAAAAACACTGAAGTTTTTCTTATAGGTAAAAACTGTTAAAACACATTACAATATTTATTTATTTACTTATTTACTTATTTATTTATTTATTTATTTATTTATTTATTTATTTATTTATTTATTTATTTATTTATTTATTTATTTATTTATTTATTTATTTATTTATTTATTTATTTATTTATTTATTTATTTATTTATTTATTTATTTATTTATTTATTTATTTATTTATTTATTTATTTATTTATAATTTATTTATTTATTTATTTATTTATTTACTATTTTATTTCAAAAAATTATAGTAAAAAAATCTTACCCCCCGCCGTTTTGAAAAGGTCTAAAAAATCTCCCATCAGCTGAAGGAAAATTTTGAGTAAATATTGAAGGCAGCTGGAACGTCATTTTGTCTCCGCAGGTAAACACCTCTTTGTAATCACTGTAAACACCACACCAGTTTGTAATCACTGCGTAAACACCAAACTAGCACACTATTCGATCACTGCATGGTTACAGTAAACCCCGCACTATAATATATCCACTGGTCACGGTAAACACCAGCTAGCTAGTTTGTAATCACTGTAAACACCATGCAGTTTGTAACCTGCACTGTATAAACACCTGCACTGTCACACTATCCACCAGTCACAGTATAAACTCCGCACTATAAAATATATATTTCACTGTAAACACTGCACTATTCTCTGGTCACCAGATTGCAAGTAAACCCTCAGTATCACATGGCGGTCAGAAGTACCACCGTGCTCGGTCGGTGCTCTCAGGCTTGAGACTCAAGAAAGACTCACTGTGAAAACCGAGGAGCTGGCGTGGCCGCGAGCCAAGATCTAAATTCTGACTCCCTCACGCTTGTTTTCTTTCACTGAGAATGGTAGGAGATACTTCGAGGATATGTGTGACATTAAAGATAAGGAAATTATATTTTTTACTACCGCCACGCCCTTTCAAACGCAAATATTAATTTACGTGACGCTGCTGTGAGACCTGCTACGTTTTACCATTGGTTTTACGTTTGTTTTGGAATTTGTAATTATAGATTTTATTATTTTGTTGTTTTAATGAGTAATATATACGCCCAGTAATAAAAATAACTTATTACGTTTATAATCTGCTTGCACAAAATTACGGGGAATGAGTTCATATACTAAGAGTTTTAACTTATAACTTAGTTCACTTCAAGAGGCTGTAATGGGGAATTCTCTTTTACAACTCATATTTTAATTTAACTACTATATCATGATAGGGTACATATTAAAGGCATACAGGCCTCAAAATACAAATTAGACAGTCACCAAGTGGGTTTAGAGTATATAATCAACATTCGCATCATTTTTTTCCACGCGTGATGCATCCGTGCGAAGTCGCAGTTCAAAGTAAGAAATTTAGTCCTTGATGACGTCACGAAGTCCTTGATGACGTCACAACTCAATGCTAATCGGTGCTAGCTGTGAGCTGTGACGTCAGCAAGGACTTCCTTTACAGCGCGACTTCGCACAGACGCACCGCGCGCAGGTAAAAATAATACGAAGGTTGATTATAAACTTGAGCAACACTTAATGTCTGTCTAATTTGTAATTTGAGGCCTGTATACCTTTAACAATAAGTTTGACTTAAGTTTCAACTTTTTTAACTCAAATTTGGGGACTCTGAAGGGATTATTAGAATAGGGGCAAAGTATGCAACCCGCGCGCAAACCTGAAAATTATGACGTAGAAACTCCCTAGTTAACACACAACAACTGCCTGATATCATAGTTTGAGCATCAAGGAGTGATTGCATGGCTATAAATTTTAGTAACTGCACGATCGAAATCAGCGGGTTTTTCTACCCTATAGTATCAATAGTTTTGTCTCTAGTATCAGTTTACTTTAAGAGTGCAGATAATCGAAAATATAAATTTATTGCAGGAAAATTTCACCTGCTAGGCAGTTTCTACGTCACGTTTGGGCGCTAAATTCAAAAGAAGGAAGATTTTTAAAAAAATCCCTTGTCTCCAATTTTGAAAATTGAAACTTTTTAGTTTTGGGACATTTAGTTTCAAGGCATAGAGCATCTGAAAAAAAATAAAAATAAGTTTAGGAGAATTCCCCATTGAAATCACATAATGTAATCTGCATGCGGCAGCTGGTATAAAATATTTATATTTAACATATTTATATATATTTTATGTACAGTATGTTTATGTACATATTGGCTGTAACAATTAAAGCAACATTAAATTGTTCATCATCATAACTCCCAATCCATAGTATATATGTATACCTATATAGTATAATACTTATTATTTTTTTTAACTTCTCAACTGAACCCTATTTTAGGATACTGGCCACAATTAAGTGACTGAATTTAACCTCCCGGCTCTTCGTAGACCCTACTTTTGTGGGTCCCTTCCAAACCGGGGCGGCCATGGCCTAAGCAATCCATCCCAGCATTCGCCTGGTTGTAACTGAGGAAACCATGGAAACCTCAGTCAGGACGGTCGGCAATTGATGGAGGATGCCATCAATCACCTCCCGGATGCACGAGTGGATGTTCTTTAGCAACCGCCACTTGTGAAAAGTTTGGCGGTGCATGGCTGGGATCGAACTCACGACCATCCGATTACGAATCAGAGGCGTATACCACTGCGTCAAGTGCCGTATAATACTTATATATAATGTGCATGTTATATGACATGTATATTTTGGCACCCAAAGCCGAATTCGGCCCAGGGCCGAAAAAAATGCGCAGAACTAGATTGGAGCATCGCGGGATGCTCCAAACGCGATGCTCCAAACCCGAAATTAATTCGTTTTTCGGCTTTCGGGTCAAACCACGATGCTCCAATCTTATAGTTCTGGTCAAATGAAATTGCTCCAAAGCCGAAGATTTGACTAGATTGGAGCATCGTGTTTGACCCAAAGTCAAAATGAGATTTTATTTCAGGTTTGGAGCAAAATTTGCCCACATCTAGTTCTGCGCATTTTGCAGAGTTCACGTTACTTATTTATACTCTTTGATCAGTTTGAGACGTTTGAGTACTTAGCGTCAAAATGATGCTTACCACATTTACTCAAGAGACGGATTATAAGTGCGTAGCACAATATTTGTTTAAAATGTACTTTATTATTATTATTTTTTTACTTAAAAAAAGTAAAACTACAATTTTTTTAATTTATTGTTAGGATCTAATTAAATAAACTGCCATCATGTTTTTGTATTATAATAAAAAATGCTGATCCCAGCGAGTTAAAACATAGGCTTAGGAGAAAAATAGGATAAATTTAGGGAAATTACTTTCAACCTACCTTTACCATCCCACATGTGGCAGCTGAACAATTATTTTATAATTATTTATTTATTTATAAAATAATTATTCCTTCGTCGTGAAAATGTCCCGAGGTTCTCAAGAACTATTAAATAAATGACTAATAAAAAATGTCATGACATTTAAAATTTTAAGTGAATTTAGAAACTTGTAGTTCAACTCTTACTTTTTTAAATAAAAATTTAAAGTACATTGTAAAAAAATATTGTGCTGCGCCTTTATCATCCGTCTCTTGACTCTCTTGAGTAAATGTGGTAAGCACTATTTTTACGTGAAGTACTCAAACTAATCAAAAAAATATAAATAAGTAGCATGAACTCTGCAAAATGCGCAGGTTTAGATGAGGTCAAATTTTGCTCCAAACCTGAAATAAAATCTCATTTCGGCTCTGGGTCAAATCACGATGCTCCAATCTAGTTCTGGTCAAATGAAAATGCTCCAAAGCTGAAGTAAAAGTCTCCATCGGCTTTGGAGCATTTTGAATTGACCAGAACTAGATTGGAGCATCGTGCTTTGACCCAAAGCCGAAAAACGAATTCATTTCGGGTTTGGAGCATTCCGCGATGCTCCAATCTAGTTCTGCGCATTTTTTTCGGTCCTGGGCCGAATTCGGCTTTGGGTGCCAACATATATATATAACATATTTGTAACGAATTTGTAACATTTTATAAGTCTTGTAGTGTACTGTACGTATTATAATAAAGATTCCATATATATTCCATATCTCGTACGCGAGTTAACTTTTGAATTTGGATACGATATTCAATGTTAATGATATCAACATGAATTTATGCACACGTACGTGCCATGTGTACAAACTATTATTTAATTTAATTAAGGTCTGGGGGTACTATAGAATTATGTCTTAATTATTTAGTTAGTTAAATGATGTCACCCCCAAAATGAGAGGAAATAAAAAAAATCTGTTTTATGAAAAATCAATGTTAAATGCCCTTTTTGTTAAAAAAAACAAAAAAAAAACAAACAAGTTTTGATTTGTTGCTGAAAATTTCAGTTCATTGGTAATTAATCGACCCCGCAGATTTTGAAATTTATACTGTGTTTTGTTCCTGCAATGACTCGATCACCCTTGACAAAAATGGTTCGTAATTATATACGGACCATTTTCCGTACTAATAATGTTAAAAAATACAGATTTGGCATTTTGACTGTGTCATATTATATATGACTCATATGCATATGTCGATTATATGTACCCCATGAGAAACATTATTTATTATTTATTAATAACGTATATTATGTATAATTATATTGTAAATTTATGTATTTTTTGTTTAATTTTAATTAATTTTTCGCATAATTATATCTTAAATCTTAAATATAAACTATATGAGGCGACATATTATACGCTGAATGGAGATATATTAGGCTACTTTTCCAATATTTATTTTGACAATGTAAATATAATAATAATTCAATTTTTTGTGTCGTATGTTAATTGCATGCATGCTTTTGAAACTTGTTGTGCGACTTGTTGCTGCTTTATACATCTCAGCTGCATCATGAGCAGAGAACACAAAATAAAATTAAGGCATTTCCTCGATATATTTATTATTTTTTGTAAAGAATTTTTTTAAACAATCCTAATAATTGCAGAGGCTGGGGTAAAGAGTGCGCCCTGAGTTACTTTTAGGCTGCCGATCAAGCCAGGGTGTCTAGCTTGGGATAATTTCAACCCCACATCTTACAATGTGTGCTCCCTCGTTACGTATATGGAGACATAACCTGCCTCAGTGTTGCAGTGTGACTGAGCTGGAAGTTAATTAAAAATGCAGTCCACGTTATGCATGCAGGATCACGAGGTACTCGATTGGTGCGCTCTGTCTTTTAAATCTTCCTGCAGGTCTGTCCTTGTGGTTGTATAATAACTTTCGTCCTTTAATATGAACCATTCCACTGTTATGTATGTTACTTAATATAGTTATTATGAATTTACTTTATCTATACGGGTCTTTCACCATACGTCACAAAACAATATGACGTCACGATTGTGTATTATAGGTAAAACATTGTACATTGTACACCGCGGCGAAAGTGGATTCCACAACAATGCAAAGTGCATTGTGCATTGTTGAAGAAGTCACTTTCGCCGCGGTGTACTGTACATTGTAAGCGGCATAGCATATATGGCAGATACATGTAAATAGTTGTTCTCGAAATTAATTTCTCCTGGCTTTAATCAGGCGCGGATTCAGGGGGAGGGCCACCCCCCCCCCTCCCCGAAATTTCGGATTTAACATGGGCGATATAGGCATTTTCCCCACTCCAAGTTTTTTCTTTTTCAACATTGGCTTTATGAATAATTGAGGACCCCCCCCCCCCCCCCGAAATTTATTTCTGGATCCGCGCCTGTGGATAATCGCATCATTTTTTGTAATAGAATTTTCTTTCATAAATGATGACAAGAAGAATCAATGCTATTGAAAAAAAATATTTGGCAACCAAAATTATTATTAAAAAAGAGATGTTGTGAGTTACGTTAACCCGCACAGCATAGGATTTTATAGGTTTTTCTGCCAACATCCCGAAGATCTTCGGGCGGCTTATATAGGGCGCGCATATATCTCCGTGCTACTCAAAACGTAAGAAAATACATAAAATTCTCGTTTAATATGCCGTTCACCTATAGGTGTAAGATATAGCACCTGATAAGATAACATGGGCAAAAGGTGCTATCTGAACTCACAAAATGAAAATCCTCCTAAGGCAAAAAGTGCCATTTGTCCATTTGTAGATAGCACCTTATGCTTTGAGTGCTATCTGCAGATGGCACCTTTTGCCTTGGGAGGGTAATTTGGTGGCTCACCAGATAGCACCTTTTGACTTTTACCATGTTATCTTATGGAAGGGGTGGTGTGTGGGGTGAAAATCACTTGGCCATATGTTATAGAGCATTATACCCAGACAAGTCATAATATTATGAAAAAAAAAACGAAATTCGAAAAAATGACAGATAGTACCTTCTGCCTTAGGGGCACCAAAATCTCTATGATATGTAAAAAAACAAAAAACAGATCATTAATTGCTATCGTTGGTAACTTTTTCGTTATGACTAGAGAAATAAGCGTCATCATCAGGTCGAGCTACAGAAACACTGTAGGTGCGATAAAACAGAAGAAAACATTCTAAGCATCATATCAATAAATTAATTAAGAATATTTTATTAAAAAAAATCGACACTAAAATATCAAATTTATCTTGTAGTTATGTTTCCATAAGAAAAAAAGGCGCAACTTACAAGTTGCAATGAAAATTGTAATGAATTTGAAACATATATGCTAAGAATTAGAAGTGTAATTACAGTTTAATTATTTTTATACTTATTAAAAAAATAATATAGTATTTTTGCTTTTAGTGAATTAAGACTGCATGCTGCTGCTGGTCTGTTAGTCAAATCAGAATACTTTGTTTTCCACTTTTTTTTTTTAACTAATGGACAACATATATGAAAAATTTTTATTGCAGAAATGAATAGAGGGTACCAAATTATGCTACTCTGAATTTTTTCAGATTTTTTTGAGACCCTATTTTTAAATAATTATTGAAAGTGCGGCCACGCCCCCTGGAGGCGTCAATATATAGGCGTCCAGTCTCTATCCCTTTTATTAAGGCATCAGGGGTGCCAACTGAAATCACAGGACTTTCAATAATTGTTTAAAAATAGTTCCGGGTCTCAAAAAAATCTGAAAAAATTCAGAGTAGCATAATTTGGTACCCTCTATTCATTTCTGCAATAAAATTTTTTCATGCATGTTGTCCATTACTCGAGTTTTTACTAACATGAGCATATTAAGTTATCTTGTCATTAATATAAATAATATATTATTGTAAAAATAATTATGTTTACTATGTATATGTTGGCACCCAAAGTCGAATTCGGCCCAGGGCCGAAAAAAATGCGCAGAACTAGTTTTTTGGAGCATCGCGGGATGCTTCAAACCCGAATTGAATTCGTTTTTCGGCTTTGGGTCAAAACCACGATGCTCCAATCTAGTTCTAGTCAAATCGAAATGCTCCAATGACGATGGAGACTTTTATTTCGGCTTTGGAGCATTTTCATTTGACCAGAACTAGATTAGAGCATCGTGGTTGGACCCATGAAAGCAGAAAAACGAATTACGAGGGTCGTATGATAAGTTCCTTAAGTCGTATAGAAAAAAATCCAGCGAGATAAAATTAACAACTGTACTGACTTGAGTGATATTTCAATAGGTCAGATACAAATTTTTACCCCGATATCACTTATATTAATTTCTGGGGGTCAGTTTTCGTGAAGCTCCTTCAAAATTGACTAAATTTGAACTTTGAACCGGTATAACACCCACTGCTGTGATATTCCAGGGATGTTTTTTTATCTTTGGTATTGCGCCGTGATCCAATGATCTATTCTGTGCCACCAGACACCGCAAATAGTTTGATTTTTGCTTTAAAAACAAGCAATTATGAAATTTCATGGACCGTCACCACCCTTTTTTTGGGCCTTAAAAAGCTCATTTGCGCCACCCCTAATGCGGCAAGTTTTTTCGTCGTAATTTTTCATTGGAGATGTAATATAATTATATCATTAGAAAGCCCATAATCTCTGCTATTTGCTGATGTTACAAAAGACTGTCTGTATTCAAAATTTTGTGTATTTTTTTAATGAAATCTTAAATGACAGATGATTTTGGCCAAACAGTGAAGGGTACACTTCAGTGAGGCATATATCCTATTAAAAATTTAGGTAACAAATAAACAGCACTAGAGCCTGATAGAGTAAGGTTTTCTGATGTTTTCACGAGATTTTCATGAATTTCCCATGCATCAACTTTTTTCTGCAACAGATATTGAAACTGGTAAAAAATAATAATTTTTGGTCAAATTTTAATTTCCCGACCGTGCTTCACGAAAACTGACCCCCAGAAATTAATATAAGTGATATCGGGGTAAAAATTTGTATCTGACCTACTGAAATATTACTTAACCTGGTACAGTTGTTAATTTTATCTAGCCGGATTTTTTCTATACGACATAAGGAACTTATCATACGACCCTCGTAATTTCAGGTTTGGAGCATCCCGCGATGTTCCAATCTAGTTCTGCGCATTTTTGTCGGCCCTGGGCCTAATTCGGCTTTGGGTGCCAACATATATTATATATATATATATATATATATATATATATATATATATATATATATATATATATATATATATATCAGCAAGTAAAATGATGAAAACCACTTTTTCTACTTTTGATCCCTGCAGATTGGCAGCTTGCGTAATAGAGTACCGACCTCAATTTTTTTTATTACAGAAATGGATAGAGGGTGCAAAAATATGCTACTCTGAATTTTTTCAAAATTTTCTGAGACCAGGAACTATTTTTAAAAAATTATTGAAAGTCCGTTTTATGACGTCACGGGCGTTAATGTCCTATCCTTTTCTTAAGGAGAGGCGCCTCGTGACGTCATCAAAATCGACTTTCAATAATTATTTAAAAATACTTCCCGGTCTCAGAAAAATCTGAAAAAATTCAGAGTAGCATATTTTTGCATATCCATTTCTTCAATAAAAATTTTTGAGATCGGTACTCCATTAATAAAATATCAACTTATCATGCAGCATTATCAAATATATGAGCAACTCAGCAAGGAAAACAAAAAATGTGAATTCGCTTATAAAGAAAAGTACATTCAGCTGTGATTTGGGCTTTAAACAATTCAAAATAGAGGCTAGGATAAGTAGAAGAATACAATCCTAAATAGAGGCTTCAAGTCAGCTGATTTTTCGGTGTTCCCACCCGCTATAACAAACCTATGTAAAAAAAAAAAAAAAAGTGAATTCGTTTTTTTCAGTTTTTTCACTAAGAATAAGATTTTTTAGGGAACATTCCTTTACGGAACTTTGGTCCAAAACTGAAAAATACATTGCAGTAAATAATTCAAGATATAGATTTTTTACTTGATTTATAACCGAGAAAAGTTAAAAAAAAAAAACACTTTGCTTCATTTTCAAGTGCAAGATGGACCTTACATTAGCGACAACAGTTGCGCAGCGCGAGCGCACTCACTTGATTATAAGCCTCTATATATATATATATATATATATATATATATATATATATATATATATATATATATATATATATATATTTATTGAACAATTGCTTATCAAAATACTGCAGTAGGCCAGGTAGAGTGCAGTGGCGACGGTGTATAACACAACGTAGTAATTCCCTGCAATTGCTTGACCTTAACCTTGCAGCAGATCGCATTAAAAACCTCATTTTCAGACCAAATTTTACATATAATCGGAGTATCGATATCTCTAAATTTGTTCCATGTCCTACTGTCGTCCTGCAATTATGTTCCAAATTTAAAAGCAGCGTTCAAGTTGAACTTTTGAAGCTGCGTGCCAATTACAAGAAACCTCGGGACGAAATAATTGCTGCAGGACGCAAATTTGTTGCATCGTCCCTCGTCCGCAATAATGAGCTATATATCTGCTATTCAGGTGAGCGCAACAATGAGCTTTATATTTTATCAATTTACAGCTCGTAATTGCCATCGTCTGAAATAACAGACAGCTCATTATTAGACCGATAAGCAGATAACTCATTATGTTTTGAAATTCTTGTAAATGGCAATGCTCCAAGTTCAACGTTACGAAATTTTAAAATAATTTTAACAAACGAGCTCTCCAGTGTGTTTTTCCCTGATGCCATAAAATTAATTTTTAATGCGTTTTGTGTAAGATAACGCCACCAATGTTATAAAAAATCGCTCACACGAAACTTTTGAAAAAAATTTAAAATGTTCTCCTCTACACCCCCTATCATCAGGAGCTAAAATATCAGGTATACAAATACGATCTAGTTTTTGAGTTATGAATTTTTAAAGTTGACTAACATGGAGAAATGAAACTTCCATGTTAAATTAGTCAACTTTAAAAATTCATAACTCAAAAACTAGATCGTATTTGTATACCTGATATTTTAGCTACTGATAGCTAGGGGGTGTAGAGGAGAACTTTTTAAATTTTTTTCATAATTTTCGTATGAGGGATTTTTTTATAACATTGGTGGCGTTATCTTACCCTTAAACTTCAATAAATAATTCTGCCATCTTCAAAACCCGCGAGGTTCAAATTAAACAACCGTTTATTCGATTGGTCAAAGGCGTCAAAGAAAAAAAGAAATATTTTTATATAGTTGCTACATCCACAAATCTGGTGTTTAACTATAACTGTAACTGATAAATTTAATATTAATTGAATTGAATGAGCTTTAAAAAATTTTGTTCTCACAAACTGATAGACTATATACCAACCCATACAGTAATTAAATTTATTTATAATAAATTATTTATGATACACCCAAGTATCTGAGTATAGATAATATATTCATTTTTTTGTTTTTATCCCCCCAAGTTTGAAATTTTCATATTTCAATTTATATCGAAATTAATGCTGCTTAAAAATGAAATACAATATTTTAAAATTACCTATATAATATACTATAGTATTTTAATTAATTTTAAGTATAACTATAACACCATTTTCAAAGTTGTGCCAATACTAAAACATATTTTAGTATGTACCTTTTGTTACTGAAAATGTCAAATTTCAAGGATATTAGAGGGGATTGTGAAACAAAGAAACACAACAGCAACTTTCTATCAGTTGCTGCAACACGAATGACCTGATGGTCCAAAAATGAAACATTTTTTTTTTCTTTTTACAAAACGCGTATACAGAAAATGTTAACAAAATAATTGTCGACGTTCCCCCTCGATCTCGACTGCAGTCTTCCTGCAACATACAGACAACAAAGGTTAAATAATGCCCCTCAACAAATACATAATTTCACCACGTTGACTATATACTTATATATATATACAAAATACATAATATTTTACATGGCCCAAAAAATATATAATATAAAATATAAAATACAAAAATTTCATGCAATCTGTCCATTTAATTTCAACTTAATCTTTTATGACCCACGCATTAAAAAAAGGGATTAAACAATTTCAAACTTTTTCTTCGCCACAATTTTTTTGCGGAAATACGATGTTAATTTTTTTACCAAGTTTTTTTCTTTTTGAAAAGTTGCCGGTCGTTTCATGGTAACAATTAACAGTACTGCTAATTAAAGCTAATTTCCTAAACGTTGCTCCATGCAATGGCCGGTTACTTGCAGCTTGGTTGATGTTGCTGCTTTTGTTAATTGTTATTTGCAACGAGATTCATGAACCTCGTATTAATTAAACAGATTGCATTTTATTTATTTAAAAATGATTATTTTTATATTAATTTATATTTCTAGCAAGCATGTGCTGAAGAAATTTTCTAATGAGATACAATGGTGTGAGAAAGATTCCTGCAATCAAAATCAGATTTGGTTTCTTATAAAAAGTCTTACGCCAAATACATTGCATGCTGTATAAATTGAAAGTATTGCATATTTTTGCAGTGTAATTTATTATATGAATTATATCATGGTATATTTCAAGCGTGCAAATCTTTATTCGATATTATTTCTGGCGTAAAGATCCAACTTAAATTAAGAGAGAAGAAAGATGCAGATTTGAAATTTTGGGGGAGAGTAAGCCCTCAAACTAGCCACCCCAAAATATTTCTAACTCGTCGCACCTCCACAAACATACTTTCGCGTCTAGGGTAGAGCGTCCTGATTTGGGGTCGCCATGGCAACAACGGGTGGTCCAGCATTAATGTGTACGTGCGGGGTTAGAGCTACCCCAATTTGGACCACCCGTTGTTGGCCAGCCCAAATCAGGACGCTCTAACCTAGACGCGACAATATTATAGAAGCTATATATATATTTATCAAAACCTAACTGGGTACTTCTACTTTTATAATTTTACTCACTATATAAGTTTGAAAACTCGAACCTTCCGAAACCCTAACTTAGCGTTTCGCGGGCTCTTGCGGAACGGGGGCGGCCACGGCCTTGCAATCCATCCCGGCATTTGCCTGCGACTGAGGGAGACATGGAAACCTCAGCCAGGATGGACGCTACAGCTTTTGTCAATAAACCGGAAGTGCATATCCAAAGCCAGGGGTTAGATAATAATTATCCTTTGTAAACAACAAATTTTATATTTTATATAGGATATATGAATAAAAAATAAATAAAACTGATTATTAAAGGCCGCCCTATGACCATTTCACAGTATTAAATCCAGAGTTATAATATTGCTTCAGTATGATAAATATATATAACACGGCTGCATAATAAAAATTATTCCAGCAGCAATAATATCAGAGATAATAGCCGATGAACCTGATGTGACTTTGTTGTTGACTATCACACAGAATGATTTATTGCAGTCAAGAACAGAAAAATTTTGTATAGGAAAACAATGTTAAATTTTTAGAATATCTTTTTACTGCAATAACTCAGTCTGTGTAAATTAAAAAAAAATCTTTTAGAATATTTGACAAATACTATCAAGACTGCCCTGGTAATAAAATTTCAACATTCCAGAATTAAAATTATGTCCGTGGTTGCAGCTATAAGAGTGAACCTATATTTTGCATGGATTTCCCTATGGGTACACGTGACGTCACAGGTGCCTTTTCATCGGCTATTATCTCTGACATTATTGCTGCTGGAACAATTTTTTTTTTATGCAGCCATATCATACTGAGGCAATACTAACCCTGAAATGGTCATAGGGCCTTTATAATTTAAAATCTAAATTTACTAGACTATTTTGAATAAAATCCTCTTTAGTACAGTGATCGATAAAACAACAGTGAGGCTTATGAAAAATTTATGTTTATAATGGGCGTGCAATATATATTTATAATATTAATATACTACTCGTATCGCGTATATAATCTATAGTATAATATAAAATATGAAAATGAAAAACAAATATTTAAATAATAATAACTTTATTTTTTTTATTGTGAAACAATGATACAATAGGAAACAAATAATATTAGGTATATCTATTTACCGGTTTAGTTGGTTACCGGTATTCACAATGTGTTGAAGGGATGTACCGGTGTAGTTGTTTACCGGTAGTAACATGGGGAACGTACCGGTAGGTTGTTTGCCGGTAGATGGGGAATGTACTGGTAAGTTGTTCGTCGGTAAATGGGGAATGTACCGCTAAGTTGTTCGCCGGTAGATGGGGAATGTACCGGTAAGTTGTTCGCCGGTAGATGGGGAATGTTCTGGTAATTAAGTTGTTCACCGGTAGATGGGGAATGTACCGGTAAGTGTTTTTCTCCGGTAAGCAGGGTTTGCTTAGTACTGAGGGTGCCTCCTGCGGTAGTCACCGGTAGGGTCGTACTTCTTCTCCAGGTCAGTCCACCAGTCCTTCTTGTTGTTGATGAGGAAGCGGATGACGCGGTCTGAGCCGTCCTTCTGGACCGGAGTACACTTGGAGCAGTCGGTGGCCAGGGCGTCGGGGAGGGTTCCTGCATGAGAGAAAAAAATGCGTTAGAGACAAGAAGGAACTTTCAGAGTGCGAGTGAACAGGTGTTTAACAATAAATCTCAGCTGATTGAGACCTCGGAATCGGCCCTACAAGACTTGCAGGGAACTTAGAACTCACCATCAATAAATTGCATAAACTTTGAACTCGATCCGATCCGTCTTATCATTTATTTATTTATTTATTTATTTATTTATTTATTTATTTATTTATTTATTTATTTATTTATTTATTTATTTATTTATTTATTTATTTATTTATTTATTTATTTTAATTTGGCCACTGGCGGTACAAAATACAACAAACACAACATTAAATTTATATATAGACCTTAATAAACATAAAATTAAAGTAAAAATTTTATCTTATGGACTGAAAATGAAAATGGAGCTATTAATTGTGAGAAAACCACCCCCATGAATTTGGTAAGACCATAAGCATATTTCAGAATATTTTCGAATTTGTAAAATTAATAGCATTTGATTTATTTTGACAGAAATTTTCAATACATCAACATTAATTATGACGCCGAAGTTACTAGGATTAATCGTTAACAACAAATATTTTTTAACAAAGTACGTTAATTATTTACAAAGAAACTTTGTCTATATTCGAAGAAGATGTCTATTACTGTTTGAAAATTTCGACTTTATAATTGACTTGAAGATATATAATAATAGTCCACGAAGAGCCGGAAAGTTAAATTCAGTCACTTAATATGTGCCAGTACTCTATACTAGGGTTCAGTTGAAGCAAAAAATAAAAAACAAAATAAATAACTGTATTATGTACTTTTTATTATACAACGCATTAGTGGATTATGTATGTATAGATTGTACATATACACACTATTTACCTGCGATAATGATTTTTTTTTTTTTTTTTTTTGTTTACTGTGAATTTGACTAATTTAAGTAATTATTATGCAGGATTTTATTTCAATTCATCCATTTTATGAAATAAATTTTATGGTGCTCTATATTTTGCTGACTTTGATAATTACTATTTTTGTTTTACAGTATAAAATATTAAAGTGTTGCATGCTTAAAATATATATATATATAAATTATATATATATATATAATATATATATATATATATATATATATATATATATATATATATATATATATATATATATATATATATATATATATATATATATATATATATATATATATGAATACATTATATGTTACCACCAAAAACCGAATGACTAACATTTTATGCTCAAGAAGAGGGAAAAGTCGTAATGTCGTCTTTCTTCCCGATTTTCGCTCTAAAATGGTGCAAACTAAGAGGAAATTAGATGAGAGTAAAGCATTTAATAGCGAGCAAAAGATGAAATTTATTTCAACTCGGGAATTAAATTATTAAATCTCTGGTACTTACTTTTCATTTGTGAGCCATCAGGAGTACATCCTCCCTTATCTAAAAGACAGCTGACGTAGTTCTTGAGAAGACGGTCAGTGTTGAGGATTTGGTCGAGGTCAATGTTGTCCCACCTGGCAGTGCGTTCAGCTGCCTCGGTGTGCACCACTGCAGACACGGCAATGAGCACCACGGCGAACGTGAGTTGAGCCTTCATGGTTGATGTACAGCTGGTAAGAGACTGATGAGAAACAGGTAGGAGCTCAGCACCTTATATACTTATAGAAACAAGGGGGGCTAAACCAAGCGCAACTACAAAAAAGTGTTATTATATATTGTTATATATATATATATATATATATATATATATATGTAACATATATTATATGGTATAACGAACAACAACCTCTATTTATGTTATTATTATTAATGATTATATATATAATGTAAGGCTTCTAGCTGTGGAAATCCCTATCTGATTTTTTTTAAGAGTTAACGAGGCATCGAATTTTACATTTTTTACTAGGTAGTTATCAACGGATAAAAGATAAAAAAATTCGATTATTATGTAATCAAGTTTTTTTAAACAATGTCGTGGTGTTCTAAATAAAAAATTTAAAAAAAAGCGAAGAAGAGGGGCTATAAAGCGTCAATTTGATTTATCAATCATTTGTTCAATTATTTCACATCTGAAAATTAATTTTTATTTTATTATTTTAAAGTTTTTAAACATATTTTGTTGGTTACATTTAAAGCAAATATTAAGTTCGTGTCAGTAGTTAGTACAAAAAAAAAAAAAAAAAAAAAAAAAAAAAAAAAAAAAAAAAAAAAAAAAAAAAAACGTAGTTACCAGATATACAGTATATTACTATACTAAACATTATATAACAATGGAATGCAGATTAAAAATCAAAATTCAATAACAATAATATGAAAATTTACAAAAAATAATGTTTTATTTTTTTCTTTAAAATGCACACGAGTTATGTTCAGATAGTATTTTTTTTCAGACATGATTTAATTAATTTCAAACTCTTTAACTGAAAGAAACTCCTTAAATGAATATAAGTACACTTTTTAATTTTGATCTGAACAATTTATTATTCTCTATCTCTTTCAGACAGCTTTGCAAAAAATCACAAATTTTAGCGGTCTGGTACATTGCAGAGTTTTTATAAAATTGTGTATTGTGCTTCTCTGTTGGATTTGTTCCTAGTATATAATAATAATTGTGGTAACTATCATTTTGTTTATAAAAATTATAGGGTGTTTTTATTTTTTAAATGAAGCACAATTAAATATAAAAAGAGCTAATATATATTATTTGATATAAAATATGATTTGCAGGATTGTTGCTTTGGAAGTCTTAGTATGGTTCTGAGTGACCTTTTTTGTATTAACACAAAACATCTGTTCAACAGATCAGATTTGCAGCCTCAATTGATAATACCATAACATGAATGGGGATATATATATATATATATATATATATATAGGCATTATAAAAAAGAGTTAATAACGTTTCAAGAGATACCCGCCAAATAAACTATATATATATATATATATATATATATATATATATATATATATATAAATATCTCACCTCGGAGGAGAAAAACACCAGCAGAAGAACAATCAACTTTAATATATGGACAAAATTACCCTGAATTGTGCAACAAATATGCAATAACAACACTTAAATACAGACGCGACATGAGTGATATATTTACGTACCAAACCCAAGAATTAATATTGATAAATATGCTTTATTTGTTTCCAGAGTTCAATCATTAATTTTGCAATGAACTGTACACTAAATATGAGCTTGACATTTTCCATCAATCTTCGCAAGAAATTGCAAGGATATTCCTAGTTATTTAAAGATATTATGTGTATTATAATATGTTACCAAGATTTTAGTTCTATAATAATTTTTATACGTGCGTGTATTTTAACTACTTGTTTGTATATGAACTATTGTATTCTTTATAATCGCGCGGACTACCTAACCTGTAGTCTGTTTTTTTAATAAATATATAATATAAATAAAAATACTCGCCTCGGAGTTCCCGAAAGAGATCTGCCTAGCAATCAACATTGTACAGATAATTGGTTAATATGTGAAAAGAAATTATTTACAATATAGAGGTATTTTGTTAATTAATGAAATGTGATTATATAACCTTTATAAACACATCAAAACTACACATTAAAAACATTAATTTTTTGAGCTTTTTTTATTTAAAAACTTTTAATATTATATTATTTTTTCACTCCGAGTTAAAATAAATTTTGAATTTTTTCTTCGTGTTTAATTTAAAAAAAAAAAAAGAAAAAAATGCAAAATTTAAGATGAAAAGAAGACGAGTTTTATTGAGGATGAAAAAGTAAAATTTACGTCTTTGTTACAACCTCATATTTCGTAAGGAAATGTGTGTTTTTGAGAAAAAATACCTCAAAATATTAATTTTAGACGAGTTGATTTTTATTACATAATTATAGTTTGTTTCAAATGATTACAGATAATTCCTTTTTTTAAAGAGCCTACGCGAGTGCATATAATATTTTTTTAAACAAATCGATGTTTTTTAAGGTAGAGATAACGCCGATCAGCTGTTCAACGTATAGTCCCCTTTGATTAACATACTGTATATATATATATATATATATATATATATATATATACATACATATATATATATATATATATATAAATATATATATATATATATATAGCTACTGTCGCCGTCATAAGTCCGCGGTGCGCTCCGACTTAATTTGGAGTGTTAATGTAGCTGAGAGCTCAATTGGCGTAGGCGATATTAAAAAATGCCGCTGGGCACACGTAGAATCTTATTCTTTGTAAGATAATGTTACTTTTATACTCTTAGAGCAAAAATTAAAATTTTGGCGATTTTTTTATAACGCAAGGTCGGGTAAAATCAACGTTTTTTCCGAGTACCTCGGGTTTAAAAATTCACAAACTTAGTTACAACAACAACGAACTTTTTAAAATAAATCTACCAAACTATCTTTAATGCAATGATGTAATAAAGTTTAATTTTCATAAATTAATTAGTTAATTTTTAAATAATTAAAAATTAAGAAATCGATCTCCTCATTGGAAAAACATTTTTCCGGAAAATTCAGTATGCCATATCCTATGGGTACTACAGACCTCCGCTAATAGAGAATAAAATTAATTTAATATCAACGAAGGCTTAAATAAAAAATGTGCTTCCTACAAAGTTTGACCAATATTTGAGGATGGCATATTTGATTTTCTGGAAAAAATGTTTTCCAAGGAGGAGATCGAATTCTTAGTTTTTAATTAATTAAAAATTAACTAATTAATTTATGAAGATTAAACTTACATCATATTGCATTAAAGACAATTTGGCCGATTTATTTAAAAAATTTCATTGTTATTACTTAATTTTCCGTGAATTCTTAAACCCGAGGTTCTCACAAAAAACGTTAATTTTTTCCGACCTTGCGTTATAAAAAAATTCGCCAAAATTTTAATTTTTGCTCTAAGAGTATAAACTAATATTTCCTTACAGAGAATAAGATTCTACGTGTGCCAGTATTTTTTAATATCGTCTATGCCAGTTGAGCTCACAGCTACAACACTCCAAAGTCAGAGCGCATCGACTTATGACGGTGACGGTAGATGATGGACTTGGTAGGAGGAAGGCAGCTTACGGCTGTCTTTAATACTTTGCTGCCCTGCAGTCTTGCACTGACACTGCAGGCTACACATATCTGAGATCTGATATAGTAGGAGCCTAGAAGAGTGCAGGAAAGGGTACTGGGTGCCTGGTAAGCCCCAGCACAGTCGCAAGATAACATATCGGTCTGGCCGCACCCAAAAGGTGAAATTGGCTTAAAAAATATTATTTTTGTTTATGGCATCATCTCCTAATAATCAATGTCACACTGAACTAATATTCATTTTTGTAATCTTTATTCAAGGTATCATATATAAAATATTAAAACATCATATATATTAATTTTAGTATTTTATTTTTATGAAATTCATAATTTACATTGATTCACTAACACTTCTGTCTCTGTATATATATTTAAACATTTACCAATTATCAAGTAAAAACTGAGAATATGGTTGCTCTATCAATCTTTATTCTACGTCATCAGGCGGGATGCCAAGTTCTTCATTTGTCCACTTTGATGGATCAGGATACTCAAACTCTCCCTGAAATGAGATAGTTGAATAATCAAAGATGAGCCAAAGATGTTTAGCAGCAAGGCACAAATAGAGGGAGACAGCATCGACGGACACCACAAATTTAATACACACAGCATTGCCAATACTTGTAAGAAACATAATTATTCACATATTATAATTATTTTAATTATTGTTATAAATTATTGTATATAATAATTATTTTTTTATGATTTTATACCTAATTATACTTAAGAATAAGAATTATAACAAAGCACAAAAAAAAAAACATTTTCATTTGAGTTCAGTGTTGTAGAGTTGGCTTAAAAGATTTCACACTGGCAGCCTTGTTAATCGCCATGCCCAGCTGGGTTATTCTTACGGGGGATGGTGTAATTAATAAGGCTGCAAAGGGAAATTTTCCGAGGCGACGACTGTACAATAATTAAGGTAGAGATAATACGGATCAGCTGGCCCAATGCTAAAAAATCCCATTTATAAAAATTATGAAAAAATTTAAAATGTTCTCCTCTACATCCTCTATCAGTGGGTAAAATATCAGACTGTATACAAAAACGAGCTAGTTTTCGAGTAATTAATTTTTAAAGTTGACTAATTTAACATGGAAGTTCCATTTCTCCATGTTAAATTAGAGAACTTAAAAAATTAATTACTCGAAAACTAGCTCGTTTTTGTATACATGATATTTTACCTACTGATAGGGGATGAAGAGGAGAAAATTTTAAATTTTTTTCATAATTTTTATGAATGGGATTTTTTTTAGCATTGGGCCAGCTGATCCGTATTTTCTCTACCTTAAACTTCCAGATTATATATAATTATTAAAAGAAAAAAAAATTGACAGTATATGTTTTTAAGAAGCAATAGTTTACCTACCTAATTAAAAAAAATATATTATTTCTATTGTGGTTATGCAACAAGAAAAATGCCAACAATAATTGTGTAAATTTATATATTATATAAAGAAATGTACTTTGTAAATATGTTTTTTATTAATAAGTTACCAGAAGATATATTGTGTAATGTTATTTGATTATTTGTTAATAATTATATATTTGAATTTTATAATTGAGTGAATTACTGTTTTGATCTTCTTGATGTTTTGTGTTATGTGTTTCAGTATGATCATATTTATTATTATTATATATTAATGATATAATCCATGCTGTACTTGTGCAGCCAGTGATTAAATAAGTGAATTGAACATGTATAACATAATTATATATAATTTTATTAATACAAGATTATGATAAAACAAACTAAGTATACTAAATTGTAATTAATTATATTTTTTTACTAAACGACATGGCCATTATAGTTAAAGCAAATGAGCATCACAAAGCATTGAAGTGATTTAGTCAGTACCTGCATCATTGGAGTATCAAACTCGATTTTTTTTATTGCGGAAATGGATAGAGGGTAAAAAGTTATGCTACCCAGATTTTTTTCAGATTTTTTAGAGCCCGGGAAGTATTTTTAAAAAATAATTGAAAGTTCTTTTTGTGACGTCATGCGGCGGCAAGTTCTATCTTTTTCAAGGAGTGGCGTCTCGTGACATCACAAAAAGGTCTTCCAATAATTTTTTAAAAATAGTTCCCGGACTCTAAAAAATCTGAAAAAAAATCAGAGTAGCATAACTTTGAACCCTCCATCCATTTCTGCAATAACAATAAAAAAAAAGTTGAGGTCGATACTTCATTGGCAATCATGCTCTTGCCTTTCACTAAGACGAAACCGGAAGTTCAAAAAGTGTGGTTGACAATGTGGCCACTATGTAATTCAAATGACAAATAGGAGTGCTACTGTAATAACACATATCTGCTAAGTGAGAGGCAAGACGCAGGTGCTGGATTTAGTCTTCTTGTACAGCTCATGTGAACACGAGGATGGTATGGTATCAGTATGATGGAAATGGAGAAAATATGAATAACATACAATTTATACTTTTTCAAGTAAAATTATCTCACACTAGCAGGGTCAGTCTGGCAGCAAAAGGCCCGGGCCGCAAAATGGCCCCGAAGGGCCAGCGAGCGGGGAGGAGGGTGGGAAGAACTTCATCCGAGGCGCGATTCTTCGGAAAAAAGGGCGTAGCCGTGGCTTTTTTATTTTTGCTATGAAAAGTTGCACTGATCTAACTGGGGTGTGAAAAGGTGAATTAATTGAATTGCTATTTTTTTTAATATAAAATTTTATTTTTGGGCAATTCTGCAGCACAATTAAGGATTAATGTCAGTGGGCTTAATAGATGGTGAACTATACTCTGAAAATTTCAGCAAATCTTCCTGACAATATGAAAATACACCAAATTCAGTGAAATTTTCGATATATTCAGCATTGAGATTAGCATCGTTTTAAATGGGGACTGCTGTGACTTTTAGACAAATCAGTAAATTTTTCACACAGAAAAATTAATTGCCCAAAATCTACACCGAATTTGTTGTTTTTACACCAGCAAACTAACAGTTAAAAATATTGAGCTATGGTCGCCGCGGTGATATTAACTCTAACTAACACTGACTTAATGACTCAACATTTGAAATTAGTAATTACTAAAAATTTTTCAAGTTGGCGCTCCTGCATTATCCTTCATATGGAACCAGAGTAAAAAAAAAAAAAAAAAAATCTGTGTTATATTATAGCATAAACTATAGGTTTTCCAGGAAAACAAACAAATACGGCAGAGAGAATGCTTCATTTATGAGGGGGTCTGATAAAACTCCTTGATTTACTCGTAGGAAGGTCATTATTTGGTGGTACAACAAAAATATAGTGATGTTTTGTGACAAAAAATCAACAACATAGTTTTAATATTGTTATTATTACGAAATCAGTTTCCGGTGAGACAATGAAGAAAAATTTTAATGTGATTTAACATGCGTAATTAAAGCTCAAGTCACATAAAACATCACTATACTTTTTTCTACTGCATATACCACCACCAATCCACGAACTATGTACATTCAAGTACATTGGGGGGCTACGAAGGCCCCATGTTAAATGCCACTTTCAGTCTGACATTGGATTTTTTCTCTGGAGGCGGTGGAATATATTTGTTTGACTTAAATTTGGTTTGACATGGAAGAGTACTAGATTCATTTTTTTTTATCTAACATGCATTAACTTAAAAATTTAAATAATTTTAAGATAGAATTGGCGTTAGCTCTATACAAATAGGTAAACACATGCAGTCACGAAATACAAGTAAAACATCTAACACTTGTAAAATATTTTTGTTTTAAATTTCAAGTACATATTATTTTTCTCGCTGTCTTTTCTAAAATTTTAACGCATTTACTGAATGCAGTGAATAAAAAGACAAATCCAAGTTCCCGTACCATATGCTCATTATTCAGAAGCAAAGTGGGGAGAATGAAGTGGTGATGTTTGGGGGGATGGCGGCTTTACTTCTTGAGGCTAATACAGTTTTCTTCTTATTTTTTTTTTATGAATATTTTGAACTAAAATAGTTTGGAATAATTATTAGTGTCTCAAATCCACTCCTTGACTTGCAAGACTTCCCTCAGCAACACTGGAGAGGGCCTTAACTTCTATGCATGTATATACATAATGTATGTAGTTTGAATAACACATACATACAAGCTACAGACATTTTTTGGCGAAGGACGTACAAGAATTTCAATAACATAATAAATAATAAAGCATAGTCTGTTACCGTGATGTGTTCATGCTCCGTCCAGAGATGCCACAGAATCCACCACCACATATATGCTCCCACTGCTTCAGCACCAATCTTCACCCACTTGGAGGGTGGGGGAGCCGATGTCCGGTATGACCAACTGAAACACAACAGCATGACCAACATTATATATACTGTATATATATGTTAACACCCAAAGCCGAATTCGGGCAAAAGCCGAAAAAAATGTGCACATCTAGTTCTGCGCATCACGAAATGAGCCAAAGCCAAAGTGAGTTATATTTTCGGCTTTGCCGCATTTCATTTTGGGCAGCACTAGTTTAGCGCATCGCGGTTTGAGCAAAAGTCAAAATGAGATTTTACTTTGGCTTTGGCGCATTTCATTTTGAGCAGAACTAGTTTAGCGCATCGCGGTTTGAGCAAAAGTCAAAATGAGATTTTATTTCGGGTTTGGAGCAAAATTTTGAGCACATCTAATTTTGCGCAAAATAAAGATGATTTTAATGACGCAAAATTCTCAAAATATAGTGGTATTTGCAGGCGGTACAGTCCCAAAGTACACAAAAGGCATTAAAACTATTGAAGATGTTACGAAACTCCCACTATCACCTCCTAAGTAAAACCAATAATAATGGAACACTGTGAGGAACCAACACAATGAGATCTGTATGTGCATGGATATTGTAAGGATAGCATCAGTGCAGTGTATATGTACATATATATTACAGCATAACATTTCGCTACTGTAATTGAATACTGATTACTGTATCCGTATCATAGCTTGGCCACTTTTCAATTCGCGAACGCAACAAAATTTAACATAGCCCTCTAGCGGCCAAAAGTGTGAACTACTAGAATGCGGCTAGCTGTTCATAACAGTATAGGAACAACATACCATTCCTGAGCTAATTTACGTTTCGTGAATCGTAATTACTGTATATATTATCACTTGCAGATTTTTAATTATCATAATAAAGTTAAATATTATATAGTCTTAATAAATGAAATAACAGATGAATGTGACCATACACCGTGTCATTTGTATTAAATAGAGAGGGGCCCAATATTGATGTGTCATATAATTATATTAAATCTTTGATTTTTAATAAAAAAATTAAATTTTCTAGTAGAAACTTGAAAATTTGGATTCCGACTCAAAACAAAAAAGGAAATTTTGTAGTGTCCATTAAATTTCAATAAAATAAATTTTTCAACCCTAATAGGGAGTGCAAAGTGAAGGTTTAATTTTCCTTATTGGGGTTTACATGTTCAATTTAAAAAAAAAATAAAAATTCATGGATATATCAAGCAGAAAATTAATATCCAGAGGTTAATTGACACGCTAAATTCAATCGTGTTGTTAAAATTAACCCCCGGATAATTTTTAGGGGGTCAATCTACCCCTTTAAAGTTAAATTCTGAAAAAAAAAAACATAATTTCAAGGATTTTAATATGGATTCCTGATGGAAAAAAATCACCAAGAATAGTGGTGATGTCAAAAAAATTATTAAACCACCCCCGTGTCCCCCACAGGTTTTTTTTTATCTTTCTAAGGGTAGATTTACGTACAACATCACCAAATTCAATGAATTCTGGGTCGAAAAAAATCACTGAGAACCGAGGAGATACCAAAAAATATATTAGACCATGCACCTCTTCCAACCTTCGTGTCCTCGAGAGGAAGTTTGCACCCTTCCGGTGGGCGCAAATCAAAGTCTTCTGCTCGTTGTTGGTAAGCAAAGTATTGTATAAACAATGGTTACAACCATATTGTGCGAGTAGAAGACTTTGGTGCAAATCCCCAAATAATAGTCAATTATTCATATGTGCCGTATGTATGTGTCATAAAAATGATGTAGAAAACTCACACATGACCATTCCTAGCTGGATTTATTTGCTGTTTCGAAGAACTTCTGCTTAATTGTAATAATGCTTGCCGAAAGAAACCTCTGGCCAGCGACATTTTGGTCGTGAAACTTGTTTACAATACCGAGCTGAAGTTATCTCCCGACCATCTCCGCGCCATCTCCGGAGAATCGTGACGTCACTAAAAAGTACAATACCAGCATATTGAAACTGAACTGTTTGCAAAGAGCTTTAATATGAATATTTACTACTTATTAAAAGTAATTAAAGATAGATTATATCTAATATCACAATTGTTGTACATACTATATGTCATTTAAACCAATAAAAAGGGTATTACGTCAAAATATGAATTACAAGAGAGAATGGCATTTTAGGTGGGAAAATTTGAAAATTATAAACTTATCTGTCTCAAATATATTCAGAGGATTTTATTCCTATACTAAAGTAAAATGACCTATGTGCAATTTATTTTAAAGTATAAAATATTAAAAAAATAGAGCTAAGTACATTTGCAATTAATTTCTGAAATAAAATTCTTTAATACCAGCTAGAAGCTAAGAATGATGAATCAGACCTGGAGATCCCCTACGAAAATTCAGATCCAAGTTAGACCCAGACTGGATCTAGTGTAGGTCTAATGGAGCTCATTAGGTCTAGAGTAGACCCAGTCCAGGTCCAGACTGGTCTAGTCTAGACCTGGACCAGGTCCAGACTGGTCTAGTCTAGACCTGGACCAGGTCCAGACTGGTCTAGTCTAGACCTGCACCAGGTCCAGACTGGTCTAGTCTAGACCTGGACCAGGTCCAGACCAGTCTAGTCTAGACCTGGATCAGGTCCAGACCGTCTAGTCTTTTAGACCTGGACGAGGTCCAGACTGTCTAATAGTCTAGACCTGGTCCAAGCCCAGACCGTCTAGTCTAGAGCTGGTCCAGACCATCTAGTCTAGAGTTGGTCCAGACCATCTAGTCTAGAGCTGGTCCTGGTCCAGACCGTCTAGTCTAGAGAGCTGGTCCAGGTCCAGACCGTCTATAGTCCGTCTAGACCTGTACCAAAAACAAATTCAGTCAGTCCAGAGAACACACCCGCCCTGATCCCGGCCATCATGCAGTCATCTACAACATACCCATGGAACGGAAGGGGGGGGGGGGAGGGCGTAGGAAAAAATTAAATTTTTGAACAAAAAAAAAAAATGAAACCATTTGTCCTACAGTTAATAAATAATTGGAACATTTTGACATTTTCTGGGGGAGGGATTCGAGATCGAGGGATGAGGGAACACGATGCATGACTTAATAGTATCATATAATATATAACTTTAAAATCGTACTTAAGAAATAAAAAAAAATTTAATACTTCAAATTTATTATTTCCAATTTAAAAAAATTTGAAGTCAGTTAAAGTTGATAAATAATAAATAAATAAATAAATAAATAAATAAAAATAAATAAATAAATAAATAAATTTATAAATTAAGAAATTAAGAAATATATAAATAAATAAATAAACATTTCTATTTATAAATAAAAATAAACAAATAAATAAATAAATTAATAAATAAAAATATAAATAAAAGAGATATAAAATATAATATAAATATATAATTATGTAAATGAATAGAGACTGAACTTTCGTCGTGAAGTTAAATTTGTAAAAAAAAGGCGCGTTTCCACCATCAATGCCCATCATGCATTGCGCCAAGGACTGAGCCTCCCATTGCGCCATCTTGTTTTGAAATTTGTACCGGTCGCTGCTGTGGTCGCTGCTAGCTTGTGGTGTTGTGATAGAAATAAATTGTTTTGTGTAATATTTGACGTATTAAACTGGTATATTTCAATCTCATCGGCATGTAATCTATTATAAGGTAAGATAATTGTTGTATTAAGTCCGTATGTTAACTATCAGGGTTAAATCTGATTCGAATATTTTTCTGTTCCTGATGCTGCTGTCCAAGTGGCATTTTTCCTCTAACAGGCCCTACGCTGCCAAGGTTTTGAATATTTGTATTTGGGAACGAAATGCTAATCCTCATCCCACTGATAACATATACCGGTAAGATAATATGGTCAGAGGTAACGTTCTTTTAAATATTAAGGCCTGATATTTGTAGAGTACTGCACTGTATGCATATTATGTGTTCGAGCCTAATAACTATGATATGCATACTGTAATTACTGTATCAAACCGGTATATATGCATATTGTACTTTAATATTACAGTATGCATACACAATACTCTCTGCATTATGCCTCTTTTTATTGCCATAAAAGAGCTTTCACATATGCATACTGCATGCAACCTCGTAATTTGCCACGGCTTTCCGCAGAAAAATTGCCTCATCTTCTTTTGGATCAAAATTTATAAGGCATTAATTCTGGGTTAATTCTGCAGCATTTTTCGATTATTTGTATGTGATTTTTTATATGTGTGCATGTTATTTTTTAGTTTTGTATAATATATATGCATATCCTGTAGTGTTTTTCTTTCATTCTCTTACTTATACTGTACTGAGTATGCATAAATATTAATACTGTGCATTGGCCAGGGTTTTTAGTGTAAAGAACTATCTATATAGAGTTTATTTTGCTCACATTACCAGTCTTTTCTCTTTGTTTAGCATGTATAAGAACATGTGTATAATTCATTATTCATATAATTCATTACATACTGTTTCAACTTCAACGTAGACATGCATGACCAACAGGAGACTCCGGACCGACACCAGGGGGCATGCAGGTAGCTAGCGAGGACCATTTTTTGTCACCATTTGAATGTTTCCTGTGTGCAGTAACCTTGACCTAGCCACGACCAATATGACTATACGGATCGACAAAAGGGGGCATTAAGGTAGCGGGTGAGTATCATTTTGTGTGTCGACATTTGAACGTTGTAGCGCTACCTGTGTGCAGTAACCTGGACCTAGGTATGACCAAGACGACTGTCCAGACCGACACCATGCAGGAGGCATTATAGTAGCGGGTGAGTACTTTTTTTTTTTTTTTTTGTCACCATTTGAATGTTGTAGAGCTACCTGTGTATGCAGTAATTAACCTGGACCTAGCCTGGACCAAGACAACTATCCGAACTGACACCAGGGAGCATTAAAGTAGAGATAATGTTGAACAGCTGTTTGACATACTCTCCTTTGATAAACATTGGCAAATTCTGATTTTTTTTACAGCCAGATCTTAGTGCTTAAAAGCCATATAGAAAAGGTTTCAAAACAATAATTATACGAGCTGATTTTTCTTAAATAATTTTTTACTTTTCTTTCCATGGGAAAGCCATATGTGGAAAAAAAAATATAAATAAAAAAAAAAGAAAATGGCTCGTTAAATTGTTTTGAAATTTTTTCTGTAGATTTAAGGCACTAATATGACTAATATCTGCCTCTCATAAAAATTTCAGAATTTTTGTAAAGTTGCAAAGGTTTACATGTAAATCAAAGGAGAGTACGTTGAACAGCTGATTGACGTTATCTCTACCTTACGGTAGCGGGTGAGTACTTTTTTTTGTGTCACCATTTGAATATTGTAGCTACCTGTGTGCAGTAACCTGGACCTAGCCACGACCAAGACGCAGATGACTATCCGGACGGACCGACACCAGGGGGCATGCAGGTAGCGGGTGAATACTGTTTTTTTTTTTTTTTTTGTCACCATTTCAGTGTAGTAGTGCTACCTGTGTACAGTGGCCTGGATTTAGCCACTACCAAGATGACTATCCCGACCAACACCACAACACCAGAGGGCATGCAGGTAACGGGTGATTAGCATTAGAACGAGGAACCTGCTAGTTTGTACAGTATTGGATGTGTAATCCCCTCAGTATATTACACTGCCCTTTATTCTGAGCCCAATGCCAGTTAAGGTGGAGATAATGTCGATCACCCAATGTTCCACCCTTTGATGTAAACCTTAGCAAATTCACAAAAAAAAAATTGAAATTTTTTAAGAGGCAGATATTAGTGCCTAAAAGCCATAGAACAAATTTCAAAACCATTAAACCAGACGATTTTTTTTTAATTACTTTTTTAAATTTTCATCATAGCACTTTCCCAAGGAGAGACAAACAAAAATCTTGGTTTAAAAAAATTAGTTCGTAAAATTGTTTTGAAACTTTTTCTACTGAGTTTTAGGCACTAATATCTGCTTAAAAAAAATTAGAATATTTGAGAATTTGATAAGGTTTACATGTTAATCAAAGAGGACAATGTCGATCAAACAGTTGATCGACATTATACTGTATTAACCTTACTGTCACCATCATAAGTCTGACTTTGGAGTGTTGTAGCTGAGAGCTCAATTGGCGTAGACAACATGAAAAAATTCTGGCACACGTAGAATCTTATTCTGTGTTAGTAAATTGTAATTTTATACTCTTAGAGCAAACAATAAAATTTTGGCGTTTTTTTTTTATAACGTAAGGTCGGGTAAAATCAACGGTTTTTCCGAGTACCTCGGGTTTAAAAATTCAGTTCCCAGGAAATTAAGAAATTAAGTTATGACAACACAAAATTTAAAATTAGCTGGCCAAATTGGCTTTAATGCAATGGTGTAAGTTTATTAATTAGTTAAATTAAATTAATTAGTTAATATTTAAATTATTAAAAACTAAGCAATCGATCTCGTTGGAAAAAGAATTTTTTTGGATAATCAAGCATGTCATCCTAAGGGTACTAATATTAGTCAACTTTTGTGGGAAGCTCATTTTTTATTTAAGCCTTCATTAATTCTTAATTAATTTTGTTTCCTATTAACGGGGGTTTAATGATGTCGCCACAAGTCGGTGCGCTCCGACTTTGGAATGTAGTAGCTATGAGCTCAATTGGCGTAGACAATATTAAAAAATACTGACACACGTAGAATCTTATTCTTTGTTAGGAAAAGTTAATTTTATACTCTTAGAGCAAACACTACAATTTTGGCGATTTTTTTATAACGCAAGGTCGGGTAAAATCAACGTTTTTTCCGAGTACCTCGGGTTTAAAAATTCACAGAAAATTAAAAAATTAAGTTGTAACAACGAAAAATTTAATATATTTATTTAAAATAAACCGGCCAAATTGTCTGAAATGCATTGATATCAGTTTAATTTTCATAAATTATTTAGTTATTTTTTTATTAATTAAAAACTAAGGAATCAATCTTCTCCTTGGAAAAACATTTTTCCGGAAAATCAAGTATGCAATCCTAAGGGTACTAATACAATTCAACCTTTATGGGAAGATTATTTTTTATTTAAGCCTTCATTATTAATTTTTAATTAATTTTATTTCCAATTAACGGGGGTCTGATGATGTCATAGGGAACAAAATTCATTAAAAATTAACGAAGGCTTAAATAAAAAATGTGCTCCCCACAAAAGTTGGCTAATATTAGTACCCTTAGGATGGCATACTTGATTTTCCGGAAAAAAAATTTTCCAAGGAGATCGATTTCCTAGTTTTTAATTGATGAATTAAAAATTAACTAATTAATTTATGAAAATAAACTTACATCATTGCATTAAAGACAACTTTGCCGCTTAAATTTTTTATTATTATTCAGTAAAAAGGTAAAAACTTAAATTATGGTTAAAAGTTTTTATTGTTACAAAACTTAATTTATTGTGAATTTTTAAACCCGAGGTACTCGGAAAGACCGTTGATTTTACCCAACCTTGCGTTATAAAAAAATTCGCCAAATTTTTAATTTTTGCTCCAATAGTATACAATTAATATTTCCTCACAAAGAATAAGGTTCTACGAGTACATGCGCCAGTATTTTTTAATATCGTCTACGCTACCCCAATTCAGCTCTCAGCTACAATACTCCAAAATCGTAGCACACAGACTAATGACGGCGACAGTAATTGGAAAATTTATACTTTCTCACTTCATATGTAATAATAAAATTATTTGAGTACTATATTAGTATAATTAAACCAGATACACAAAGGAAACCAAAAAATAATTATTGTCTTATTTTATAATTATGAATAATATTCACACATAAATTATTTTTATGCTGTAAACCTGTGTTACACGGTACAAATTCGCATACAACCAAATGTCATCTCAATACAAACAATTGAATGGACATTCTTAATTGTAAGAAAAAATTGTATGCAAATAAGTTGAATTGTGTAATACTAGCTTAATAATACTTTATGGTGTATTTTAATAATGATAATAACTTTTCTATTCTTAATTAATGTTCACTATTTATTAATTATGAACATTTAGCAGCTCCGCCACTCCCAGAAGCAGCAAAACTCTGATCAACTCCCTGGCCGTAAGACATAGGAGGTCCCTATAGGTGTATGCGACGAGACAGCACACATGGATATATTATGTACGTACATAGTTGGGTGGGGGGGGGGGGTATTTGCATAAATCACCTGGGGGATGATAATTAATTAGGGCAAGATTTAAATTTGAAAATTTGGTCTAGAATACACTTGCGCTAGATCCAGGCTAGACCCGGGCTGGACCCAAACCAGGCTGGATCCAGTCTAGATCCAGTTTTGGATGTTTTTTTTTGGACCCAGTCTGGATCCAGCCCAATTAGATCTAGACTGGATCCAGTCTAGACTCCAAATTTTCGTAGGGGATAGAAATTTTAACATTTTCATGGTCCACGGCTCTGGAGATATATTTTATATGCGACGAAGTATACGTCGTGCATTTCCAGGAATTATTTCTAATGAGCTCAATTACATTTGCTATCGATTTCTGAAAAAAAAAATTATAATACCAGAGGCTAAGGTACTCAAATTAGCCCTGGAGATAGAAATTTTATCTTTTTCATCGTCCGCGGCTCTGGAGATATTTTATATGCGACGAACTATACGTCGTGCATTTCCAGGAATTATATCTAATGAGCCCAATTACATTTGCTATCGACTTCTGAAAAAATTTTTTATAATACCAGAGGCTAAGGTACTCAAATTAGCCCTGGAGATAGAAATTTTATCTTTTTCATGGTCCACGGCTCTGGAGATATTTCCTATGCGACGAAGTATACGTCGTGCATTTCCAGGAATTATTTCTAATGAGCTCAATTACATTTGCTATCGATTTCTGAAAAAAAAATTTATAATACCAGAGGCTAAGGTACTCAAATTAGCCCTGGAGATAGAATTTTTAACATTTTCATCGTCCGCGGCTCCGGAGATATTTTATATGCGACGAAGTATACGTCGTGCATTTCCAGGAATTATATCTAATGAGCCCAATTACATTTGCTATCGATTTCTGAAAAAAAAAATTATAATACCAGAGGCTAAGGTACTCAAATTAGCCCTGGAGATAGAAATTTTATCTTTTTTATCGTCCACGGCTCTGGAGATATTTTATATGCGACGAACTATACGTCGTGCATTTCCAGGAATTATATCTAATGAGCCCAATTACATTTGCTATCGACTTCTGAAAAATTTTTTTATAATACCAGAGGCTAAGGTACTCAAATTAGCCCTGGAGATAGAAATTTTATTTTTTTCATCGTCCGCGGCTCTGGAGATATTTTATATGCGACGAAGTATACGTCGTGCATTTCCAGGAATTATTTCTAATGAGCTCAATTACATTTGCTATCGACTTCTGAAAAAAAAAAAATTATAATACCAGAGGCTAAGGTACTCAAATTAGCCCTGGAGATAGAAATTTTATTTTTTTCATCGTCCGCGGCTCTGGAGATATTTTATATGCGACGAAGTATACGTCGTGCATTTCCAGGAATTATATCTAATGAGCTCAATTACATTTGTTTTCGACTTCTGAAAAAAATTTTTATAATACCAGAGGCTAAGGTACTCAAATTAGCCCTGGAGATAGAAATTTTAACATTTTCATCATCCGCGGCTCCGGAGATATTTTATATGCGACGAAGTATACGTCGTGCATTTCCAGGAATTATATCTAATGAGCCCAATTACATTTGCTATCGACTTCTGAAAAAAAATTTATAATACCAGAGGCTAAGGTACTCAAATTAGCCCTGGAGATAGAATTTTTAACATTTTCATCGTCCGCGGCTCCGGAGATATTTTATATGCGACGAAGTATACGTCGTGCATTTCCAGGAATTATATCTAATGAGCCCAATTACATTTGCTATCGATTTCTGAAAAAAAAAATTATAATACCAGAGGCTAAGGTACTCAAATTAGCCCTGGAGATAGAAATTTTATCTTTTTTATCGTCCACGGCTCTGGAGATATTTTATATGCGACGAACTATACGTCGTGCATTCCCAGGAATTATATCTAATGAGCCCAATTACATTTGCTATCGACTTCTGAAAATTTTTTTTATAATACCAGAGGCTAAGGTACTCAAATTAGCCCTGGAGATAGAAATTTTATTTTTTTCATCGTCCGCGGCTCTGGAGATATTTTATATGCGACGAAGTATACGTCGTGCATTTCCAGGAATTATTTCTAATGAGCTCAATTACATTTGCTATCGACTTCTGAAAAAAAAATTATAATACCAGAGGCTAAGGTACTCAAATTAGCCCTGGAGATAGAAATTTTATTTTTTTCATCGTCCGCGGCTCTGGAGATATTTTATATGCGACGAAGTATACGTCGTGCATTTCCAGGAATTATATCTAATGAGCTCAATTACATTTGTTTTCGACTTCTGAAAAAAAATTTTATAATACCAGAGGCTAAGGTACTCAAATTAGCCCTGGAGATAGAAATTTTAACATTTTCATCATCCGCGGCTCCGGAGATATTTTATATGCGACGAAGTATACGTCGTGCATTTCCAGGAATTATATCTAATGAGCCCAATTACATTTGCTATCGACTTCTGAAAAAAATTTTTATAATACCAGAGGCTAAGGTACTCAAATTAGCCCTGGAGATAGAAATTTTAACATTTTCATCGTCCGCGGCTCCGGAGATATTTTATATGCGACGAAGTATACGTCGTGCATTTCCAGGAATTATTTCTAATGAGCTCAATTACATTTGCTATCGATTTCTGAAAAAAAAATTTATAATACCAGAGGCTAAGGTACTCAAATTAGCCCTGGAGATAGAATTTTTAACATTTTCATCGTCCGCGGCTCCGGAGATATTTTATATGCGACGAAGTATACGTCGTGCATTTCCAGGAATTATATCTAATGAGCCCAATTACATTTGCTATCGACTTCTGAAAAAAAATTTTATAATACCAGAAGCTAAGGTACTCAAATTAGCCCTGGAGATAGAAATTTTATTTTTTTCATCGTCCGCGGCTCCGGAGATATTTTATATGCGACGAAGTATACGTCGTGCATTTCCAGGAATTATTTCTAATGAGCTCAATTACATTTGCTATCGATTTCTGAAAAAAAAATTTATAATACCAGAGGCTAAGGTACTCAAATTAGCCCTGGAGATAGAAATTTTATCTTTTTTATTGTCCACGGCTCTGGAGATATTTTATATGCGACGAAGTATACGTCGTGCATTTCCAGGAATTATATCTAATGAGCCCAATTACATTTGCTATCGACTTCTGAAAAAAATTTTTATAATACCAGAGGCTAAGGTACTCAAATTAGCCCTGGAGATAGAAATTTTAACATTTTCATCGTCCGCGGCTCCGGAGATATTTTATATGCGACGAAGTATACGTCGTGCATTTCCAGGAATTATTTCTAATGAGCTCAATTACATTTGCTATCGATTTCTGAAAAAAAAATTTATAATACCAGAGGCTAAGGTACTCAAATTAGCCCTGGAGATAGAAATTTTATTTTTTTCATCGTCCGCGGCTCTGGAGATATTTTATATGCGACGAAGTATACGTCGTGCATTTCCAGGAATTATATCTAATGAGCTCAATTACATTTGTTATCGACTTCTGAAAAAAAATTTTATAATACCAGAGGCTAAGGTACTCAAATTAGCCCTGGAGATAGAAATTTTTTTTTCAGAAATCGATAGCAAATGTAATTGAGCTCATTAGAAATAATTCCTGGAAATGCACGACGTATACTTCGTCGCATATAAAATATCTCCGGAGCCGCGGACGATGAAAATGTTAAAATTTCTATCTCCAGGGCTAATTTGAGTACCTTAGCCTCTGGTATTATAAATTTTTTTTTCAGAAATCGATTGCAAATGTAATTGAGCTCATTAGAAATAATTCCTGGAAATGCACGACGTATACTTTGTCGCATATAAAATATCTCCGGAGCTGCGGACGATGAAAAAAATAAAATTTCTATCTCCAGGGCTAATTTGAGTACCTTAGCCTCTGGTATTATAAAATTTTTTTTCAGAAGTCGATAGCAAATGTAATTGGGCTCATTAGATATAATTCCTGGAAATGCACGACGTATACTTCGTCGCATATAAAATATCTCCGGAGCCGCGGACGATGAAAAAAATAAAATTTCTATCTCCAGGGCTAATTTGAGTACCTTAGCCTCTGGTATTATAATTTTTTTTTTCAGAAATCGATAGCAAATGTAATTGAGCTCATTAGAAATAATTCCTGGAAATGCACGACGTATACTTCGTCGCATATAAAATATCTCCAGAGCCGCGGACGATGAAAATGTTAAAATTTCTATCTCCAGGTCTGATTCATCATTCTTAGCTTCTGGTATTAAAGAATTTTATTTCAGAAATTAATTGCAAATGTACTTAGCTCTATTTTTTTAATATTTTATACTTTAAAATAAATTGCACATAGGTCATTTTACTTTAGTATAGGAATAAAATCCTCTGAATATATGGTATCACGTCAAAACAACGAAAACAAAAATCACGAAAGCATTTTCAACGACTGACTTTATCCCGAAAACAATTACATCGAAAACAAATATAAACGAAATCATTTACCACGAAATTAAATTAACACGAAACAAAATAATAACGAGAACAAAAATCACAAAAACAATTTGTACGAAAGTAATTTGACCGAAATTAAAAAGGACGAAAGTAAATTAGAACGAAATTATTTTAATACGAATTCAATAAGCACGAAAACAATTTGAACGAAAGTTATTTGAACGAAAACATTTAAGACGAATACAAAAACCACGAAAACAATTTGACTGAAAAGTTATTTGAACGAAAACATTTAAGACGAATCAAAAAAGAACGAAAACAATTTGACCGAAAGTTATTTGAACGAAAACATTTTGGACGAATCAAAAAATAACGAAAACAATTTGACCGAAAGTTATTTGAACGAAAACATTTAAGACGAATCAAAAAAGAACGAAAACAATTTGACCGACAGTTATTTGAACGAAAACATTTAAAACGAATGAAAAAATCACGAATACAATTTGAACGAACGCTATTGAACCGAAATAAAAAACACCGATGAAGAAAAATATTAATAAAAAATTATAACAAAACATTAAAAAAAAATGTAAATTAAAACGAATGCAATAAAGAAGTATATTATACAGACTGAGCCAGAAATGGTGTTCCGAACCCATGCTAAAATTTCGGCAGGTTAACTTATTTGAGCTAGAAATTTGAAATTTGGCATACGTAAAGCCATGGGTTCCAGATTCTTTTGACATGTACATACACGTGTTAAACAATTTTTAAAATTAATATTTCCTACCGTTTTAGGGGTTGATTCACGATTTGCATTTCTTCCTTATGGGATTTCCATGTTAAATTAAGTTGATAGAAAAATTTTAGCCGATTTGCACCAAAATTAGTTTTTAAGGTTTTCAGAGCACGCTGTATTTAATGGTGTTTCCTCACCCCTAAAAATTAAATCGTTAACTCTTGCTCGGATTCAAAAAATTCAAAGGTTGTTTATGGGGTAAAAAAATAAGTCCGTTTCAGTGGCATAATCAAAATTTTGATAGCATCATTTTTTCCTGTAACATGGGTCATTATCTCATTAGGGGTTGTTTTCACCACTTTTTAAATTACACCATTAAATTCAACGTGCTCTGAAAACCTTAAAAACCAATTTTGGTGCAAATCGGCTAAAATTTTTCTATCAACTTAATTTAACATGGAAATCCCATAAGGAAGAAATGCAAATCGTGAATCAACCCCTAAAACGTTAGGAAATATTAATTTTAAAAATTGTTTAACACGTACATGTCAAAAGAATCTGGAACCCTTGGCTTTACGTTTGCCAAATTTCAAATTTCTAGCTCAAATAAGTTAACCTGCCGAAATTTTAGCATGGGTTCGGAACACCATTTCTGGCTCAGTCTGTATAATATACTTCTTTATTGCATTCGTTTTAATTTACAATTTTTTTTTAATGTTTTTTTTATAATTTTTTATTAATATTTTTCTTCATCGGTGTTTTTTATTTCGGTTCAATAGCGTTCGTTCAAATTGTATTCGTGATTTTTTCATTCGTTTTAAATGTTTTCGTTCAAATAACTTTCGGTCAAATTGTTTTCGTTCTTTTTTGATTCGTCTTAAATGTTTTCGTTCAAATAACTTTCGGTCAAATTGTTTTCGTTCTTTTTTGATTCGTCTTAAATGTTTTCGTTCAAATAACTTTCGGTCAAATTGTTTTCGTTCTTTTTTGATTCGTCTAAAATGTTTTCGTTCAAATAACTTTCGGCCAAATTGTTTTCGTGAATTTTTTATTTCGTTTTAAATGTTTTCGTTCTAATTTACTTTCGTTGTTTTCCAATTCGTTCAAATAACTATCGGCCAAATGGTTTTCGTGATTATTGAATTCGGCTAAAATGTTTTCGCTGTAAATGCTTTCGTGTTTTTTAAGTTTCGTTATCCCACACTAAAATATTGCTGACTTTAGTTGCTTTTTTTCTAGAATTTTAACTCATTCAAACTGAGAACAGAATATTCTCCAATCTTGATTTTTACGCACAACATATTCAAATTCACTTTAACTAAAACAGTTGGATGACAACCTTTTAACTCCCTACAACTCGAAATAGACAACTCATTACAACACAATGTATCTCAGATTAACGAAAATAAAAATAACACATTATAACCCAATTATAAATGTACTTTCCCACAATGTAAACTAACATAAAATATCCAATATTAACTTTGAAGCATCCAACATAATTAAACTTTGGCAAACAAGGCATTTTTCAAACTTGGAGCAACTCAACACAAAAGAAAAATGTCATTTTAAAATCAATCCAAAGCAACTTCAATTAACTTAACCTCTGAGCCCTCTTTTTCAAAGGATTTTATCTTCTTCTAACTGCATATTTTAATTTAAAAACAATGTAACCCAATGCATGTCAACAAAAGTGTTAAATGGAGAAATGCAATGTGATATAACAGAATTCAACAAAAGTTGGGCATAATTTGTTTCAACATATGACAACACCCTTGCAACAAAACTCAACTATAGTTTATAGCAATAAGAGACCTTGTTGTTGCCAACAAAAAACAACTCTTTATAACAACACTTAACTAAAAACTTGCCAAAACCACAGCAATGATGGGCTGTCTTCAGTCCAACAAAAAGCAACCCTTTTGCAACAACACTCAACTAAAAATTTGTGAAAACCACAGCAATGATGTACTGCTGTAATTACAACATAAAGCAACTCTTTTGCAACAACACTCAACTAAAAATTTGCGAAAACCACAGCAATGATGGTTTCTTATTGTGCAACAAAAAGCAACTTTTTTGCAACAACACTCAACTAAAATTTAGCCAAAACCACAGCAATGACGACTGTTTTAGTTACAACAAAAAGCAACTCTTTTGCATCAACACTCATCAAAAAAATTTGCCAAAAACATAGCTATGACGGACTTTTTTAGTTCCAACAAAAAAAAAAAAAAACACTTTTGCAACAACACTCAATTAAAAATTTGCAAAAAAAAACACAGCAATGACGATGGGCTGTTTTAGTTCCAGTAAAAAAAAAACCCTTTTGAAACAAAATTATAAAACAAGAATTTTGTAGCAATGAGGGACAATTTAATCCATTAAATTGAGGCAATTCACTATTTTACCATATAATATGCAACAATTTGCAAACAATTAAGAGGCTAAAAAAAACTTAAATTTATAAAAATTAAAAAAATGTATAAATAATATATAATTATATTATTCATTTTATTATGCAACACGATCGAGACACTTTAATTAACGACCAACAGTCGGAAATTATTACTCTATAAATATATGTATACATGTATGGATTTATTATATAACGACACCATAATTAATTGCGTCAAATATAGATTTAAGAGCCCATATATATTATATATGTATATAATATATAGAGGTCAATTAAGGTATAATACAATTAAGTCGATATCGATATATACAGAGAGAAATAATAATATAATATATAATATTATAATTATAATGTATCGACGCAGCCTCTCGTTTAATAATTTTCATAACACCTTATAGATATCGATGCATAATTAAATTAATTGTTTTAATTTTTATTATCTGTATTTAATTACCACGTGTATAATTTATCCGTGCAAATCGGTGCAATTGCTCTTTAAAATTCCCGCCTTATTTGATCGTGTGATTTTACGATTTTACCTTTTCGGCTGATTTCGGTGTTTTTCGTCTTTTTCCGCGGTATGCGGTTTCCGTCATTCACTTTTTTTTTTATTCAAACGTGAAAAACAATATGGCAGTTGGAACTCGTGTTGGTGAATAGAGGCTTCAAGTCAGCTGATTTTGGCGGTGTTCCCACTTCCCCATCCTTTACTATGGGACGACGTCTAAAAAGCTGTTAAAGAAATTTAACTCGTATATTTAAGTGATATATTCACAAACTAGATATGAATATTAGTCTAATTCACTAGTTTGTAGTAAGAAACAACATATAATTATGCCGTAGGATTAAATTAAAATTTGATTTTTAAGTGCTGGCGCCACACCGCACATGTGTGCGACGTTGCCATATCAACAAACATGGCGCCGCCGGCCTATAGCAGGGCCTATAGCCATATTTCAGACGTTTCTGGAGTTACGTCAGTAAATCACAAAATGTTAATATGTTTTGAAAAGTAAAAGCAATAAAAATATCAACATTGAAGAATGTTTTTACTGTGGGAATGAAGACTCAATTATTGTCATCAGGTAAGTCTTAAAAATAAGCGTAAATAAATTTATAAAGTAGGGTGTTTATTGATCTTGAGGTTCATGTGCATTGAAAATATGCATAATTTTGCATACTATAACCAGCAGTCATTGATTTATTGATTGATATTTTGATTTGCTAACTGATTTGATAATATGGACATAGAAACAGGTATATTAGTAATCAATTAATCCTACAACGTGAACACTTTCTGATCCAGCTTTCTTTGTTTGAGTCTGGAGGCTGGTGTACTGTATGCAAATGCATGCTCCGAGCAAGGCACTTTTATGTTCATAATCTCGGAATGCACTGCATTTATATTGTATGCATACTAGGCATACACTTTCTCAGTGCTCAGTGCTATTCTCCCATTATGTCAATTATAGGAGAATAGCCCTGCACCAGCTACACTGCATTGTGGGTAGGACCATTATGCATACCTTTTTCCCTTTTTGACTCCTTTTAATTTTTTGCACCAAAAATGGCAATAATAATATATGCCTTTTACCTAGCTTATATGCATGTATGCATACAGTATTGTAATAAAGTTTAAGAAATTTGGAGTAACATTACTTTTTTTATCATGATATGATCCATATTGCTAAAGGTGCTTTCACATATTCGAAAATCGCTACGGAGTTCCGTAGCTATGCCGTAAGCCTTTCACATATTCTCGTTCATCTGCGGCAGCTGCGGCGGAAAATCATGTGAATGCCGTAGCAAAATCAAACTCATCTTGATTTTGCTACGGAGTTCCGTAGAACGTGCCGCGAGGTGCTACGGAACAGCTACGGTGCGCCGCAGCAAAATCAACACATTTGCTACGAAGTAGCTACGGAGCAGCGTTTCCGTAGCGATTTTCGAATATGTGAAAGCACCTTTATATATTAAATTCATATTCGTCAACACTGAATTGTGAATACAGTAGGTTTTCTACGCTTGACTTCCTTGTGCATTTCGACACAAAGGAGCCTTCACATATTCGAAAATTGCTATGGAATCATGCCTAACATGTTGATTACGCCTTGTGATTTGCTGCGGCACTCAGTAAAAAATCAAAATGACTTTATTTTTTCTACGGTAGATACATGCAGTATTCACAATTTTTTTTTTTTTGCCACAACAGCCGCAGTCGAACAGACTCAAATCTGTAGCAATTAACTTTTGAATATATGAAAGCAACTTTTTTAAAGCCGATCACAATAGCAGCATTGCTACCGTTTTTCAAACAGACCAAATCTTTATTGCTATTATGATGTTTTTAAAATATGACAGTTCAGTATGCTTATTAATTGTAAGTTAACCATTTTTGCATTTACGTGACGTCAGAATTTTATTACTTTTAAATTTTTTATTTAGTATCTTTTTGCATGGTGAAATTTTTTATTATCATCTCATAATGTATTTATTGTTTGGTTTACAGAAAAACTGAGAGACACCAAAGAATTGGGCGTGGCCAGGGGCGGATCCAGCTCGCGGCTCTAGGCGGGGCGGTGCCCTTTACCGCAATGTTAAAATTTGGAGTGGCAGGGGGGGGGGGGCGATGGGTGGGGGTTGGTAACACCTTCAGTTTTGGGACCTTTGGGGGGGGGGACCATACGCCACCATCGCCCCCCACCCCTTGGATTCGCGCCTGATGGGACGAGGAACGTGATATATTGAGACGTGGCTGTTGTTTCTGCAGAAGGTTTGGTTGCTAGGATACCGTCCAAAATTCCTTCTATCATCGCGAATATTTAAGGTAGAGATAACGCCGAACAGCTGTTCGACGTACTCTAATTTGATAACATGTGAACCTTGGGAAATTCACAAAAATTCTGAAATTTTGTTGAGAGGCAGATATTAGTGCCTAAAAGCCGTAGAAAAAGTTTCAAAACAATTTAACGAGTCGTTTTTTTATTATTATTTTTTTATTAAGTTCTTGGTTTGTCTCTATGGGAAAGCACTATGCTGAAAATGAAAGAAAATCGGCTCGTTAAATTGTTTTGAAATTTTTCTATGGCTTTTAGGCACTAATATCTGTCTCTCAACAAAATGTCAGAATTTTTGTGAATTTGACAGCTAATGTTTACATGTTAATCAAAGGAGGGTACGTCAAACAGCTTTTGGGCATTATCTCTACCTTAAGTACATAAAAATTAATAGTGAGCTGGCCGCAGCTACATTGCAGTATTTTTTTTTTTTTTTTACAAGGATACATCCCTAAGTGCCTACAGCTCGCGGCGGGGTACTGGGTAGGGATAAGGTAGGGAATGAATAGTGGCCACGGCCTGCATGCTTACGCGTCCCAGCATTTGCGTAGGCGAGACTGAGGGAACCGTGGAAAACCTCAGTCAGGACGGACACCTCTACTTTTTCTCAATGGACCATGCAAAGCGATGTCCAAAGCCTGGTGAACCACACACAAGTGCGTCACTGCACTGGGTGGAAAGCGAGACGAATTTACCCCAGGGAGGGAGCAGCGTATTTTTTACTTGAAATGGTCACCCATCCAAGTACTAACCACGCTCGACGTAGCCTGACTTCGGTGATCTAACAAGAACCGGTCAATGCACTGCGCCACGCCACGCCACCTCAGTTTTATGTTTATCATAATACATTCACATCACGGTGTTTAATTCGAATTCTTTGACGACGCCTTAAAAATAACATTATCCGTCGTAAACGAATATACATATTTTAAACACCGTCATATGAATGTATAGTAAAGTGTAATGTGTATGTTGTACTGACTTACACATTACACTTTCATCGTGCCATCATCCTCTTTTTTCTAATGTGAAGTTTCATCCTTTTTGACGTTCAGTGCCCCTATTATATGTGTAATATTAATATATTTAATAAAATAAAAAAGATTTTCTGATTTGATATTTCTTGACTTTTTTTTAGTTAGATAAATTCTAACAATGAAGACACTAAAGTTTCAGTCTATCACAAGCGAGATAGGTATAGTACCATATAGTCTTCTATTGAAGCTCTCAGATAGAAGACTATACATGGTTATAATTCTTATATTGCAGTTATAATAATAATGTCATTGAGCTCTACACAAGGCCTTGTGTAGAGCTCAATGAATAATGTATATTTTATTGGGCAGCAACAGACAAAATAAATGTCAATATTGTCAGTGTATAATATATGTTAAAGTTATATGTTGACCTTCAACTTTCATTTTTTTTAAATACTATGCTGGGAAATAATGAACTAATGGATCTAAGTAGAGGCTCTTATTTTTAAAAGAAATAATACACAAGAAACCCAACAGAAAGGTTATTAGAGCATATATATGCATATATTATGCTCTGTAGGCCGCATGCAGCCTACCAGACTAGAGGAAACTACTAATATTTATGAATGCTATGATAAATCTATAAAATTGAAGGTATTAATTATGTTAATTGTCCAGATAAATTAAGCATGGCCTTTTTCTAAAAATAATTTTTAGACTCCTATTTTTTTAATTGTGGAATAGGAAATTTATTTTTATTATACTGGATAGAGGTAAACTTTATGCAGACATTATGTGCAAGATTCAATGCTATATATAAAACCTGACTTTGGCATTTCTATCTAGTTAAAATAGGTAAAATCAGAAAATAATAGTTGTAAACATGAAGAAATAATAATTTTTCCATGGCTGTAAGCCTGCAAGTGACACACCCCCTTTTCCATCTTCAAATTCAAGTAAACCTGGCAACGCTGTACTGACTTTAGTTCTCAAGTTTCCGCAGAAAAGCGCCAAATTTCTCGAGTTGTTTTAGCTATATATTTAAATTTTACAATGCCAGGAAAGGAAATATTATGTTCATTAAATGCAGAAAAAATTATTACACCTAAATATGAACATAGCTAAAGGTAAATCTTAACGTAACTCTCATAAGTTCAGTTTTTTTGCCGGTCGCCATGCTAAAAGATAGGGGTGTGGGAACACTTGAAGCCTCTATTGCAGTGAATACTGAATACGATAATTATTATGAGTTCCGTGCAAACGCTTTACGGTGAGTTCAGTGACGTACAGCGTCCCTTTTGTGTGTAATGTAAGCTCTTCATGATTTGAGCTTTCTCTTTTTCATGATTTGAACCCAACTTACCCAAGAATTTCTTTTCACTCAAGAGCGAAAAGTCGGCGTTGAAAAAGACCCAAAGCATATATGATTTTTTTGAGGTAATATTTTATGCAAAATTAGTCTTATTTTTAGCCTGATGCCAATTAAAAATTGGTGCAAAATTTATTGTTATATAGAGTCGGTATGCATACATTAAATGTCCTGATTTCAGTATGCACAACTGAAAAATAGGTATGCATACTGTACTGTACAGTATTTGATATGATAAGTATGCATATGCATATTCCATTTGCATATTATGCATATGATATGCATACATCATGTATGCACAGTGATCTTGTAAAGCTTGGATGTATTTCTCAATGGTCTATATTATATAAAGAATTAATTAACTATTTTCATTCAAAAAGAAAAAAAAAGGCTTCACGGTTCATAGCAGAAAATTAGTGTGATGAAAATTTGTGTTCCGAGCAACACTTGGAAGTTGCTACTGTCTCACGGTGACTGTACCTCACCTTGTGCTCACCCGTGTTTGCAGTACTTCAATTTGTCTGTTGTCGTGTGGAGCCAAATATATTGCACAACCGACCAAGTACGCCTGTAATCACAGCGCTCCTAGCAAGCTGCTGACTCACCGAAGCTGCCAATCCTAACCGTCTCGGCAGAACTTTGCAGGTCAGTTCATTAGGGTTATGTTATGTTGTTAAATATTGTTTGTTAGACACACTACTATAATATAGAGGTCCAATTTACTCCTATATATATGCATATAATGATGCTCTTATTAATCACCATGTAATAAGTTGCTGTTTCAAGTAAAAGTTACATTCCTCCTTTGGGTAAATTTATCTAGTTTTCTACCCAGTGCAGTGATGCACTTGTGTGTGGTTCTTCCAGTAATAAAATGTAAAGGTGTCCGTCCTTACCAAGGCTTTCCACGGTTCCCTCAGTCTCACCTCAGCAAATGCTGGGACGTAGTTTTTATTCGAGTTATTTTTTACAATACAGTAATATACTGAAACTTGACATATAAAGTAATTATTTTTATTCCCCAGCTTTGCAAATTTTATTTATTTATTTTTTCTGTCCTTACTCCTTACATACTGTACTCCATGCTCACTCTATTTTACTAAAAATTTATATATTTCGTGATATAAGTGTCATATAAATTAACCACCACGAGGTTTTGATGCCATTATGGACCTTTTGTACATAAAGCATAAGATTAACAATAAAGCATCAAAACCTCATGGCTTATGTAACACTTATATTCTGAGGCGATAATAATTTATGTACTGCAGCTGTGTATTCCGAAGTACAGTACTGTACTGATGTGTGGTGTGACGTGACGACTCTTGTTTGGTCAGATTGCCGATCGTTGGTGATGGTGGGTGGAGACTGGCCGTGCTGGGCGAGGACAATGAGGTGGACAAACCTGTCCCCGCCGCCCTCTTCCCCCCCCCCCCCCCCCCCTTCCTCCATTTCCGGACTGGCACGCTGACAATCGAGGGATCTGTTGGTGAGTAACATTTGCATTTAACCTATTAAACAGAATGTTTTATCAAAAATTACTGTAAATAATATAACCCAGAATTATGTGTTTGTGGGGAATAAAAAAAAAAAAAAAAACAGGATAAATTAATTGTAGAGTAGAAAGTCTCAAGTCTTAATAATTCATTTCTCTTTTTGACAAAATAAAGTTAAAGAAATATTACACCTTTTTTGAAAATTAAACCTAAATTACTAAATTTTTTTCAATGATGTGCTGATTCCGTCTTGTGCAGTGTCAACAGGTAATGTGAGTGACAATCTCGAGGAGGCGGTGTCTGATGCAGCGTCCAATCTCAGTGACGTCCTCGCTTGATGAGGAAGAAGGAGAGGGAGACGAGAACCCATTAGACAATCTCCCTGCCAACGTGTCTGGCCGCTGCACTCCCAGCATATCAGGCAGGGACGCACCCCCGGCCAGGTGACGGAGGACACAGATGCAGCCAATCGACACTAGGGACAACCACGGTGAGTCCTCGGTCTGTAGTTTTCGTGACTTTATTCCACAATTACTAGGTTCACATGACAATGTTTAATACGTATTCGTTGACCACGGATAATGTTATTCTTATGAGGTGTCGTCAACGGATCCATATTAAAAATCGTCATGTGAACGTAGTGAATGAATAAATTAGAGACCAACTAAAAATAATGATTGTGATTTTTTTTTCTTTTTTTACTTTGAGGGCTATATTATAAATAGTAAATATTATTATAATTGGGAAATTATTTTGTTGGTTGATATACTTATTAATGTTTCATATTATACTCAATGTGAATGTGTCTCGGAGACTGTTTCTGACATTATAAAACCAATATGGCTGCTATTTAATGAAAACTACAACCAGACACAAACTAACTAGTTTTTTCAGTACGTTATGATGGCAGTGTGTCTGGGAAGCTTTTCCTTGGACAAGTACTGACTTGTTGCTACTAAATGTAAACAAGATGGCTGCCATTTAACAGAACCTACTACCAGCCACAAACTAACTTAAATTTGGGTACGTTATGATAGCAAAGTATCTCGGAGGCTCTTCCTCTGTCAAGTACTAACTAGTCGCTACTAATTTTAACTAAAATGGCTGCCATTTAGCGGAACCTTCAACGAGACACAAACTAACTTGCATTTCAGTACGTTATGATGGCAAAGTGTCTCGGAGGCAGTTTCTTTGTTAGGTACTGACTAGTTGCTATTAAATTTAGACAAGATGGCTGCCATTTAGCGGAACCTTCAACTAGACACAAACTAACTTGCATTTCAGTACGTTATGATGGCAGTATTCTCGGAGGCTGTTTCTTTGTTACGTACTGACTCGTCGCTACTAAATTTAGACAAGATGGCTGCCATTTAGCGGAACTTTCAACTTGACACAAACTAACTTGCATTTCAGTACGTTATGATGGCAAAGTGTTCTCGGAGACTCTTCCTCTGTTAAGTACTGACTCGTCGCTACTAAATTTAACAAGATGGCTGCCATTTAGCGGAACTTTCAACGAGACACAAACTCACTTTCATTTCAGTACGTTATGATGGCAGTGTTCTCGGAGGATGTTTTTTTGCTACGTACTGACTCGTCGCTACTAAATTTAGACAAGATGGCTGCCATTTAGCGGAACCTTCAACTAGACACAAACTTACTTGCATTTCAGTACGTTATGATGGCAAAGTGTCTCGGAGGCAGTTTCTTTGTTAGGTACTGACTAGTTGCTATTAAATTTAGACAAGATGGCTGCCATTTAGCGGAACCTTCAACTAGACAGAAACTAACTTGCATTTCAGTACGTTATGATGGCAAAGTGTCTCGGAGGCAGTTTCTTTGTTAGGTACTGACTAGTTGCTATTAAATTTAGACAAGATGGCTGCCATTTAGCGGGACCTTCAACTAGACACAAACTAACTTGCATTTCAGTACGTTATGATGGCAGTATTCTCGGAGGCTGTTTCTTTGTTACGTACTGACTCGTCGCTACTAAATTTAGACAAGATGGCTGCCATTTAGCGGAACTTTCAACTTGACACAAACTAACTTGCATTTCAGTACGTTATGATGGCAAAGTGTTCTCGGAGACTCTTCCTCTGTTAAGTACTGACTCGTCGCTACTAAATTTAACAAGATGGCTGCCATTTAGCGGAACTTTCAACGAGACACAAACTCACTTGCATTTCAGTATGTTATGATAGCAGTGTTCTAGGAGGCTGTTTTTTGTTACGTACTGACTCGTCGCTACTAAATTTAGACAAGATGGCTGCCATTTAGCGGAACCTTCAACTAGACACAAACTCACTTTCATTTCAGTGCGTTATGGTGGCAAAGTCTCTCGGAGGCTCTTCCTCTTTTAGGTACTGACTTGTCGCTACTAAATTGAACAAGATGGCTGCCATTTAGCGGAACCTTCAACTAGACACAAACTAACTTGCATTTCAGTACGTTATGATGGCAGTGTTCTCGGAGGATGTTTTTTTGCTACGTACTGACTCGTCGCTACTAAATGTAGACAAGATGGCTGCCATTTAGCGGAACTTTCAACTTGACACAAACTCACTTGCATTTCAGTAAGTTATGATGGCAAAGTGTTCTCGGAGACTCTTCCTCTGTTAAGTACTGACTCGTCGCTACTAAATTTAACAAGATGGCTGCCATTTAGCGGAACTTTCAACGAGACACAAACTCACTTGCATTTCAGTACGTTATGATGGCAGTGTTCTCGGAGGCTGTTTTTTTGTTACGTACTGACTCGTCGCTACTAAATTTAGACAAGATGGCTGCCATTTAGCGGAACCTTCAACTAGACTCAAACTCACCTTCATTTCAGTGCGTTATGGTGGCAAAGTCTCTCGGAGGCTCTTCCTCTGTTAGGTACTGACTTGTCGCTACTAAATTTAACAAGATGGCTGCCATTTAGCAGAACTTTCAACAAGACACAAACTCAATTGCGTTTCAGTATGTTATGATAGCAGTGTTCTCGGAGGCTGTTTCTTTGTTACGTACTGACTCGTCGCTACTAAATTTAGACAAGATGGCTGCCATTTAGCGGAACCTTCAACTAGACACAAACTCACTTTCATTTCAGTGCGTTATGGTGGCAAAGTCTCTCGGAGGCTCTTCCTCTTTTAGGTACTGACTTGTCGCTACTAAATTGAACAAGATGGCTGCCATTTAGCGGAACCTTCAACTAGACACAAACTAACTTGCATTTCAGTACGTTATGATGGCAGTGTTCTCGGAGGATGTTTTTTTGCTACGTACTGACTCGTCGCTACTAAATGTAGACAAGATGGCTGCCATTTAGCGGAACTTTCAACTTGACACAAACTCACTTGCATTTCAGTAAGTTATGATGGCAAAGTGTTCTCGGAGACTCTTCCTCTGTTAAGTACTGACTCGTCGCTACTAAATTTAACAAGATGGCTGCCATTTAGCGGAACTTTCAACGAGACACAAACTCACTTGCATTTCAGTACGTTATGATGGCAGTGTTCTCGGAGGCTGTTTTTTTGTTACGTACTGACTCGTCGCTACTAAATTTAGACAAGATGGCTGCCATTTAGCGGAACCTTCAACTAGACTCAAACTCACCTTCATTTCAGTGCGTTATGGTGGCAAAGTCTCTCGGAGGCTCTTCCTCTGTTAGGTACTGACTTGTCGCTACTAAATTTAACAAGATGGCTGCCATTTAGCAGAACTTTCAACAAGACACAAACTCAATTGCGTTTCAGTATGTTATGATAGCAGTGTTCTCGGAGGCTGTTTCTTTGTTACGTACTGACTCGTCGCTACTAAATTTAGACAAGATGGCTGCCATTTGGCGGAACCTTCAACTTGACACAAACTAACTTGCATTTCAGTAAGTTATGATGGCAGTGTTTCTCAGAGGCTTGGTCAAACACTGACTTGTTGCTACTACATGTAATTAAAATTGCTGTGCCACTTAGCGGAACCTTCTACCAGACACAAAGTTACTTATTTTTTCAGCACATTATGATACAAAGTGTCCCGTAGGTGTCTACTTGATTAAGTTCTGACTTTCCACTGCATGAAAGACCAAGATGGCGCCTATTTAACAGAACCTGCTGCTAGTCACAAACAATTTTTTTTTTTCTGTACGTTGTCATGGCAATGTGTCTCGGCCATGTGTTATTTCTTCAAGTACTGATTGTCGCCATGTTATGAAACCAAGATGGCGCCTATTTTATAAAAACTGCTGATGGTCATAAACTTAGCTAATGATTTCAAAACTTAAATTAATAACAGTTATTTCCTGCAGAAGCTGCTTCTTGTCATTACAGCATTGATATTAAATTGAAAATACAAGCCATTTTTTTTTAAAACTTTAAAGCAACACATAAATTTAATTTAATTAACAACCCAAATTTTTTTGAAAATGTTTATTTAATGGCCATATATTGCAGTGGTTATTACTGGCTAGCATATTGACATTTTTCGTTCCAGCTATGATGTAGAACCTGATATAAGGATTCTATTGGTTTTTTCAAACACCAACACATTTGTATAATTTACTTATACGACTCATGTTTACATTGCGAGTGTCTAAATTATTTTAAATTTCAACAGGGCATCATGATCGCTGCCAACGAGCCTTCTACCGAATGATGAGTGGCCTGCCAAAAATTCAAGAAGTTCAAGGTTTATCTCAGTAGTTCCAAAGAGCAGTTTTAAATAACAAAGTGAAAACGGGGAACTGGTAAAAGTGTATGAATGGCAGGAAATTTGCTTGTAATTTATTTGAGGAGATTTGGGTCAGATTGGGGAGGGTCCAGTATTGATTCTGGCAGAAAGCTAGTTGTCTTTCATTGTAATTTTGTTGGAATGAGTTGGGTTAGATGGGGGAGGGTTCAGTATTGATTCTGCCAGAAAGGTTGTTGGATTTCGTTGTAATTTTGTTGGAATGAGTTGGGTTAGATGGGGGAGGGTCCAGTATTGTTTCTGCCAGAAAGCTAGTTGGATTTCGTTGTAATTTTGTTGAAATGAGTTGGTTCAGAGGGGGGAGGGCCCAGTATAAATTCTGCCAGAAAGCTAGTTAGATTTCGTTATAATTTTGTTGGAAACAGTTGGGTCAGATGGGGGAGGACCCAGGATTTATTTTGCCAGAAGGCTGGTTGAATTTTGTTTCATGAAGTTAAAATGAGTTGGGTCAGATTGGGCAACCCCTGCTACGGCATGGGGAAACTTTTAGTTAGATGTTGTTGTAATCAGTTGTCTGAATGTATGTTGAAATTTGTTATTGCCAGCTGTATTTAATTGAATCATGTCGTGTTAATAAAGGTTGAAATTTGTTGTGATTAATCAGTTGTTTTATGTTTATTTTCATTGTAATCCTTGAGTTACACAATGTTGTATGGAGTTATCCCCATCCAGTTATTTTTAGTTGCTTTAAGAGCAAGTTTATATTGGTTAGCAGAAGTTAAAGCAATCTTAGTTGCCTTGAGTTCTTCAAAGTTACAGTGCAGCAACTAAAAGCAACCCTGAAAACGGCCAATTTTGACTTAGATTTAGTTGCTTAGGTGAAATTTAGTTGGAGCAAGATTTTGTTCAACAAAATTTAAGCGTGGGATAAATGCATTCGCACATTTTCCATTTCGGTTAATTATATTTTCGTTTAAAATGTTTTCGTGTTAAATTACTTTCGTCCTTTTTGTTTTCGGTGTAATGCCTTTCGTTTAAATTGTTTTCGTTCTTTTATTTTTCGTTTTTTTGACGTAGACTCTCAGAATATATTTGAGACAGATAAGTTTATAATTTTCAAATTTTCCCACCTAAATTGCCATTCTCTCTTGTAATTCATATTTTGACGTAATACCCTTTTTATTGGTTTAAATGACATATAGTATGTACAACAATTGTGATATTAGATATAATCTATCTTTAATTACTTTTAATAAGTAGTAAATATTCATATTAAAGCTCTTTGCAAACAGTTCAGTTTCAATATGCTGGTATTGTACTTTTTAGTGACGTCACGATTCTCCGGAGATGGCGCGGAGATGGTCGGGAGATAACGGGAACTGTCTGCTGCGACGTCGGACGTACGACTATTAAAGATACGTCGATGCTTTTTAATTGGTCGACGGATTGATGACGTAAAACCGACGTACCTGCATTAAAGATACGTCGACGTAGATTTGCAACGCAAAACATATGATTCGTGACGTCATTATAGACGCTACTTCTACTTGGAACTTGGGTATGATGCCATGCGGAGGTTAATTGTATCAGCACATGTGAAAATGATATATATATATGTCATGTTTCTTGCTGAATGCATTCACTAATTATGAGGTGCGTATCGTACTTTCTGATAACTACTTAAGTGGTTAAAGTACAGTGTATATATATAAATATATGGAGTTAATTAATATATATATGGACCAGGCTTCGGACTGGGAATTAAGCTATAGGCGGGGCCAGTCAGGGACATATAGGCATTAGCCGCATTACAGGCAGCAGGGGCCACTTAGAAGGAGGCCTGAGGCCACGTTTTGTATGCTGTCTGTATTAAAAATCTGAGGGGCCAGTCAGGGATCCCTGACCCAGCCTTGTGGCCAGCCAGAGCCTGTTAATTTATATATGGATTAATTTTAAATATGTATTAACATCTTTAAGAAAACTACTATATGATAATTACGTTACCGGTATTTTCCATCATGCATGAATTCACAGTCTCTTAATTAATTAAGCGTTATACTATTATAGCTGCATGCACTCATTTTTTGAGCTTCAGAAGCATATATATATAGATCTGTTCGTAAATATACATAATATTAATGGAATCATTCCATGCTTGGCATACGTACAGAATATAAAACTTATTTATTATAACCATGCAGTGCATGTGTGCAACACGTGTGTGGGGGGGAGGGGGGTTGTACAAAACACAAGCACCGGCCGGCCCATATGACATACATGCAGCCAAGGGTCTTGTAAAAGTAAGTAAATAAGTAAAGTAAGCAGTGTACGTGTATGCATATACATAATATACATGATATATATAAATGTGGCGCAGTGCATTGACCGGTTCTCGTTAGATCACCGAAGTCAGGCTACGTCAAGCGTGGTTAGTACTTAAATGGCCCACATAAAACATTTTTCGCTCTAATGCATTTCTTTTTGTAAAAATATGCATTTCTAACACATTAAAAAGCAGTCTAAATATTTTCAGGCACATTTCTGAACATTTCTATCATAAATTTTGTGACTTTTCACACTTTCCAAGGGTTTTCTGTTCCTTTGTTTACCGTTCTATGATATTTCTGTTCAATTATTATAAAATAAATAAAATAAATTCTTTTTCGTAGAATATATTTGGAATGTGTAAAAGATATTCCTAATGTGTTCTGTTTTATTTAAAGAAGAAAATTCAAGCAGAAAATATTTAGAATTAGGGGAAAAAAATTATGAAGGATACAAAAGTAGGGCCATAAAATATGAAAAATAAAATAGAATATCTTTAGAACTAACATTGTAAGAGCATATTTTTTTAGGTGTACTCTTCTAAATATTTTCCATTATGGATTTATTCAGGAATAACATGGTAGAAATATTTTTGAATGGTACATAAATTATATTTCATTGAAAAAAAAGATGCAATTAATCTAAAATTGTTATACAACATAGAAAAATTTCAGATATATAATATATAATTTTGTTTATATCAGCTCATAATTATATTCTTTTATTTCCATGGCACTAATTGAAAATTGCAATCTACGGTATTGTTGAATATTTAACTGTGTCATACATGTGTACTAATGTGTACAATAATGTATCAATAAATCAATAAATTTAATATTGTATATATTGATATATTATTGTATATATATTATATTGATCGATCATTGTTTATATATTGATCATTGCATTTATATCATTTGATATATATATATATATTATATATATAATATTATGTATATAATTATATGTAATTAGAATTTTTAGACCCCCTTCCCCTCTATATTATTTTTTACTGGATTATTTATGATGGGTCGGCAATTAAGGTGTGCATTCAATAATTGTTTGCTATAACGTATAATTATAATAATAATTAATATATTTTAATAAAGCTAAACTTAAATTTTAAACATGTTTATTAATTTAATGCATTAATAACAATTTTTCATATTAAATTTAATTTTGAAAAATCATTTGACTGATAATTATTATAATAATATAATTAATTAATGCATTGATCAGATTCAAATGATTTTTATACTTTCGTTCAAGAGTCTTAATTAAATTATGATGGAGAATTAAGTAAAAACCTTTTTGCATATTTTTTATATAATACACGCGCGGTATATTATATTGTATAATCATCTCAGCAGAGATCTGAAGTTATCAGTTTGAATTTTCCCACCCCTCAAGAAATTTCTAACTTATATGCCTCTCTTTTTCCTTCTTCTTACATGCGAGCGTGCGTGTCCTAGGGGGTTAGACGTCGGTGTCAGGTAGGAAAAAAAAAAACATTAGAATTGAAAGTTTGGCAGGGCTGCAGGTTCAAATCTCGGTGACTTCAAAAATAAAAAATAGTCAGTTTAATATTTTTAAATTTTTAAAACATGCAAATTATTAAGAAAAAATTGAGGAATTGAGTGGTGTAACTTACATTACAATTATTGCTAATGCAAATGAGCTATAATTGATTTTAAACAATACAGCCATGAATAGAATATATATAGAATTTAAATAAATATATAAATATAATAATAAATTCTTCAAAATGAAGAAAGAAATATTGTAGAAGAGTTTGTTTTATGGTTAAAGGAAGTAATAAATCAGCACCATAAATGAATAAGAAATGTAGTAGAATAGAATTTATTCTACATCATTTCTACCAATGTTAAAAATGTGAAGACATCTAAAATATTTCTTATTGAAACAAAGAAATGTTTTAGAATAAACTTCTAACACATTTCTTTTATAATAAAAAGAAATGTGATAGAAGGAAAAAAGTTTTATGTGGGGGGTGACCATTAATTTTAAGTATAAAAATTACTTTGCTCCCTCCCTGGGGTAAATTCGTCTCGCTTTCCACCCAGTGCAGTGATGCACTTGTGTGTGGTTCCCTAGACTTTGGACATCGCTTTGGTCCATTGAGAAAAAGTAGAGGTGTCCGTTCTGACTGAGGTTTTCCACGGTTCCCTCAGTCTCACCTCAGCAAATGCTGGGATGTGTAGCAGGCCGTGGCCACCATCCGTTCCCCACTTTATCCCTCTACCCATTAACCCGTCACGAGCTGTGAGCTCTTAGGGGTGTATCCTTGCAAAAAAAAAAAAACTTATACCAACACTCTGAGCCTCCAACAGCCCTGAATCCAGTAAATTCCACTCCCTCATCGTTCTTCTCAAGAAGGAATATTTGCCCACATCACTTTTGCTGCCCTTGTACTCCAGCTTCCAGGAATGGTCCATCCTGCCCTTATATATAATGCCCGTACTGAGAAAGGCCTTTCTCAGTACGGTTGCTATAAGCTCTTCCCAGCCCTTTTGGTTCCTCATTATTTTTTACATTGTTATATACGCGACCATCAGTCTACTTTGCTTCCTCTTCTCTTCTACATATGAGTCCTCCCATCCCATTTGTATATATATAATTTTGGTCACACTCTCTCTTTCTTTAAAAATTTTGCTTTTATCACAGATGAAGCTTGATCCAGTTCCCCTTTTCCAGAACCCTTCTTGCAGCTTGTCTTTGGATCTTTTCCATTTCTTTCTTTCCTTTTTTTGCTCTATATATAAATGGGTCCCATGCGTTACATCCATATATTCCATAATTGTTCTAATCAGAGACTTTTGTAACCTTTTTTCTCTCAATATCCTGCCTGCATATAATATATTTATATAATTATATATGGTTATAATAATTAATACAAGATCCTTGCACGCAGCTGATGCAAAGCTATATAATTATATAGGGCTCTACCGGCTCTAGCTGAAACTCATCCACCGCCCGGAGGCGAAAACTTTTAGTGGTACCGCTAACTAACGTTGGCAAAATTGCAAATAAAACAAACATGCATAAATTTTCTATCAGCAATTAATATATTATTATACTGTAATGGACTTTTATTTTTACTGAAATTTATTTTGCTATACATATATACTGTACTGTACATATGGGTATCCGGAAAACTCGGTGCAGGAAAACTCGGTGCAGGAAAACTCGGTGCAATTTCAACAAGCTAGGAAAACTCGGTGCACGGTAAACTCGGAGCACGGAAAACTGGGAGCACCGCTAGGAAAACTCGGAGCATCGCATATATTGCAAGATCCCTATACTACCCTGACTCAAAGGCACAGTTGGGCACAGTTGGGCACAGTTATGCTTCCCAGTTAGGGGAATCGTTGCTCCTATTTGTTCCACAATAGGGCACAGTTGCATAAATGGGTATACCATTTAGCCAACTGTGCCCTACTGTGGAGCAAATGGGTATACCATTTAGCCAACTGTGCCCTACTGTGGAGCAAATGGGTATACCCACACAGCACCAAAAATCCCAAGGATGTCCATAGCTAGGATGACATCAAATCCAACAAATATCCAAGATTTCTTTTATATCATCCTATGAATAATATCTATAAGATATCAATTATTGGGTGTTTGCGTGCCATATATGGTGTTGGAATTTTTTGAAGAAAATGTTTTTTTTTCCAGTGTGTCTGAAGCTTTACTTTTGTGAACTTGTCAATTAATTTGCATAATTAATACTATTTATTATGTATTTGATCCTGACTTTGATGGTCTAAAAGAAAATTAAGAATAAAAAGAAACAAAAAAAAAACGTTAAATAATAGTTTGAACTTTTACGAGTTTTACGCGCGCAATCGTGTATATCGTGCGTGATTGGTCCATTTGAACGATCAATATCAATATGGCCGACGGGCGTCCTCGCAATGTTGACGCCCAGGCCCAGGTCGCCCAGCTTGTGAAGTTTTATGTCAACAAAGTCATAATATCGCAAAGAAATGACGAAATTTCTGCTTTATCGTTGCAGATTTATTAAGAAGACGGTAAGCATAATTATAATATTTCATATTACACTGTAAAATATGTACAAGAAATGCATTTTAATCGTTTAATTGCATTTAATAGGTGCCGGTTTGAGGGATGCAGCTCACAGTCCTGGCAGCCTGGCTTCCTCGGCCGCCGTGATATGAGATCATTGAGGTAAGAAATTATTCATTTGTTACATATTTATCTAAAGAAACACATTTTTATAATTTTTTATGCATTAAACCGATCTGATGCCAGTTGAGAGATCGTTGATGTATGATATGCATACAGCATACAGTACATCAGCACTCGCCGGCCCAAAGTGAACCCGCTTTAACAGCCTTACATGAGTTCGATCCTGGACCGTCATGATAATCAAGTTTTTCACATTATGATGTATGTAATACCGGTATTAGAGGTTATTTATTTTAACGCAATTTTAATTATTTTGGTCTCGAATATGCCATGTATGCACACTTTTTTTTTTTTTTTTTTTTTTTTTTAGACAATAGTCACTGGTTATTATACTGCCGAAAAAAATAATAAAATGAAGTCCAAAATTACAGCTTTTTCTTATCATGTACTGTACAGGCACGGACTGGCCTACTGATCCACCGAGCGTGGGTCGGTGGGTCGCGACAAAAGTGGGCCGCCGGGGCAAATGTGGGCCGCCGGCCACAAAGAAAAATTAAAAGAGGGTAAAAAAGAGAAAAGAAAGAGGGAGAAGGAGAAAAAGGAAAATAAGAACAAAATGATAACAACCAACTATTAGCGAAATTAAAGAGATTTTAAACCCATGATGCATACAATGAACAATTATTATTATATAATGGACCATTTTATCTTAATGTAGAGCTCCTATCAGTAAAAAAAAATGAGTTAGTATTTTCTAAAAATCGTTCAAGTGATCCACCGTATATCGAACCGAAAAAAAAATCTATCTCACATAAACGTTTGCCAGAAAATAAATCCAAAGTCAGAGTAAACGAGTCGCTTAACATTTTAATTAAGGCCTTACCTATATAACCAAGACACTCGAATATCTTGAAAAAATAAACCCTAGGTCTTAGGTGATATGAAAAAAATATAGCAATGTTCTGTGACACGAGCTTTAACCAAAAACCAATTATTTTTTTTCGCTCGAATCCATTTATCCGTAAAAAATAACAGTCTAGCAATGTTCATTCCCATAAGAGTTTTTCTTTATTTTTGTACGGAAAAATGGATTGGAGCCAAAAAAATTTGGTTGGTCATAGAACCAAAGAATTAATATTTTTTCTATGATAGAAAATCGTTATATTTTTCATACCACCTAACGGTGTATTTTTTTCTTTTATTTTTAAGATATTCGAGGGTCTTTGTAAACGACACGTTTGCTGTAACTTTGGAATTTTTTCTGGCAAACCTATGTGAGATAGAATTTTTTGGATTTCAATTTGATATGGAGGACCACTTGAATTATTTTAAAAAAAATACTAACTCAACTGATAGGAACCTCATAGGAACTCTACTTTAAGCTGAAATTACACGGTACATACAAAATTTAAATTATTGAACACTGCATTCAATTTTTCATTTTTTATAAGAAAATTTCCACGCTATTTGTTTGTATTATGCAGACTTTTTTTTTTTTTTTTTTTTTTTTTTTGTAAGAAAATATTGATAAAAAAAATGTATCATGTAATAACGTCTTACATAAATCAAGGAATTTATATACAGTATGCCTGGTATACTGCGCTCGTGATGTTATATGAAAAATCAGGTCTTTCTAAGTATTATGGGAGTTTTATCCAGGGCAGACTATATATATGCAACCCAGGAAATTTTAGTACTTTCAAATAAAGTTAAATCACTAAATTTGGAATAATAGAAAATAGCTATATCATTATATTACATTACAATCAAGTGGAAATTAACATGCATCAGAAAAATATTTCAGAGATTAAGAGATTAAATCATTTTAACGAATTTTGGTTAGATTACTTTGATGAAAACGGTATTAAAAATAAAATTTCACTACAAATTGAAAAAAAAAAAAAAATGTAATAAACATTTATTCTTAAAAAAAGGACATTTCAATTTTAATGAATGCAGAAGGAAATTAAAAACTAACTAAAATTTAAACTTGCATACAAAAAAAAAAAAAAAAAAAGTACAAATACTCAAAATTACGTATAATATATTAAGAAAATTCCATTTTCAAACTCGTACGTAATTAATTTAATTTAAATACTCGGTTTATTAAGTAATTATTAATATACTTATATATTGCATGTTACAGTATTTTTAGTCCTGTCTTGATTTATATTTTGTCCAATGGACACGCGCTAATTTTTTTTTTTTTGCATAAATAAATGAATGTAGATGATAATGGGTACCAAATTTTTTTTTTTTAATGACATAATTTTAAATATATTTTTAAAACCAATTGTATTTGCAACTAAAAAATATTTAGTACTGTAGTCTCATTTTTTTCCTTAAAAAACATAATTGTACATAGGATTTCTATGAAGTATCAGTAAATAATTTATTTCAGTTTTTAGTGTAATTTGATAAAAATTTAGTGATATTTAGTGAAAATTCTAGTGAAATCCTAAAAAAATCGCGCCTGTGGCGGGCTACTGGGGGGCATAGTCCCCCAGACCCCCCTTTCGAGTGCTGTGGGCCGTCGTTCCTTCTTGCTCGGTGGGCCGTTGCAGCCCAGTCCATGCCTGGCATGGTGCTTGCTAGCAGGCTAGCTTTATCGAGCCTATATCTATATAGAATCAAGTTATTTTTCTGGTGATTAAAAATACCTAAAAATTTGCAGTTTACTTTATGCATATAGAAATTTAATATATATATTTTACAGTCCTTTAAATATATTAGTGGGTGCAATTTCTTAAAAAAAAAATAATAATAATAATTTTGTTCATCTTTAAAATGGACAAATTTGCATACGTTTGTTATTGTGTATTTAGATAAAAGACCTCAAAGTATTTTTTTCAGATTTTTTGTCTCTCTCTTACACCATAAAAATTGTGAGGGAAAATACAGTGACGTCATAGTCATGCATGCAACGTTTTTTCCCAAGTAAATATGTGTGTGACTATATTATTATACATGATACGTGTCATACAGATTTGCAGCACGATCTTAAGGGTTTTAGAGGCTTCAAAAATTTGAAAAAGTTATTATCTAATATATTAATTATAAAATATGGGCATGCAATAAAACTTTTTTTTTTATCATGCTGAAATTTTAATTATATTTTAGTCTTATGTGAATTATGAATCAAGTTCACCTTCCTCTTTTCTGATATTTTGTACTGTATCAGCCTATGCAACTACATTATTTTCTGGCAATATTTTATATAATTGAAAAAAAAAACAAAAAAATGAAAAGATTTTGTACTGTTCATATTATAAGGACTGTAAAAAAAATTTAAAATCCAATTTTAGAAAAAAAAGTAAAAATAACTTTCCTTGTCTTAAAATCTTCCTCTATGCAATTCTCTTCCCCCCCTCCCCACCACCACCACCACTACACTGTTACAAAAAATGTGGCATTGATTTTGTTTTACATTTATAAACTTCAAATTCTAAAATGTTCCTTTATTTGCAGAACAACGAGTGCGAGCTGAGAAAACGATCCCCAAGTGCTTCGAATCACAGATCCGTGACGCTGATCCAATAAGAGCCATGGGATATCTAAGGTACATAGCAATACATAGCAAGGCAATAATTCTCTGGCATGAGAATTTACCATGTTTTTCGTTATTTTTTAGGTTTCTCGAGGGCAAACTCTGCTTCCTAATGAGGGTACGTGCTTTTGTCTTACGGACCCCCGTCTACTGGCCTTGCCGGCAGCGTCCGAGTGGTCCCGCGGTACCTGCGATTGTCCTGTGCTCCTGCAGTCTGTGACCCGCCTGTACGTCACGGAACGGCTTCGTCGATCAGCAATTCAATGGACAACATACATGAAAAAAAATTATTGCAGAAACGAATAGAGGGTACCAAACTATGCTACTCTGAATTTTTTCAGATTTTTTTTAGAACCGGAACTATTTTTAAATAATTATTGAAAGTCCTGTGATTTTAGTTGGCACCCCTGACTCCTTAATAAAAAGGATAGAGACTGGACGCCTATTGACGCCTCCAGGGGGCGTGGCCGCACTTTCAATAATTATTAAAAATAGTTCTGGGTCTCAAAAAAATCTGAAAAAATTCAGAGTAGCATAATTTGGTACCCTCTATTCATTTCTGCAGTAAATTTTTTTCATGTATGTTGTCCATTATTCTTTTAATTGTATTTCTTATAAAAAATGAATAAAAAATACAGTATACATATTATGTATTTAATATTAACGGCATTTTTAATTGAAACTTGCATGTTACATAATATATACTTATACTGCAATATATAAAATAATATACCCTCTAATATATATACCTATATAGAAATAACAAACATATAGGAGCTTTTTTTTTAGTTAATTTTAATTATATAGGATAACACGATATAATGATAAATATCGATTAATAATTAATATAATTAGGGGAAACAAATTTCATTGGAGAGGGCGCCAAGTTCCAACCATTTGTCCAACTGTGAATTTCCACGTTCGGCCATTTTGTGAGGTACCGAGTTGGGGCACAGTTGATTTGACTGGGAGCAAATGGGATATTCCCATTTGTGACCAGCCACAAGGGGATTAGTAAATGGTCTGCCAGGTTGAAATTACAATGTTAATAGAACCCAAGCTTCAACTTGGTAACCAACTGTGCCCAACTGTGCCTTTGAGTCAGGGTAGTATATGGATTTTGGAATATGTATATTAGCATAAAAATAATAAAATATAACAAAAATCGAACACATGTAATTTTCTTGTTGCCTTCATACAAAAAAATTATTGGAAAGCTTAAATACTATGAATATCACTAATTCTATATTAAATTGTATAATACTATTTATAAATAATTAAAATAATTTCATTATTTAATTAATATTTATTGTAAATAAAGGAAAATTTTAAGTGCTTTCATAGAAGGAACAGCGAGCGGTACAGCAATTTTTTGTCCATAATGTCCATATAACTTTATGAGAACAATTACATTCTTACATCAATTTTTATTTTTATTTGTTATATGACATTATATATATTATCATTAACACATTGAAAAAAAAATCTAATATTACATTTTGCATAAATGTGAAGAAATATATTTTTATTTAATTAAAGGGAAAGGAAAATAAATACGGGGCATTCACAAAGTCTTAAGACCACATTTAGGGCTCGATAATTTAAGACTAGAAATTTTGGGTCTAAAAAGCATGCATAAAATCGGGCTTTAAATTATCGAGCCCTAAATGTGGCCTTAGGACTTTGTGAATGCCTCTTAATATGTTTTATACATGATGACGATTAATCATTATATATATTTTATATAATGTAATATACATGCAATGCTGAAAATTAGGGAATGGTAAAAAATTGTAATAATATTGAAATACTTTCAACCGTACATTATTTTATGGCGTTCAAACGTTGTCAACAAGTTTCTTTACTACATGGATTGAAAAAAAACAGGTAGCAAGTAAGGTAATTAGTGCACGTGCACTTGAACAATGGGGCGAGGCGCAGCCCAATAACTTTCATGGGCTAAAAGGGTCACCCAGCCTATGACTATGAGGAGGGTGTGGCCCACAACATCTCCTACTAGGCACCTAGTACTGACCCCTCTCCTCTCCCCTCTTTTTTTCGGCTATGGTGTGGATTTTGTTTCTATTTATAGCTTTGCATTTATTTATATAGATTCCAATAAGATAATTATGTATTATTTTGTACAATTTAAGCATCAATTTTTAAGTAGACGAACATTATTTCCTATGTGATATTTTAGCTTATGTGATCAATGTAAATAACAGTATATATGTTTATATAAAATAAAACACTTTTACTGCATGTGATTTTTTTTCCGTATTATTGCGTTAATTAGTATATCATACAATACCTATACCAGTTTTAAAATTTATTATTTAGAAAAGTATGCATGAATTTAGTTAAGAATTTAAAAGTAAATTTATAGCAGCACATCATATGTAAACATTTTTAAAAAAGTATTTAATTTATTTGAAAATGCATTTTGTTGAATCTAATATATTTACATATAAATTTATATGCAATGCAAATTTATTTCAATTAAAAATTAGATAAAAGAATAAAATATCTATATAGATGAATTACGGCTCAAGGCAGCAAAATATTATGTTAAAGTTAAATAAGAATTGGTAAGAATAAGAATTGTATAATCACAGATGCAACTATTCTACTTCATTGCATGCACAGCTTTATATACAAAAAAAATTAAAAAAAAAAATTAAAATAAAAATATATATATAATAAACATATTATATATATAAATAAATAAATAAAAAATAGAAAGATATCAAGTAAAGTTTCAAGAGATACATTACATATATATAATATATAGCAAAAAAATTCAACTCGATGTTGTTTTAAAAGGGTTATTGTCACTAATTTTAGGAGATGGTGAATCACTCTGAAAATTATAGTAAAAATTCCTTACATTATAACATAAATATTCAGCAAAAAGAAAAAAAAAATGAAGCAAAAGTCAATCATCTAGTTTTTGAGATATTCAGGATATAAATAATGAGAATATCATTGGAAATCTGGCGGCCATTTTCAAATCAAGTCAAATCAGCATCTTTTTCAAGTAAAAAAATTACCATCTCAAAAACTGGACTAAATAATTACTTTCTTTACTTCAGAAAGTGAACAGTCATTTTGTTATCTATAAATTTTATAATTTTTTACCATCAAAAAATAATTACACAAACATATAATTACAATTCTTAAAAAATTATCATGGCAAATACACAATTTATAAATATTTATAAGCCCTAGAGAACAATTATTAAGGATAAATTACGGTATAGTGATGCTCCTCATAGTATTTAATTAAGTCCCCTGTAACTTTTGTGTTTGGAGGCGACATTATAGCTGGTTATATATAATATATACGATATTTTATAATATATGCGATGCTCCGAGTTTTCCTAGCGGTGCTCCCAGTTTTCCGTGCTCCGAGTTTACCGTGCACCGAGTTTTCCTAGCTTGTTGAAATTGCACCGAGTTTTCCTACAATCGTACATATGCATATCCACTATACAGCTAGTACTCAACTGAAATACAGGAAAAATCAACAACAATTACAGTAGAAAAATTAAATTTTATAGTTTATATATATATATATATATATATATATATATATATATATATATATATATATACATAGAGTGAGAAATACATGGGTGATGAAGGAGTGTGGAGTGAAAGAAAACATAATGGGCTTACGGGGTGTAATTTTTTTACTGGCTCAATCAAAAGAGGAGGTCGAAAAATATCCCTTAGATTTTTTTAAGCACTGCATCATACCTAGAATGCAGATTAAAAATGTCTCTTGACCTGGAGGCTCCATCCGCAACGCCTATGACGTCATTACATTCTTTGGGTCAACTATATAATGTTTCTAAACAAACACGTTGCTATGGAAACAAATGATTATTTTTAATAAACATGCAACAATGCAATAATTTTTTACAAGTGTTATATAGTTGAACCAAAGAATGTAGTGACGTCATAGGCGCGTTGCGGATGGAGCCTCCAGGTCAAGAGACATTTTTAATCTCCATTCTATAGCTATGATGCAGTGCTAAAAAAAAATCGCAAAAAATATTTCGACCTCCTCTTTTGAATGAGCCAGTAAAAAAATTACACCCCGTAAGCCCATTGACAAGTATGAACGCAGTATGCTACGGTGGTTTGGACATGTTGAGAGAATGGACGAGGAACGAATCACAAAACAGGTGTTAAATTTAAAGGTACAGTAGAAGGAACGAAAGGATTAGGTAGACCCAAAAAGGTGTGGTTGGAGGTGATAGCAGAATGTTTGAAGAAAAGGAAAGTTAGAAGTACGTTGTGCAATAGAGATGAGCGCAGGAGGCAAAATATAGTATCGTGAGTATATCTGCGAGGCAAGTAGAGTATGTAAAAATCGAATGCAGTGGAGGTCTATTTGTGGACGTCCAAGGTAATGTAACAATGCTGCTGGCTTACCCCGTAAGGGATATATATGGCGTCACGTTATGTATGTATATGTGTATACTATGTATACTATGTATGTATATATATAAAACTGACCATGCGTTGTCGAATAATCATTCTATTCTTTGGGATAAAGCTACAATTATCAATGTTAAAAATAATATTTGAAGTTATAGGGAAAATTCCTTTATATGACTTTATATCCCATGTTAAATTTAAAACTTTGTGGGGCTGCACCGCCCCTCCTCCCCCACTCCTTGGATCCGCGTTTGATTAGAAACTCAGATTCTGACCAATTTATTTATTTCCATTAACTTTTGCCTGCATGGTATATATACATATATGCGTACTTATAATGGTATATACTTACAATCTTATAACATTACTTGTTGTGTGTGTGTGCCATAGTGCATCATGATAGAACTATAGTGCGTGGTGATTTTGTCATATATATCCGCCCCCCTCTGATTCATGTATAATGTACGTGTTGCAGATGCCTGCCAGAAAAAACTAAGAAGACGTAACTCGATCTTAGTCTGTAGCCATCACATTTGTGGCACAAAATTTAACCCCCCAAATTACCAATAGTCATATCAATTAATTTTCAACCCTTTTCTTTTGATAAATTGACTTAATTAAGACAATATGTGAAGCTCTTTATAATTTTAAAGTCACAGTTTGTTTAGTGTGATGCTGGAATGTATATTAATATTAATTTTATTCTTTTAGATTAATTTAAATTATTTACTTAAGTAATTAATTCATTTAAAATTTATTGAAGTCAATAAAGGACTGTAATAATATACTTAATTTGATTCAAACTAATGTTACATAATTATAATTACATCTTTGACCATATTATATTTAAAAAGTTATGTTATTCTTTTAAGTAGTACTTTTATTATAGTCTTAATTGTAGTCAAAATGAAAGAAGACAACAATTTACAACTTGCTACTGTGCAATAGCAATGAAGATCATTTTTGCTGGAAGCTATATTTAATAGTGATTTTTGCATTTTAAGTGTACACTTCTTTAATTAATTACCTTGAATAATTTATTGCTATTCACCAAGAACTATAAAGATATGATGCATTTTGCTTCATCATTCATACAATATATAAATAAGTTTTGAAATTACATATTGTCGCCTCAGAATGCAAATTACGTAACTATAAAAAAAATTTAAGCGACTTTGAACCTTCCCAGTGACCACATGGACATCCCGAGGATGTTGTGAACATCCCCGAAAGATCCCCCTAATATCCTTGTACATTTAACGTGTTTATTTTTTAAAGTTTTAAACTTTAAATATAGCTTTCATCATAAGAAACAGCTTGAAGCCACATTCCAAAAAGAATTTCTTGATATTTCTAATTTTTATATGAACGGCCCTGAGAACATCCCACAAGGACGCAAAAGGGACGTCCCCTTGAACATCCCCTGGGGACTTTAGAGGGACATCAGAAACAATGTTTTTACTAGGAAATATACCTATATTTTTCTTAATTAAGAACTAATCCCAATGATACATAATTAATATAATTTATTGGAAAGGAGAAAAAAAATATATGTATATTAAAATAAATCAAGAAATTATAAATTAATACTATAACGCTTTACTCACAGAAACTAAACACGTTACTATAACATTTGTTAGCAAATTAGCAAAAACAAATAATTATATATAATCGTTCAGCAAGATCCCGCCAAAGTCCCCCGCAGACGTTAGGGGGACTTCTGAAAATCCCTACAGCATCCTTTTTAGGGATGTTAAACATCCCGAATATATCCCTTATATGGACGTTCAAAATATTCGCAATACGAAAAAAAAAGCATTATATCATACTTTTTTAATGATAAAATTAATCTATTAAATAATAACAATATTTGCAAATATCTTTAAAATTATTAGGAAAAATTATGTAATTTCGGATTCGTTGCTCATTGTCAACGCAGTCGAGGGGTTAGGAAGGAGTGATCAGAGATAGTAAGAGAAAAAAGGGCGTAAAGGCCGGAGAGGCAGGCGCTGCTTTTTTGATCCAGCTATAAGAGGTGCTGGGACGCCCAAACCCCCAACCAACCCCCTCCCTGAAATTTTGAATTGATTAATTATGGGCAATACATAGGCGTTTCGCCTACCCACATTTTTGTAAGATTGTCCCCCTCCCCCATGCAAGACGTGGTACATTTGGTTCTGGATCCGTGCCCGCGGGGGATGAGAGATGGATCTATTAATTATTGTACCCATATATATATATACATATATATATATGTATAAATATATACACGTGTATTAGCTATAAAACCATGCATAATTGCATACTAATATATATAATATTAATTATGTATTTATTATATCATTAATGTACTGTATAATATATATATATATATAATATTATATAATACTAGCAAATTTTAAATTGATGCAGTCACTCAAGGAATGTACATTATAATGTATAATATGCCATGCCAGGCATGGATCCGGGGGGGGGGGGGGGGGGGGCTCATATCCCTGAAAATTAATTTGGAGTTAACTTAATATATTTGATATGTGCATTGCAGTATACAAGGCATTTCCACCACTTAATCTTTTTTAATATTTGTCTCCTTATTTATTGAGGCAGATTTTCTCCCTTTTCCTGCTTTTTTTTTTCTGGATTCGCACCTGATAAATTCATTTTTTTTTTTTTTTTCATTTAATGTACGTAGAAGCCAAACATCTTTAATTAATATTAAGTTGGTTATTTATTTTATTACTTTATGCAATATATACAGGCGCGGATCCAGGGGGGGGGGGGGGGGGCTGCAGCCCCCCGAAATTTTTTTCTGGATGCGCGCGCCTGAATATATAAATATTATATAATATAAGCACAAAATGTAGAATGTGAATTATAATAATAATGTATTATTATATGTATAAATCTGTAAATTATATCACTGACATGACATGTTTGTTGTTTGTTTTATATATTTAAAAAAATTATGAAGATTGATCGACTCGCGTGTCATGCATGGTACGTGTGCGATAATTTTTGTTAATGGTTAAAAAACTTTTCAAAAGAAATCGCGCCCTTTTTATAATTCTGCCAATTCCATTACTGTGATTGGCTGATATCGTGTGTTTGAAAATGTGAACCGGAAGTTAACAGAATCAAGGGATTGAAGCAAACCAAAATGGCGAGCAGTGTCATGCAGTGAAGTGTAAAAAGTTTTTTCTACCATATTAAATTAATATAAAGTTATAGTATTTAACAGCATTATTACTACTGTAAATAAAAATAAATGAACTCCTCGTCGAATTTAGTGCAAGAAAAAGTGATAGCGTTTTAGAAGGTAAGCACGAATAAGTTACATTTTGATTTGCCAAAATGCATGCAGGGCGGGCATGGTAGCAGGCTATGGTAGCAGCCATGCTTCATAAGATGTATGTATTGCTGTGCTTCTTAATTGATGTACTGTATACATTATATGTATGTTGCAGAAGAGGTAATGATAATTTTTTATGTATCTATAATCATACTCAAATATTCATATTATTTTTTAATTACTTCACTCAAATATTCATATTATTTTTTAATTACTTTCGTGTACGTACACCGTACACTGCAATGGTTGTGTTGGACATGGGAATTAAAATATACATGAAATATGCGTAATAAACACAGTGTATTGGAGCCCCGATTTTTGTATGCATGGCATACCCTCACCAGAAAGGAATTTCCCATATTCCGGCCTGCTTAGGATTCTGAAAACTGAAAAAAGTTAAATAATAAAATTGTCTCCCATATATTTAACAAATCCTTCTCTCCATGTAAATGGCAACTTCAATACCTTCGATGAATGTCTTGGGAGTTTTCGGTTATGTAAAGACTCTTTTCACAAAAGTTATTTAAAAAAAAGATTTGCCATATGCATAATTACATATAACATTTTGTTTGCAATTATTGTTGTAAACACCCAACACTTTTGGTATGCACATACACACAGCTCGCACAGACAAAAAAGACGGAAGCACTGAGCAGAATATTTGGGTATGTTTCTTCCGATTGTTTCCCCTCAAAGTATGTATACATACGGCAAGTATGCTTATTCCTTTGTAATCAATGGTTATTGTACGAGACCACAGAAGGGAGCACTAGTTGTCTCCGTTTCTCTTTAAAGCATAACCCTTCCACTGATACCCTCTCAGAAGACGTCATACAAGAAGTAAACATAGCTTTTCTAAACGAGGCTAAAAATTCCGCAGGATGCTTCGACTCTTTGTCTGTGCAGCTTATAGTTTCATAATTATACTGTAGAGGCATACTGCCGCAGTTAATTTGTGTGTTAATGTTTATGTATAATATAGTGAGATGAATCTTTGTAGATGCTGTGTACTGCATTTATACAGGTAAAAAAAGGAAAGTCTGAAAGGGACATGGGACAATGCAATCATGAATGCGAGTAATGAGTAAATTTCCGTTTTCGGACCATCCATCGAATTTATAAAAATTAAATAAATATATAGATAGCCGCAGTGCAATTGCACAGACAACATCGCACTGAGTATGGCTGGGCGGGAGGAGGGGGAGTGAGTCCCATGGAAAAGAGGCAGCTGTGTTTCCTTTCGTGATTGGTGACGTCAGCAATCTACACTCTATTATAGTTACTCGCTGGGCGTTTACCCTGATGCACTCGCCACCGTGCGGCATGTATTCATACTCAGTTAGTGGGGAACTTGTAAATAAAAAATACTTATTTTTAAGGTCCCCTGTCCCTCTACATATAATTGAATATCATCTGATTGTATATATTTATACATACAGTATGTATGCATAATACGACACAAAACTGTATTAAATTTACTCTTGCTGCATTTGCAAGCTGATGCTGAGGCTCCGTTCTGCATGCATCAAACAGTGTTGAATAGGAATTTGTTGATATATATATATATACAATGAGATTAATATTATATATTGAATCTATTCTGAATCTTTCCATATTTAACATTGTTTGGTAAATGTAAATTTGCAATTTTGGTGGAAGTAAGAATATCAATAGGTCTGATTGTGTATATACGAACATGGAAATTGACTGTAGCCACCATTGAATAGTGCAAGTATGCATTCAATGATCCTTGCCTTCAGAAAAGGTGTTTACAGTCGTACATATTAGGCCTGTTTGTAAACCCTGCTCGGTGTACATTGCACTTTCTGCACCCAATCGACCTTATGATGTACATACGATAAAAGGTCGATTGGGTGTAGAAAGTGTACACCGAGCAAGGTTTACAAACAGGACTATTATTATAATCTTTCCGATTAGAGTATAGTTATTATAGTCACACAAGATTTCCTTTGGCATAGTCGTTGATAAATTTGGTTCTAGCAGCACAAACATTATAATGGTATCGACTGTAAATCTGATTATGTACATGGTTTTCAAATACAATTTAATTATTTTTTTGATGAAGAAAACAGAAAGGGGGGGGGGAAGGGGGGGACTTTTATTTTAAATTAAACCTCTCTATTTTTGTTTTAAATTTACAATTGTTCTTGCTAAAAAAAGGCAGACCTAAATGTTCATAAAAGTGATGTATGCATTTAGCTGATTGTAAGATTTGTGTTTGCCAGGAGGCGGATGGACTGCGGCTGCATAAGTACAAAGCTCGCTTTATGCTGGGAGTGTGTGACCTCCTTCCTGGTGTGCCAGGGTGACGAGCACCACTACATCACCTGCATCCGCACCACCTAATATGGTTCCCAATGTTCCTGCTTCTGAGGGTGAGTGTGATTGCTTGCCGCCTGCACGAGAATGCCTCAATTAGGTGGACTTTTGGTGGGGGTTATACACCCACGAGAAAAAAAACGTGAATAATTCGTCAATATGGGTGAAAATCTCACCCATATTCCCATACATTGAAATATATCGAAGTATGGCTCATGTAGATTGACGCTTCATTCAAGCATATTGACAAATTTTCAGCTATTTATCAAAATAGGTGAATTTCAAGCAGTTTCACTCACCTATTTTGACATATACTAACATATTTTCACACAATTGACTCGTACAGATTCACGCAGTTTCACGTATATCCAAGTATTTCTAATTTGGTGTGAACTTCACCTACATTGATGCCTGTTGACTTATTTTCACTCACCCATTTTGATAAAGTTTCAAGCATTTTCACGCATTCATTGCTCTACAATTAATATGAAGTAAATTCATTCATTTTGAAGTACTTTCAGCTACTTTGACACAATTTAAATTCACTCTTTTTGGCATATTTTCACGAACTTTCACCCTTTTACCGACCAAATTTTTACACCAAGTCTGTTTATGCATATTGACACTTTTTAACATATTTTGACGAACTTTGACCCTTTTACTTCCCAACTTTTTCCTTAAAGTCCGTTCATGCATGTTGACACTTTTTGACATATTTTCACGAACTTTCACCCTTTTACCGACCAAATTTTTACACCAAGTCCGTTCATGCATATTGACACTTTTTGACATATTTTGACGAACTTTGACCCTTTTACTAACCAACTTTTTCCTTAAAGTCCGTTCATGCATGTTGACACCTTTTGACATATTTTCACGAACTTTCACCCTTTTACCGACCAAATTTTTACACCAAGTCCATTCATGCATATTGACACTTTTTGACATATTTTGACGAACTTTGACCCTTTTACTAACCAACATTTTCCATAAAGTCCGTTCATGCATATTGACACTTTTTGACATATTTTGACGAACTTTGACCCTTTTACTAACCAACTTTTTTCATTTAGTCCGTTCATGCATATTGACACTTTTTGACATATTTTGACGAACTTTGACCCTTTTACTAACAAAATTTTTCCAAAAAGTCCGTTCATGCATATTGACACTTTTTGACATATTTTGACGAACTTTGACCCTTTTACTAACCAACATTTTCCATAAAGTCCGTTCATGCATATTGACACTTTTTGACATATTTTGACGAACTTTGACCCTTTTACTAACCAACTTTTTTCATTTAGTCCGTTCATGCATATTGACACTTTTTGACATATTTTGACGAACTTTGACCCATTTATTAACCAACTTTTTTCATAAAGTCCGTTCATGCATATTGACACTTTTTGACATATTTTGACGAACTTTGGCCCTTTTACTAACCAACTTTTTCCATAAAGTCCGTTCATGCATGTTGACACTTTTTGACATATTTTCACGAACTTTCACTCTTTTATCGACCAAATTTTTATACAAAGTCCGTTCATGCATATTGACACTTTTTGACATATTTTGACCCTTTTACTAACCAACATTTTCCACAAAGTCCGTTCATGCAAGTTCACCTATTTTTACACTTTTTCAAGCATTTTCACACGTTTATCGACCAAATCTTCCCACAAAGTCGGTTTATGGAAGATAACACCTTTTTTTACAAAGTCCATTCACCTGTCAAAATAGGTCAATATACGTCAGTGAACTTTGTAGAAATAATTGGTTAGGAAATACGTGGATGTTCGCGAAAATATGTCAAAATGCGTCAAAATACGTTGGTGGACTTTGTAGAAAAATTTGGTTAATAAATACGTGGAAGTTCGTGAAAATATGTCAAAATGGGTTAATATACGTCAGTGAACTTTGTACAAATAATTGGTTAGTAAATACGTGGAATTCGCGAAAATATGTCAAAATACGTCAAGGGACATTGTAGAAAAATTTTGTTAGTAAATACGTGGAAGTTCGTGAAAATATGTCAAAATGGGTCAAAATACGTCAGTGAAATTTGTAGAAATAATTGGTCAGTAAATACGTGGAAGTTCGCGAAAATATGTCAAATTCAAATTCAAATTCAAATGGTTTATTCGTCAAATTCCACATATACAAAAACAAACATTGATAATGCAAGCACTTTGAATATGAAGGTTAGACACGTCAAAAATTTGTGTATTAGAACTTAAACTGTAAATAAGAACTAACACTATAAAAACCACAATCATTAAGTAACATTTTCACAGAATATTTAAAATCTTTGTAATTTGTAATATCTTTTACACAAAGTGGTAACTTATTATACAATCTAATACACATTGCGAGGGGTCCTTTATTACAAAGTTCCAGCTTGCAAATTGATGGAGTTATTATTAAATTTTTATTTCTTGTCTGATAATTGTATTTTTTTTGTATATTAAAATATTCATCATATTGTTTTCTAGCAAAACATACACATTCCAGAATGAATTGGCAAGGTAGTGGTAATATTCCTTCCTCTGAAAATTTAGTAGAACATGTCTCACGTTTTTTTATGTTATACATAGTTCTTATTGCTTTCTTTTGCAGTATAAAAATACAATCAGAGTCTTTTGAATTTCCCCAGAACATTATACCATACCTCATATGAGAATGAAAATTTGCAAAATAGAGAGTTTTCAAACAATTTATATCACAAATATTTTTCAATTCATTTAATGCAAAAATTGTGCTAGCGAGCTTATTTCTCAGGTGATCAATATGATTAACCCATCTTAAATTATTATCAACATACAATCCCAAAAATTTAACATTATCTTTTATTTCAATGTTTGTATTGTTTATATTAATTATTTCTGTAAAAGGTGTCTTATTTTGTATAGTTTGGAACACAATGACTTCCGTTTTATTTTTATTCATTGACAAACCATTATTTGAGAACCATTGCTCTATATGAGGGATAGTATGATTTATCTTACATGCAAGTGACTCGTTATTTTCGGCTGAAATTTTAATACTGGTATCATCGGCAAACAAAGTTGGATCGGATTTATATAAAAGGCAAATATCTGGAAGGTCATTTACATACAATAAGAATAATATTGGGCCCAATATTGAACCTTGAACCATTGTCAAAATGGGTCAAAATACGTCAATGGACATTGTAGAAAAATTTGGTTAGTAAATACGTGGAAGTTCGTGAAAATATGTCAAAATGGGTCAAAATACGTCAGTGGACTTTGTAGACAAATTTGGTTAATAAATACGTGGAAGTTCGCGAAAATATGTCAAAAAGTGCCAATGTGCGTGAATAGACTTCGTAAAAAAATTGTTCAAGAATTGAAAGTGGAGGAACTTCCGGTCATTCGACTTGGCGGTTGGTAGTTATACAAGATGGCGACATAGCTAGAGGTGCGTGGAAGCTTCATGATTGTGGTGTTTATGAGGTGTTTAAGTGAAGTTTTACTTGTTCCTGAACATTAAATTGTTAATTAAAGTGAAGTTAGGTAATCATTCGTTTGTCCAATGTTAAAATTTGTAAGTTTTCCGCATTTTTAATGATGAAAAAAGAGATAATGCGATGTTGAGTTCCCTCCGGCCGTACGGCACGTGTTTACAAAATGTCAGAATCGGATGTTTAGTCGTGTATTCAAGATGAGAAAAAGAAGATTAAAACACGAGAAGTCGTATATCAGATAAGTAAAATTAGTTCCTTATTTAAAAAATTACTATTATGAGGTATATGAATTCGCTCATTATGATGGTTAAATTGAAACAGTTAAAGTTTGGCCCTATATTATGATAATTAAATTATTTTTCAGTTAAATTATTCAAGCCTAGAGGGAATCAGTGAAAATTTATTGCTATACTTAATATTCAACCCTATAGTAAAAGTTTTATTAGAGGCCTCATTTTACTGTATGCCTATATATTTCTGTTTGTAATAATACTTATAATTGTTATTTTTATTTTGCTCTTCATTTTTAATTGTGGTGTGGCAAAAGTGAGAACAATTTCCATTGTGTAAAAAATTTGCGAGCGTGTTTCTTTGTGGATTCTTTGCAATTTTCAGGTATCGATGGACTGACGAGGCTATGGAACTGCATTAACTTCAACGGTTCGGTGAGCTAGCCTATGACGAGAAATGTATGCTGTTGTGCGTGAAAATGTGTAAAAATGCGTGATGTATAATATGCATGAGTGAACTTAATAACAAAATTTGATCGATACTTATGTGAAAGTTCTTGAAAATATGTCAAAAAGTGTCAATATGCATGAACGGACTTGTTGTAAAAAATTTGTTCCATAAAAGCGTGAAAATTCGTGAAAATATGTCAAAAAGTGTCAATATGCATGAACGGACTTTATGGAAAAAGTTGGTTAGTAAAAGGGCCAAAGTTCGTCAAAATATGTCAAAAAGTGTCAATATGCATGAACGGACTTGGTGTAAAAATTTGGTTGGTAAAAGCGTGAAACTTCGTGAAAATATGTCAAAATGCGTCAATATGCATGAGGGGATTTTATAGAAAAAATTGGTTGACAAATGGGTGAAAGTGCGTCAAAATATGTCAAAATGCGTCAATATGAATGAGGGGACTTTGTGGAAAAAATTGGTTGACTATTGGGTGAAAGTGTGTCAAAATATGTCAAAATGCGTCAATATGCATGAGAGGACTGTATGGAAAATATTGGTTGACTAATGGGTGAAAATATGTCAAAATGCGTCAATATGCATGAGGGGACTGTATGGAAAAAATTGGTTGACAAATGGGTGAAAGTGCGTCAAAAAGCGTGAGAATGAGTGAAACAAGTACGGGGGGCAATGCAGGTCCACAGAGGTGAAAGTGGGTGAATATTCGTGAAATATCCACTCATTCAGATTCACGCATAAAAGGGGCCAATTTTGGGTTAATATGGGTGAAAATAGGTGAGTCAATATATGTGAATATACCTGAAAGTACGTGAGGCCGAACGAAGGATTTGGGCCGGCATTTACGCCAATATTTGTCAAAATACGTGAAAATACGCCAATATATACGAACCAATCTGCACCAAAATGCTTCAATACACGTGAATTCACTCGCGCATATTCACGCATAAAAGGGGCCAATTTTGGGTTAATATGGGTGAAAATAGGTGAGTCAATATATGTGAATATACCTGAAAGTACGTGAGGCCGAACGAAGGATTTGGGCCGGCATTTACGCCAATATTTGTCAAAATACGTGAAAATACGTCAATATATACGAGCCAATCTGCACCAAAATGATTCAATACACGTGAATTCACTCGCGCATATTGACATAAACGAGGGGCCAAATTTGGGTCAATTGGAGTCAATATGCGCGAGTGAATTTGACTCCAATTTTCACGCTTATTTTCTCGTGGGCAGTTAAAGCTTAATATTTATTACGTAAAATCATGGTACCCAGGAAAATAGGTTTGCCTTATCGTTAACTCGGAATAAAAGTGACGAAGTATCTGGTAATTATTTAGTAGCTTTTCTGTGAAAACCAAAGCACAGTAGACGTAAACTCCGCCCTTGAAAGACCATACAAGCACATTAGGTCTGTCGGGTGTGTAGAAAGTGTTCCGGTATCTGAACTATATAACGGTTCCGGTACATGATGCAGCGGGCGCGGATGCAGAAAAATAGTTCAGGGGGGGGGGGGGAAGGAGCTGCTTCCAAAAGGCCAAAGTTAAACAACATTAGAGTGGGGGAAATGCCTATAATGTCCATGTTAAATCTAACAATTTCCAATGACCTATTTTTTATTTAAACTAATCGAGATACTTAATAAAACAGTTTAACGCTAGCGAGAGGGAAAATAGTTATTTTTGTTAACTTGTATGCAAATAGTAGTTAACATGGCGATGCTGAGCCGTTTGACTTTATAGGTCACGTGACTATCACGACCAATCAGACGCTGTTAACTGACCCCCACTACTCCTCTACTTCCTCCTGCACTATAGTACAACTAGCGAGATTGCTGCAATAATAAAAATATTTTTTAAATTGTTTTCATGATGAGACAATTCAAATATATGATAATAGAATTTAAAATAAATATAGTGAACATGGATTAAGAACAGTTTGAATAAGATCCAGGTACTGCCTTTAATGTTACAAACTCTAATCATATGATGTTCCATATCATTATAACAAATTGTAAATTACATATATATTATACACTTACAATGCCCAATTTGCATCACATTTTTTTAGTAGCTCAATCGAAAGAGGTCGAAAAATGCACCCAAGAATTTTATGAGATTTTTATTCGTCATTTATCATGGCTAAAAAGAGAGATGTAAAGAGGTCACGTGACCTGGAGGCGGCGCCCGTATCGCCTATGACGTCATTGAACTATTCGGTCAAACAAACGATCGACTTTATAACGCTTGTAAACAACCACGTTGCTATGGAAACAAGGAACAATTAATTTATTGCTTAATAGCGTTAAATAGATGATCGTTTGCTTGACCAGACAGTTCAGTGAAGTTATAGGCGACACGGGCGCTGCCTCCAGGTCACGTGACCTCTTTACATCTCTATTTTAGCCATGATGCAGTACGAATAAAAATCTCATAAAATTCATAGGTGCATTTTTCGACCTCTATCGATTGAGCTACTAAAAATATGTGATGCAAATTGTACATTCTTAATTCTTACTGTGCGCATTTCTAAATTCTGATGGTTCACCACTGTATGAACACCCATTAGGGGCATCATACAAGTATCATGCCCTAATAAAAGACAGGTCTAATAGCTGGGTAATAATTAAAATAATTACAGATAAGTTTTCAGGTGCTGAAAGGTTTAATGTCAGTGTTAAAAAAATTGAGTTTAATTCTACACCACGCTAAATACTGTAGCTAACCTTCCCAACACTGTGAAATGATTTGTTATGAGAAAGAAAATAATATTAATATAGACCTTGCTACAGTATGTTTCTTGTGTTTTTTGTTACTGTCATTACTGACTCCCTGCATTTTTACAGGTGATTTTTTCTGCGTGAATCCTCGGCAGAAATTCCCAGCAAGGAGTTCATCGACATAGAATTCCAAAATATTAATAATAAGGTGAGCAGGCAAACTAATGGCTGTGATATTGAAATTTTATCAAATTTTATTAATTGTAATTTCTTTGTAAAAAAAAAAAAAAAAAATGGCAATTCATGTTCCTTAAATTTAAACTTCATAATAGGGGTTCTTCAAGTTATACCACTTAACCTAAACTGAGCCTAACTAAGTGTGTCTTTGCACAACAATGACTACATTTACATGACGGTGTTACATGCATATTCGTCACGTGACCTGGAGGCGGCGCCCGTATCGCCTATGACGTCATTGAACTATTCGGTCAAACAAACGATCAACTTTATAACGCTTGTAAACAACCACGTTGCTATGGAAACAAGCAACAATTAATTTATTGCTTACAAGTGTTTAATAGATGATCGTTTCCTTGACCAGACAGTTCAGTGACGTTATAGGCGACACGGGCGCCGCCTCCAGGTCACGTGACCTCTTTACATCTCTATTTTAGCCATGATGCAGTACGAATAAAAATCTCATAAAATTCATAGGTGCCATTTTCGACCTCTATCGATTGAGCTACTAAAAATATGTGATGCAAATTGTACATTCTTAATTCTTACTGTGCGCATTTCTAAATTCTGATGGTTCACCACTGTATGAACACCCATTAGGGGCATCATACAAGTATCATGCCCTAATAAAAGACAGGTCTAATAGCTGGGTAATAATTAAAATAATTACAAATAAGTTTTCAGGTGCTGAAAGGTTTAATGTCAGTGTTAAAAAAATTGAGTTTAATTCTACACCACGCTAAATACTGTAGCTAACCTTCCCAACACTGTGAAATGATTTGTTATGAGAAAGAAAATAATATTAATATAGACCTTGCTACAGTATGTTTCTTGTGTTTTTTGTTACTGTCATTACTGACTCCCTGCATTTTTACAGGTGATTTTTTCTGCGTGAATCCTCGGCAGAAATTCCCAGCAAGGAGTTCATCGACATAGAATTCCAAAATATTAATAATAAGGTGAGCAGGCAGACTAATGGCTGTGAAATTGAAATTTTATAAAATTTTATTAATTGTAATTTCTTTGTAAAAAAAAAAAAAAAAAAAAAAAAAAAAAAAAAATGGCAATTCATGTTCCTTAAATTTAAACTTCATAATGGGGGTTCTTCAAGTAATTCCACTTAACCTAAACTGAGCCTAACTAAGACTGTCTTAGCACAGCAATGACTACATTTACATGACGGTGTTACATGCATGTTCGTTGACGACGCCACATAAGAATAACATTTGCCGTCCTAAACGAATACGCATTAAACACCGTGATGTAGAAGTAGTGTATGAAGAATACACTAAAACTGTCACCTTTTTGTTCCAAATAATTACTAGACCTTATAATGCAGTGTGTGAAATGTAATAAGTTGACCACAGGTTTGCGGAAAAAAGCAAAAAAAAAAAAAAAAAATCTTGTGTTATTTTTCAAAAGTTTCTTTCTTTGATTTTTTTCAATGTAATTGTTGTTACATTCCCTATGCTTACTTTGCTTTTGTCTTCTTGTGTCAAAAGGAGCTTTCACATATTCGGATGTCGCTACGGCTGGCTACGGCAGACATTTAAAACCGCAAGAAAATCAAAGGGATCATGATTTTGCTAAAATCTCCTTAATCTTCAATCATAATTAATTGTATGCTTCATGGCATTTTCTGTATTAAAATTAATGAATAAAGTGACAGACATTTCTTAATTTTAAAAGACTATGTTATCATAATATATAATAATAAAATTGAAAATACCTGAAATTTTGTAGAGAAAAGTATGTAGTTTCTTAAAAAACAATTAAATTTAAAATGTATTAACAATGATAATACTCCTATTACTCTATTGTGCTTCTGCACATGGCGTCATATATAAAGCTGCTTTTTGGAGCAATTGTGCAAATTTCTTTTTACTTTACATTAATTATTAACTAAATAATGAGTACAGGTTATAATTGTAAGCCTTTTTCTAGAATTTCATATTTTTTTCAATTGTTTCACACTGAATCACCTTGTACATAATGAACAATACATTTTTAATATATATTTTCCATTCCTGGAAGTTATAGTTTTCTTGGGGTATGTTTTGTATCATAATTTTATATTTATGATCATATTATTGTGAGTTGGTGAGTTGAAACTATAAAAAAACTGTTGTTAAGTTGCACACTATCTCTGTTTTGTATCCGAGGATGGATCCAGCAAACAGCTCGGCCTGGGTGAAGGAAGGCCGGGTAGTCTCCTTTTATATATATAAATATATATATATATATTATCAAAGGAGTCGTGGACCTCCTATCTTGGGACTAAGGGGAGGGGAGAAGAAGGAGGCTGGATCCACCCTTATTCTCCACCAGCAACACTTTTTTGGTTAGAAAATAGTTTTGTTTCACAATTAGAGAAACTATAATTTTATCCTTAATGTTTAAACTCATAGTACACAATACACATATTTAACCTTAGTGTATCAAAGTTCATTAATATTTTGCTAGAAGTTGTGTTTTTAAAAACTCAATCTCTTAATTTTGAATATGCAATGATTTTGTGTTCAAGTAATGTTATAGAAATTCATTTCCTGAATCTTTAATGTGTATACTTCTTAGAAAAAAAAAAAAGAAAAAAAGCTGGAGTGTAAGTATAAGTAAAGTAAACAAACTCCAACTTAAATTATCTGCCGGCCTCCTGAGGACGGATTTAAAATTTTAAAAATTGGTATCCTCATTATAAAAAGTTCCTTATAGTTATATATATATACTATAATAACATTTTACTATAATACTCTATGAAAAAGAGGTCTCTTAAATTTTTTGTATTGTTTATTTAACTTCTTGAATTAATTGTATTTTTACTTCTGCAATTATCAAATTTCATACCATGCTTTTTCCCAAAATAAAGAAAATATAAAACAAATTTGCTGTATTGCTTTTTATAAAAAATAATATGAACTCAAAAAAGTGCTAGAAATTTAAATTGTCGAGTCATACCCTAAAGATATATTTTAATAATATGGATGAAATGTTTTTTTCTTGTATTTTTCAAGGTAATGTTTGTTCATTGCAAAATATAATTAGATGTATGTAATCTCCGGCCATCATTGCAATGCATGCATGCGGTTCTTTGTAATTTATTCGTGCTTCTTCTTGAAAAGTGCCTGCTTTCTATGTTCTGTTTATTATGGCTATGATCAGAATTAAAATGACCTTAATTTTTTGTAGCAGCATTTAATTCACATTTATATACCGACAAAAAACGTGCATAAATAGACGAAGGTCCTCCGAACATCCCCAGGGGATCTTTGGGGGACGTTGTTATTATTTATTTTTATAGGCGATTTAGAGATTATACAATTAACCTCAAAAGAGATATTAAGAGTATCCCCCAAAAATCCCCAGGGATGTCCCAGGGACGTCCCTGGGACGTCCCTGGGGACATCCTTTTTTGATGGACATGGGGGATGTCCTTGGGGACGTCCGACGAGGACCTTAGAAGGATGTCCCCCGGACGTCCCAGGGACGTCCATGTGGTCACTGGGTTATCTCAATATATAACTTAAAGTTCAAAGTTTCATCAAATTATTTTGTAGTTACGTGATTTGCATTCTGAGGCGATGATATATGCATGATTATCATACAAAATAATCATATTAATTGGTGTTCAAAAATTCTCAGTGTTATGTATTAAAATTTTACCATTCCCTGACTCCACGGCACAGTTGGGCACAGTTAGGTGCCAAGTTCAATCTTGTGTTCTATTAACATTGTAATTTGAACTTGGCAGCCCGGTTGTTAATCCCCTTGTGCTTCGGCGCAATTGTGAAATTCACAGAGGTACCTAGTCAAAGACACTTGGCTGAACTGTGATTCTCACAAAATGGCCGAACTGTGAAAATCACAGTTCGACCAATGGTTTAGACTTGGTAGCTCTCCCCCGCCCCTTCTCCTTATTAATTTTTTATTTTTTCATTTCATTAAAGCTAATTAAGTTAACGTATTACTAAAAAAATGTAGTTTTTTAAATATTTTTATTTTATCATGGTAATTAACAGAGTACTCTAGCATAAAAAATTAAAACATTGATGCTAGCAGCTGCAACTCTTTTGTCTCTATCCCGCATATTGGCGGCCATGATGTCTGGTGATAGAATCCACTAATCAGCATTTCATGCAGCAGAGTTGAATTCATTGCCTGTAAAATTATGAAAATGAGATTATAACACACATATGAAAAGATTTTGTAAATATTTAACTCACCACATAAGTAGCTAGCCTCTGGGCATAACTTCCTCAGTGTTGAAAGAAAAGAGAATTCAAGGGGGCGGGCTGGGCTGGAGAAAGAAAAGCTATGATAGGGCCTCTCATGATGTTAGAATTTGTAATAATCACTGTAAAAAAGAAGCAATTTATTAGAAAAAAAAGAACTTTGCTATTTCAATATACTTTTTAATATATTTCTTACCTTCTTTAAAGACTGCAAAGCAGACTTTTCCAATAAAAAAGAGACAGCATCTCTGTTTTTGTTGACAATGACACCCATATCATATGTTGTATGTTGCTTTTTTTTTTCTGACTTCAATTTTTTAGAAACAGATGGCGCTACCATCCGGGTATAAATTTTTTCAAAGTCCAAAATTAATAAATAAATTTGATAATAATTAGATATATTGCCAATGTAGTTTATTTAATGAAAAAAAATATCAGTTGGATATTATATATATCAATTAAAGCATCATTTAAGCCCCTTCTAGTTCATAGTCGATACAACTTCAAAGAGTGTATTCAATGTGCCAAGTTACGCCAAGTTTAGAAAGCTAGGATGCTCTGGGGTACCTAATATAAACACTGTGCCCTACTGGATACTCATGGGCATTACAGCTTACCTAACTGTGAACCTTAACTGTGCCCAATTGTGCCCTACTGTGCCGTGGAGTCAGGGTTATATTTTATTTATATTTATATGTACAATCAATCTCATTGTTTTATAAAAAAAAATCATAGATTTTGGGGATTTTGGGGTACTGTAGTAATATAATTATGCTACACTCATGAAGAAATTATCATTTATCCATGGCTACACTGACGACTGCTAAAAGGGTCAGTAAACCTACCTTAATTGCCTCATTCCTCTGCTGTGTATGTCCTATTGTAAGTGCACTTAACAATAAGTACTTTGTATTGTAACAGCACTTTCTATCCCTCCTCACTGAATTATATTTTATTTGCTTTGGTGATTATACTGTGTATTTTTTAATTTTTATTATGATTATTATTATTTTTTATTTTTTTTCATATTGCATACAAAAAATTTGTTATTGCCTTATTTTTATTGTGTGGTAATTAATAATATGCTTAAGGGTATAAGGTAACGCCAATGTTAAAAAAAAATGAAAGAAATTTAAAATATTCTCCTCTACATTGCACCCCCTATCAGTAGCTAAAATATCAGGTATACAAATTCTATCTAGTTTTTGAGTTATCAATTTTTAAAGTTGACTACTTTAACATGCATGGAGAAATTGACTTCCATGATAAATTAGGATAACATTTTATTTTTTTTTCTTTATTTTTATGAGGGATCTTTTTTAACATTGGTAGCGTTACCTTACCCTTAATGTTGAACAACATAATTTGCTGATCAGGTTTTGAAGGTAGATCACAATTTTATGAATCAATGAATGTGCTTTGTCTTTTACTAACCACCAATTGAGTTTATAAGCAAGCATTCATTATAATGTTTCGTTTTGTTTCCTGTCCTCTAAATATTTTGTAATACTTTTATCTTAATAAACTATTATTATTATTATGTACTTGCTGCATCATTATTCGCATTACAACTGATCTTACTCCTCCTTAACAGTTTTTATTCTTCTATTTTCTATTGCAATATTGAAATAATAGCTTTATGCATGTTTCATGCTTACTATTAGTACTTAAACCAGACGGTTATTTGGTGCAGATAAATAAAAAATCCTAAAAATATGATTACAGAACAATTTTATTATTTGAATGGAATTAGAAGTTACTAGTTTTCTCCACGGAATAATCAATATAGGAAGATTGTTTCAAGAGGACGGAAGTGTAGATGGAGAGATTAACAGCATATATAACTTTGTTTAATTAATACTTAGCCATTGCATCAAGATGACATGAGTTCTTTTTTTACAACCCAGTATAATATTCATAGCTCTGTTTTGAAATCTTTGTAATATTTCTTCTACTTATATTAAAAAACAGAGATGCAGTATATTTAAAATGCGGTGCAATTATAGTTTTGTAAACCAAAATTTAACACCATGCAAATACTAAAAAGCTTGAAATTAAATTTTGATATGCACACCTTTTTAAACCAAAGATTAGTTATGAGTTTTTGATTTGTGTGGGGGGGGGGGGAGGGGGGGAGTATAAGTTCACCAAACACACAGACAAATTTTCATTCTATGGGCCGGCCCATATATCCTACTAATTTTGAAGATGATGATTAGTGGAAGCAATTAGAAGGTGCGGAGTGGAAATTATAGCTGTGTAGCTCCATTCTAAATTTTCTTCTCATTATACTTATAAGCAAAGTCTTCTAATGGTTGTAACAAACTGTTCACAGATCTGCACTAAAGTGCCGGTCCAACACATTTTTGACACCCTGCGTTAAATTAACTGTGATTACAGAGCGAAGGTGTTGAGGAGTGACGGGGAAGAGGATTCTGCAGGTGAGGATTAATTGGTGGAGATAGAGAAGCAGGTGTAGATTGGTAAATGACTAAGTGATGGGACGGCGGTGGTTAAAACGGATAAGTAAGTTGCTTGTCCTATATATCAATCATGCTGCATGCATCTCCAAGTTCACATGCAGGCAGGGGGAGCTCTATATACTGTATATATAGGGATAGGTGGACTGCATTCCAAGCCAACGTGGTGTATATAATAAACCAGAATTGCCACATGAATTATGCATATATGCATAATATATATATAGCAATAATCTGATCCATTATCAACTATATATGCATACAAGTATAATTATGCATATATTATGTATATCACTGTGTATGCATACTGTACATACTCGACTATAATATATAGAGTATGTTTCTGTGTTTACTTTTTTTTATGCATAGCTATATATACAACAGATATACTTGTATGATATGTACTGTATTTATATCACACAATATTATACTGTACTGGCATATATCTATTAATGCTTTTATCATATGTATTCAAACGTAACAGCCAATTTCAGTATTAAAGATCTGCCTCACATATCACATATGAATCACATATATCAACAACTCAACAACATGCATCCATTATTCTTGACACGACTCTTGTTTTGAACTATAATTTGAAGTTTACGCATATTTACTTTCGTGATGTCATGAATCATATGTTTTGCGTTGCAAATCTACGTCGACGTATCTTTAATGCAGGTACGTCGGTTTTACGTCATCATTCAATCATCAATAAAAAAGCATCGACGTATCTTTAATAGTCGTACGTCCGACGTCGCAGCAGACAGTTCCATAACTTCTGAACGGTGTTTACAATTGTTAATCGCTGTGGTGCCAAATTTACATCAGCTGTTGCGGCGTTGCCAGACTTCCAACACAAACAAAAGAGGGAAACGGGAGGGAAACTGCCGAAACGCCGAAGTCGCCGAAACTCGAAACTGCTGGTCCTGCTGGAGAGTGGAGAGAAACTCATGAAAGGACGCTCATGATTTTCATGAAAGAGTTGTTGAGTTCCAAGTTATGTTGTTGTATGTATTGTTCGTGTTTTAAAAAAAATGGTCACCTTTTCGAGCTATTAAATACAGTTCAAGATGATGCGCCACAAATTTAAAGCAGAAAAAAATAAGTATGAATGCATATTATTATACCAAAATAAGTATGCATACAGTATGCACCACGCAGCCCGGTAACGGAGTAAACGGACCCCTTTAATTAAGACATTTTTCACTTTTAACAATTTTTATCTGCCATATTTAGGGTTCTTAAAAATTCGAAAAAATTATTAACATGTTCAATGGAATGTATATTATTTATCATAATTTCAGTTCCATATCAGAGCATCTCTTTGAGTAGAAAACAATTTTGTGTGGAGGGACATGAAAAAAAAATGTTTTGGTCCAGGTCTACCCACGTCTAAATCTGGCTCAGAACAGTCCAGCCTAGCTCAAAAGAGTCCAATGCACTGTAGCAGCTTTACTGCAGTCCATGCAGGGCAGTCCAAACTCTTCTCGAGATTAATTGCAAACAGGCTTTTTGATTCCACCCACTATCTTATTCCAAGAGAGCAATACGGCTTTATGCCAGGACGCTCGATCCACAATACAAGCTGTATCCACAGTATATAATCAAATTAAATAAGCACTAGAGAAGCCAAAGGGTCATTTATACGTACATTGCTTTTGTAGACTTCAGAAAAGCTTTTGATTCGGTCAATTAGGCGAGGAAGCGCAGAGCTCTAGCTGCTAAATTAAGCGAGTAACTGGCAAGTGGCGTTCTACAGGCTGGCTTGATTTTTAATTGATAATAGGTATATTTAGGTGATAACACCTTCAGTGTATATTTGGTACGAGGATGCTGCCCCGCGAGCCGATGAAAAAGGTACAACGTTGTCATTTCGGTAACACAGCTTGACCCAAATCAAAGTCTTCTGCTCATTGTTGGTAAACAAAGTATTGTTGTTTAATGTCTGTCGTGTGAAAGAAAAAACATGGGACGATTGTTGATTTACATGTTAACTTATGGAAAAATGACCGTTAATTATGTAGTTGAAACGATTAACTATAGCGCCAACAAAGAACAATGCCATTACGTTCTCTGCTCTGGTGGCGAAATCAGATACTACGTCGTCCCATGTTTAGCAATGAAAAAGGCTTCATGCGACAGACATTATAAACTATGGTTTGTTTCAATTATTGCGAGTAGAAGACTTTGAGCGAAACACTAGTGGCGCTGCACTATTTGGCAACATTGCTTGATTTTATGCTACTTCACAGGCTAGCGGCACTTGTGTTTGATGGCAAGCTTGGCTCCAGTGTACCTTTTAATTGAGCCATCACACTATACTCAAGTTACATCCAGTGTACTCATTTGTGATTTGATGTACATAGTATTATTGTTGTACTATTATTATATGTTTTCTTCCTTCATTTTTGCTAGTGGTTTAATTTTAATTAAAAAATTGTTTGAAATTGTTCCTAGGTTAATTTTAAAAGGTGAATCCGTTCCCTACCTTATCCCTACCCAGTACCCCGCCGCGAGCTGTAAGCTCTTAGGGGTGTATCCTTGTAAAAAAAAAAAAAAAAAAAAAAAAAAAAAAATTAAATTATAATTCAATTCTTTTTACAGGGCAACAAGAACTGCCTCAAAGATTCCTAAAAAGACTGATTCTCAAAAGAACGAGTCCAGGCAGTCTGGAAAAAGAACAATTGAGGTAAGAGAAGTTACTTTGTAACACACTCACTGGAAGCCAAGTTAAAAATGTAGCTTCTTCCGTGAGCTGATGAAGAAGGTGCAACATTGCACTGAAATGATCAATTGTGTCGTCTCGATAAACATTACTCAACAGTACATTTTATTTACAAAAAAGAGCAGTTCTTGAGGCTTTGAGTATGTAACATAAAAGCTTTTTACATAACATATAACGAGTGAATCTCTTTTGACTTTTGAGTGAATGCATCTGAAAGAACCATCAACTGTTAATTAATAGAGGCTACAAGTGAGTGCGCCAGCGATGCACAACTGTCTATCTTGCACTTAAAAATGAAGCAAAGTGTTTTTTAATTTTTCTCGGTTATAAATCAAGTAAAAAATCTAAAAAATCTAAATCTTGCATTATCCACTGTATTTTTCAGTTTGGACCAAAGTTCCGTAAAGGAATGTTCCCTAAAGGAATGTTCCCTAAAAAATCTTATTCTTAATAAAAAAATTAATTCAATTCACGTTTTTTTTTACATAGGTTTAAATTGGATGGTGGGAACACCGAAAAATCAGCTGACTTGAAGCCTCTATTGACCAGCAAAAGTTGCTTACTTAACAAAACTTGATCAGTACAGTATGTTAGTTATGTACCAGTGCGCCCCATTGACATCAAATGTCTTACCGATGTGGCACACTACTGCCATAGCGGTCTATTGCATAGATCACAGCAGACCAAGTTAAAGCATGTCATATTCAATTGGTATAGACACTATACTGCGCTTTATTTCAATATTTCAAAATATTAGCACCACAGTGGTGTTGTGGCACTAGTCACACAAACCTTTTTTTTTTTAAACATGCAAAAAGTTTGTGTCACTATAGCGCCAATGGAAAAAAAATAAGCTTCTGGGGGGTGTTCAAATAAAGGAGCTTTCACGTACTCAAAAATTGCTACGGCATTTGTGCCGTAGCACACATAGCTCCATAACAAAACCAAGGAGATCTACGGCATGCCGCAGCAGTTTTCGAGTATGTGAACGCGGCTTAACACAAATTACAACAATTTCAAGACAGTCTTTTATTGTATTCTTCATTGTTGCGCTACGACAGTCTTAACCTCAGGGGGCTCTCATGCGCACAGTGAATGTGTTTATTTTTTTCTGCTCTATTGTAAAGTTTTGGCTACTTGCGCAAGAATGAGTTTTAAATGTTAGTAGCCCACTGCAGCGCATGGCTCCGCATAGTGTGCTTGATAAGAAAGCTTGAAATCAAATTAAGCTTCGCAAACACTAGATGACTAATCTGCACACAGTCAATAGAAGCTTTGTTTGCTTTATGAACAAAGATACAAACTTCTACCTCAGATTGCTTGCGAATTGCAATGTTTAAAATTATTTTTAATTCGTTACTGCAACCGGTTTGACTTGTAGTATTGCAAATAAATATCAAATTTGAGATGAGACAAAAAGCAAAATTCTCACTAATTTTGAACAAAAACTCTGCTGCTCCGGCCAATCATGCAGTAGGAACAGCTGTTTTGAGCTCACTATGTGACGTCGCCTTGGGTGCTTTTGGACAAAATGCGCAGATCAGCAGGGGGGTCGATCGTGTAAGCTTTTTTTTTCGTTTAGGGGGGCGTGGCCATCGTTTTCATATCGATAAAGAGGACGAGTTCGATAAGTGCGATCATGTAAGCTTTCGTTTTCAATTCGTGTCGTTTCGAATTCGAGTCGTTTTCAATTCGCATCGTTTTCAACTCGTGTCGTTTTCAAAACGATTCGACGAGGACAAGTTCACACAGCTGCAGTCCAAATTTCTAGGGCTGATAGACCTATCTATTATAGATCTATCATGACTTAATCTAAACTTAGCCTAAGACCGTCTTAATGAAGAATACACTAAGACTGTTTTAATTTTAGGATTGTTGTAAATTTTGTGTTATTTGAAGACCCCCCTCTAAACTGTAGTGATTTTAACACAGCAAGTGCATGCATGCGACATGTTTTATACTAATCTAGTTTCGCTTTGGCTTATATCAAGTCTAACTGAGGGTTAAAATCCGCTATTGAACCAGATGTAATCACTCCCGTTCGTTACAAAAAATGATTGTTAAAATTTGTAAGCAAGAAGCAAAAAACCCCTTTTTAACCAATAGGAAGACGTTTCAGTGAAAAGGGTTTTTTCTAATCCAATCAGAATTCAGAATTCTACCTTCATAAACCGGACGGGGGGTTAGGGGACAGGAATAGTAATTAAATGGATATAAAAATTCACTTCACTCTTTTTAGAGTTTTTAGTTTTCCTTTGGTATGTGTCTAGTTGCATGTCATGTCTCTGAATAATTTTCACCTTTGATGTAAGGAGGCTTCCACATGGTCTAATTTTGCTACAGACTCCATCGCAAGTCTTTCACTTGGGGCTGTTGCGGCGGAAAATTACGTGAATGCCGGAGCAGAATCAAGAAGAATTTGATTTTTTTACGAAGTGACGTAAAACGCTGCAGAAGAAATCGCAAGGTTCTACGGCATAATCAACAAAATTTGCTATGACGTGATATGGCATGATTCCGTAGTGAAAGGGCCTTGCTATTGAAGTAATAAACTACTCTATGTGTTGCCAAGAAAAATTCAACATCAATTTTTAAGATTTGTTTCTTACGGGTAATGCTTAGACTACATTAAGGGCATTGGGTGTAGCACCGGTAGTTGGCAACACTGACGTATCTTAACCATGTTAATTTTTGATCATTGCTCCTCGGAGTAATTTTTATGCTAGAGCTAAGCTGATTGCTGTAGTATTAAGATAATTATTAGCCCAAGTGCAGAATTTGGCTAAATAAAGCCTGATTTAAAGAAAAGTATTTTTTTTTATATTTTAGAAAAATGCATGTAAATTTAAAAAATTACTAAAAAATACTTTTCTTTAAATCAGGCTTTATTTAGCCAAATTGTGCACTTGGGCTACTAATTATCTTCATACTACAGCAATCAGCTTAGCTCTAGCATAAAAATTACTCTAAGGAGCAATGATCAAAAATTAACATGGTGAAGATACGTCAGTGTTGCCAACTACCGGTGCTACACCCAATGCCCTTAATGGCAGTAAAAGCCCTCTCACATAGTTCAAATAGGTACTCCGTACAAAAATGAAACTCTTGTTGATTTTGCTGCGTCCTTCTCGTAATTTTCCAGCACGTCCACCGCAGACAAACAAGAACATGTGAAAGGCTGTAGACTCTGTAGCAATTTTGGACTATGTAATTTCATTTTACTTTTTGTGTGGATTTTTAGTGTTGATAATATTCATTTTTTTTCTGTATATTTCAGAAAAGAAGATTGAAGCCAGGAACACTAGCACTCCGTCAAATCAGACACTATCAGGAAATTACTGACCTTCTCATTCTAAAAGCTCCATTCTACCGTGTGGTAAAGGAAATCATGCAGTGGCTGTACCCTTCTATTGTACTCAGGTTTGTGAAACTGATCTTGGGGTTAGGGTAACCATAAGGTGGGAGGTAATTATGAAACATAAGTTGTTGTTCAGAGCGATTTTTAGTAAAATAACAAACAGTACTAATCTCTATAGGTCACTTGTGATTGTTGAGCTCACTTTGTAAAATTTGAATGGATTAGTCTAATTTGAATTAGTCTAATTTTTATACGTTACTGGATAATAAATTGAAATCAGCAATTTATATAAATTATACCAATTTGAAATTGACAAACTAGCAGCTACTTTGATGATATGTAGTGTTTAACACTGCTCCGGTCTCTTCTACTTTTTTAGAGTGTATCTAAAGAAAAAAAAGTGACACGGAAAACATGTAATTCTGGAGGGTTGCAGTAAATAAATTAGAAATATTGGTATAAGTAATTGGTAATTAGTATAAATGGTAATGGAGTATCGACCTCATTTTTTTTTATTGCAGAAATGGGTAGAGGGTGCAAAGTTATGTTACCCTGATTTTTTTAGAGCCCAGGAACTATTTTTAAATAATTATTGAAAATTCTTTTTGTGATGTCATGAGACGCCGCTCCTTAAGAAAAAGATTGGACTTGCCGCCTCGTGACGTCACAAAAAAGACTTTCAATAATTTTTTAAAAATAGTTTACGGGCTCTAAAAAATCTGAAAAAAATCAGGGCAGCATAACTTTGCACGATCTATCCATTTCTGCAATAAAAAAAAATTGAGGTCGATAGTGTTGATACTCCATTGGCCATGGAAGTCTTGAAGTCTTGCAGTATTCTTCGCTACTGCATTTTATGCAACCTGCTTAAATTTTTGTAGCAGATCGAGCTGCCCAAGTGAGATATTTTAGTATGGCTTGAGCTCCATGTTTAATTTAAATACAGCAGTTTCAAAAATATTCCTTAAATGCAAGTACTAGATAATTGTAGTTCCAGTAATTTAGTCCCCTCCATATTCTTAACGATTATTGTCACCGGAAGTTCCGCCATCTTTCTTTTATGCGCCGCCATCTTCTTTTCATACGCAATACATATGAGTGACAAGAACAAGCACTATTAGGAAAGCAGTGATCAGCACAGTAAGATATGTTAATTTAATAAAATGAATCACTTTAAACACTTTCTCGTGTATTTTATCATCCATCATCCTTGCAAACATTGAAAAACATTTAAATATGAGTGGTAAATAGTTGTACGCTGTTTTGACTCACTAGTCAAAATGATCGCAATTCATTTGTTTTTTCTGCTGAAAAGTGTATAGTTGTTTTTTGACGATTTGGCAACATTGTTATCCCATCCAGTTAAGCTACGAGCAGCATTGCCGAATTGTGCAGTTTTTATGAAGGCTTGTATCTCAAAAAGTAAATGGTTATCTATAATTATTATTTCATCATAATTCTATTTAAAATAATGATTGTTTTTTAAGCTAAAATTTGAATCCATTATTCAGTACCATTACGGAGATTGAAATTTGCATTTGATAACATGCGTTTTTTATATCTCAATTTAAAAAATAATGGCACTGAATTTAGGTGTATTTTATTGCATGAGAATTTTTATTTATTTTTTCTCTATGCAATGCTGAAAAATTGGAGTGATTTACCATTTCCTAAGACCAGTGACAATAATCCTTAAATCAGCTAAGAAATAAAATGTAAATGAAAATATTTCTGGTTCCGTAGAGTGCAACGAGAGGCGTTGGAAGTCCTGCAGGAAGCGTTGGAAGCGTACCTCGTCACCATGTTTGAGGACTCCCAGCTGCTCGCGATCCACAACAATAGAGTAACAATAAAGGAAACAGACATCCAGATGCTTCGGCGACTACGGGGAACTCAAGACGTTGGAAACTGAGACACGGAATGTGTCAGACATTTTGACGATTTCTTATTAAGTCAGCAGTGGTGAAAGTAAGCCGGTGCGCGCCAGTGCGCCGCACTGGTAAGACATTTGACGCCAGTGCGGCGCACTGGTAAGACACTGATCGAAATTTACTAAGAAAATCAATAATTTTTCATGAAAAAACAAACAAACAATATTTGCAAGTGTGAACAGATCACATTATAATCATGCTCAATGCATGTTCTTGTACTTTGATTTTATTTATCTCACGAAGTTTTAACTTGCACTTTCTTTTAAAGCAAAAATTTTGTACCAAAAATATAATTAAAATCTAGTGTACTCTATTTACGTTTATTTTTTTTTTTTTTCATTGCATAAAAGATAAAAACAAATTAATAATTTGTTATATGAAATTGTTGCATTTTAAATAAATAGTAAGTGCTGGAGTAAAACATTATTATAAAAAAGACTATAACGATAAAAAAGTAAATTTTAATATTTTTTCTCATAAACGCCTTTTATATGGCGAGCCTGAGAACAGATTTATTTATTATATTAATTTTTTTAATTTTTTAAAATCAAAGAAATATTTTTTATACATATTTTTTAAATATCTGTATGTTTAATACAGTGTATGTTGTAATTTTTATATCATATAACGTGATAATCATTACCACTTTTTTTTTTAAATTGTAACCTTTCATCCTTTTGGAATATTTTGTTTAAATTACTTTTTGAGACAATTAAAACAATAATTTAATTATTTAAGGGTAAGGTAACGCCACCAATGTTAAAAAAAAATCCCTCTCACAAAAATTCTGAAAAAAATTTAAAATGTTCTCCTCTACACCCCCTATCAGTAGCTAAAATATCAGGTATACAAATACCATCTAGTTTTTGAGTTATGAATTTTTAAAGTTGACCAATTTAACATGGGAGTTTCATTCCTCCATGTTAAAGTAGTCAACTTTAAAAATTTATAACTCAAAAACTAGATCGTATTTGTATACCTGATATTTTAGGTACTGAGTACTGATAGGGGGTATAGAGGAGAACATTTTAAATTTTTTTCAGAATTTTTGTGAGAGGGATTTTTTTTAACATTGGTGGCGTTACCTTACCCTTAAAAAATTGTAACATTTATTAAATTATATAACATTCTAAATTGTGAAACATATTTTCATTGTATTAACACTGCTGCTACAAGACCATAAGGAACATTGAAGTGCTTGTTTGTGATTTTCTTTCATATTAAAAATTATGTTTAAATTTTCATTAGCCAGCACAGGAAATATTTTTGAATATTTTTTTTATTAATTTAATGTGATACTATTTTTTTTTTTTTACTCGGTTAAAAGTTTGAATAAATATTTAATTTTACTAATTTTTTGGGTTAATTCCCTTATGGATTTTCAATATTTTTTTCGGCTTTGTAAAAAAATATTTTATTTGTAAATCGAAAATCTATCATCATAGACTACGTAGGTATTTTTTAATTGGTACCATAGATCAAATGAAGTTTTAGTATAAAGTCTTCTTCTTATCTTATGCCCACGCATTGGCGCTTAAGCCATTTTACTTCTAGTAAGCCAATAGAGAAGGGCTTCTTTCTCTTCTTTCTTCATGTTGCCAGGCAACGAGTCAAGTTCCGCAGTTAATGCTGAGCATCTAAATAGATGCCCTCTGTCTTGATCGAGGTTCTTTTTTACACAATTTACAAATGTCACTATCTTGGATTTTGAATTTCTTCTGGTAGCATCCAAGATAGTCATGGCCTGTGTCTAGCCTGAATTTAGCAGTGTCTGTGAGTCTATAAAAAGTAAAAAGTTGTTTTCTGTGTCATAAATTTGCATGTTAAAATTTAAGCCTCCGAAACACCAACTTTGGGAATCGGGAAGGTTAAAATATTCTTAGAAAATAAATTCTTAAAAAAAAAATAATCGCTCACTCAACTTTAAATATTATAATTTTATAAAGCTTTAGTGCAACTTTTCAATAAAAAAAAAAGCCACGCCCCTTTTTCAAAAAAAAAAAAAAAAAAAATTGCGTGGGGGTTCGGGCCCTTCAGGCCTCTATCTGAATCGCACTGGTTAGAAATTGAAACTACTTTCACCACTGATTTAGTGACACAAAATAATTATAAGTTTTATTTCAAATTATAGTCTGTTCAGTATAATAAAATTTCAGCTCATTTAGCTTGTTTTTTTTGTTTGTTTTGAAGTCTTGTGAATTGTTAATTTTTGGCAAAAAGTTGAAAAAACTGAAGCAGTGAAAGTTAATGATTATGTACATTAAACTGCAAAAAATAATATGGTAAATAAAGTGTAAAATTGAATAAATTTTATGTAAGAATGGCGTCACCATCTTACTGTTAAATTACAAGGGCCACGCCCACCCATGCAAATTAATTATAAAATTTGCCGCGTTTTTGAGCGCCATCAGCGCGCGCGGTGGAATTTTAGTGAACTAAAAATAATCAAAATGGATGCTGTCATCTGTTTATTGCCAAATTTTATGCACGAACAGGTAATTAGTGATTTTCACTGATAAGTTGATTCCAGGTAAGTATTTTTATGTTCATCATTTTTATTTTTGTGTGTCAATTAATTATAAGGTAAGTGGATGAGAGTATTAAAATAGTTTTTGAATGGTCAAAAGTTAAGGTCTATATTCTGTCGAGAAAGCATAGGATATTGACCCTTAACTTTCCCATGCATGTTCCCACTGGCGTTCAAGTAGTTTCTGTCATACTGTTGCTACCCAGCGTGCGCTTGCGCCGCGCCGCCGCCTCAGTGCCCGAGCTAGCTAAGCGGCAGCAAGCCCCCACCATTTCACTCGCAATTCAGGCTGCTCCAGCGATGTGTGCTCGCGCCCCAGCGACCGCTGCAAGGCGTCACCAACTGGAGAAAACAAGCTTCAAGTGATCGCTTTTACTTTGCTTTTCGATCAACTGAGAGTGAATCAGTTTCAAGTATGTATTAATGGTTTACCAGGCGTGTTAAACTTAAAGTTAAAGCCATTCTGTACCACTTTTCTTATTGTAAGAAGTGCCAGAATTTTGATTGCTGAGTCCCTTGATGTTATGTGGCGCGTCTCATCAAGGTAATTAACACTAATTACATATAAGTGAGCATCTCAATTATTTTAACTCAAATATTATTTGGTAACTAATATTATTAATTTCTGCTTACATTATTGAATTCCAAATTCATACTCGTTTTCAACATAAAAAATTAAAACAAATATTTTTTAATTAAATGTTTCTTCGATTAAGCTATTGGAAGGCACTTGCTGGGTTTTTGGCCTGCTTCAGTTGGGAGCCCATCGGACATCTTTGATGACCGCTGGTCACTACCATCTGCTGGCTTACCATCTATTGAGCAATTGTAAAGGTTTTGTCGGGATTGTGACTTGCATTGTCGGAAGCACTTCGGCATATTCGTTGCCGTAGAATCGCTACCGTAGAAGGCTTGTGGCAACCACTGACATCTCTGGCCTACCATTAGTGAGGTTTGGGAGTATTACTGGTCAATTTGGAGACGATTATTCCAAGGCGAGTTTTGAACAATAATAGACCTATCCTAATTAATTAAACGAACTCTCATCCGCATTAGCATATTATTTTACTATTATTTTATTGCCTATACGCACATTAATAGTACTGAAGTTTAATGTAAAGGTTTACTGTGAGCTACATCGTGTACTGTACCATCTAGTACATTAAAAGTAAATACTCCTAGACATCTGATTTTCATTTCTTTGCATTAGGACCTGGAGTTCATCTTGATTATAATTATTTCAGCCTACGGTATTAGGCAGTTATAGTCGGGATATGTACTAGTATTGTGTGACGTTAGCCCAGCTGCACCATTTCAGGCCATAAGCAGCGAAGTAGAGGGGGAAACGGACGGAGCACCTTACAGTAAATGGGGGCCTGTGCCGGTCTAGTACTACGTTAGGTACATAACATTATAGTACGATATAGCGAGCGGTGAGAGTTCATTGTTGGTTAGTAAGCTACATGCTTTACCAAATTATTTGAGTATAAGTGTGGTGTAAAGGGTTACAGGCACCTCACAGGATGTAGTCCGTATTATGTTCCGAACGTTCGGAACCTTCGATTTGGCGTCCCGTAATTATGTTCTGAATGTTCAGAACCATTTCCAAGGTTACCCGAAGTGAGTCAGCTGACTTCACAAAAAAGAGGTTCCGAGTGTTGCGAACTTTTCCTCCGAACCATAGCCCTCTGGTGGAAGGCCAAGACCAGCAGGGGCGATCGTCAACTGTCAAGATATTAGCCGTCTGAAATTTAAAAAATAACACGCAAAGTAATGGGGAGGAAATATTTTTTTAAAAATATTTACCTGATATTATTGAAGGTATCTTGTAGTGCGATACTACTTTAATGTAGTCTCCTGCGTGCTGATTATTTTATTTAGTTGATAAATATTATACTAACTGAGAAATATTACGGTAAAGTCAGGGCGGGAACTTAGTTATATCTTCCAAGCCTTGGATATGTATCATGACGTCACGGAATATTGAAAATGCAAAAAAGTGCTTGCATCAACTTTCATATATTATTTTCGATGTAGTTATAACTTTACTTGATATACAAAGTAAAGAAATTGCAATTAAGTAAAGTGAAAGTCACTCGCTATGAAGAAAGGTTTTCAATGTTTATATGACGTCATCGCCAGTAAACTGACTTTTTCCTTCGCGGCTTCGCGCATGCGCAGATGTAACAGAAGTCGGGTTCATAAAACATTAATTGGAGTGTATTAATATTGTTTTTGCGTGAAAAAGAAGGTTGTTACGCAAGATTAGACTATATTAGAGTTAAACTAGTTTCGTTTTCAAAACTCTAGCACACAGCGCAATTGTCGTAAACCGCGACCAATGTGAAGTCCTCTCCCATTTGATTACACGCAAAGCTGCTGCTCAGTAGGACGGCTATTGAAAAGTGGGCGCGGTCAGGTCTTGGCCTTCCACCAGAGGGCTATGTCCGAACCATCGGAACTAGAGTCAGCTGATCACAATTTTTTGGGGTAAATTTGAAAAGTACGTAACAAACCTGTGCAACCTACGTGATAACTGTTTGATTTGAGGTAAATCTTTGCTTAATTGGTGATCAATAACTGTTACGTGAGTTTTATGTTAAAATTTCTGAAGCCAGTGAACAGTTCTCTCTTTTTCGTATTTTTTTTTAAACTGATGCGTATTACCGCGAAAAAGATGTTCTTAAAGTGGTCCGTTATCTGATGTTTTGAAGTCAATGTTTTTGTTCAGAGTCGGTCCGTAATCACTCATATGTTCTGAACGTTCGGAACCTAATACGGACTACACCCACAGATAATTGTGGATGGAGCGCAAACCGGTGAGCAGACCACTAGAGGGAACAAGGCTCTAGTATTAGCCATGATTACACCACCGCAGATGGCGGTGCCCGAATGTTTCCTGGCAGTTTTACAAACCCGTACTTGTACGGAATGATGACAACCAAGCAAATTTGGGAGTGGACTACCATATTATACCGGTAGTATTCTTTGGTAAATGGAAGGATACCACGACATGAGACCGACGGCTCCGGTCAGAGCCACACCCACACACACCAACTACCAGCACGTGGAAAATTCTCCTACCGTGCCACAGGGGTGCAAATGCCGCCCATCCGTATAATTTTAGATGTGAATTACATGACTCCCACTATGAGCAACGGGAGCAGCGACGTGAAGGAGAAGAGGTACTACACTAGGAGGAATGTCAGCTGCGAGACAAATGACGTAATGTTGAGCAGCTGAGGCCGGCAAATCACCACCAAGCCGGGCACAGCACTCACCAGATGAGTGCACGTAGACATGAAGAAAATAAGAAGGAGATAAATCATAAGCAACGCCAATGCGTCGACGAATGTAATCGCTACAGCGCCATGCGGCAAATCTGGAACTATTTTAGGCTCTAGCGGCGTTGTCATCCGCTTCGCTGTGTCTTAACAAAAAAATTAACCACGCTTAAACTGTTGGTTCTAAAATTCTTAAAAAAATACTAGTTTATTAACAAATTCTTCATTTATTAGAAATTCAAGTGCATTTCGTTCTAAAATGAATATTGCCTGCGATATTTGCCTCCAAATATGACAATGTTATTCTTACGAGGAGTCGAGCCTAAATTAGTTCCGAAAAGCGCCACGGCCGTTACACTTTTGCCGCAACCGACACAACGTTAATACCAGCTTGTTTGGGTTCCTTCCTTTTTCTTTCATGCACGTAGAGCAAGTCATCGTTGAAAAAGAGGGCAGCAATACAGATCCAAGATAAAAAATTTCAGAGTCAACAAGGTAGGGGAAACCAGTGGCAACAAGGCAACCCCAGAGGAAGGCAACGCAAGTCATAGTGAAAAACTAACGACAAGTAGCTCAAAGCTAACACATCAATTTCAGCCAACGAGAACAGATCTGGACAGTGCAGAGCTAGCTCGTCGCAAAGTTTCTCCAATCTTCAGCATGGCTTCGGAACAAATTGCAAATGAGCTGTTGTCATTTCTGTCAACTTCCCCCCTACCCAGTCAGCCAGGCATCAATGCCAATTCATTTTTTTCTCAGAGAAGCACAATCTTTTCAACAGTAAAACGAAAGTTGAGAACTTTTGTCGGAGTTGACCAAGCTTCGGATGTCTTGGATTTGGGAATGAGCCACAGTTTTGAAGACATCGATCAAAGCTGCTGAATCGTCGGAAAGAGTGCCCAAAGTCACACAGGAGCACCATCGTCACCTTTTCTTTCCAACACCTTTCCTTTTTCCTTCTATCTCCGCATCGAAAACTTTCCGGGCTTATGTGATGTTGTTGGTAGTTGTGCAGTACACTAGGCGCGAGACGCGGCACGGCACCACAGCAGCAACATTCTCCCTACATCAAGACCAGCTCAAGTTCTGCGAGATTCTCAAGCGGGAAGTCAGACCCGTATCTGACGAAGAAGATGGCCTGCTGAGTTCGAGTCGACCCGAAGATCTCGCAATTTCCCCAAAATTTCCCCTATCAAATTTTCTTGCCATTTTTCAGTAAAGTAAAGTTCCCAGATTGTTTTCTAAATTTCCCTTGTCATTTTTTAGTAATTTTCAGTCCCAATTTTTGTGCAATTAAAGGTAATGTGTTAGAAACGGATTGTCAGTCTGTTCCAATTTTTTTCTACGTGTATGTGCAAATAGCTCAGGAAGAGAGCCGAAGACAAAAACCGCTGGTAATTATAACTCGCGGTGTGTAATCGGTTAATCGCGATAGGTTAATTTTTGTGTGTTTTCTAGGAAGTAAGTCCCATACGGACGGCTGGAAACTTTTTCTAGCATTTTGTTTTAAGGTGGATGAGTTCCATGTAATACAAATTGTGTGTCTTAGTATGTAAAAGACCTGGTCAATTATCAGTCAAAATCAGAGGGGGGTTATGTAAGAATGGCGTCACCATCTTACTGTTAAATTACAAGGGCCACGCCCACCCATGCAAATTAATTATAAAATTTGCCGCGTTTTTGAGCGCCATCAGCGCGCGCGGTGGAATTTTAGTGAACTAAAAATAATCAAAATGGATGCTGTCATCTGTTTATTGCCAAATTTTATGCACGAACAGGTAATTAGTGATTTTCACTGATAATTTGATTCCAGGTAAGTATTTTTATGTTCATCATTTTTATTTTTGTGTGTCAATTAATTATAAGGTAAGTGGATGAGAGTATTAAAATAGTTTTTGAATGGTCAAAAGTTAAGGTCTATATTCTGTCGAGAAAGCATAGGATATTGACCCTTAACTTTCCCATGCATGTTCCCACTGGCGTTCAAGTAGTTTCTGTCATACTGTTGCTACCCAGCGTGCGCTTGCGCCGCGCCGCCGCCTCAGTGCCCGAGCTAGCTAAGCGGCAGCAAGCCCCCACCATTTCACTCGCAATTCAGGCTGCTCCAGCGATGTGTGCTCGCGCCCCAGCGACAGCTGCAAGGCGTCACCAACTGGAGAAAACAAGCTTCAAGTGATCGCTTTTACTTTGCTTTTCGATCAACTGAGAGTGAATCAGTTTCAAGTATGTATTAATGGTTTACCAGGCGTGTTAAACTTAAAGTTAAGGGTAAGGTAACGCCACCAATGTTAAAAAAAATCCCTCTCACAAAAATTCTGAAAAAAATTTAAAATGTTCTCCTCTACACCCCCTATCAGTAGCTAAAATATCAGGTATACAAATACGATCTAGTTTTTGAGTTATGAATTTTTAAAGTTGACCAATTTAACATGGGAGTTTCATTTCTCCATGTTAAAGTAGTCAACTTTAAAAATTTATAACTCAAAAACTAGATCGTATTTGTATACCTGATATTTTAGGTACTAAAAGGGGGTATAAAGGAGAACATTTTAAATTTTTTTTAGAATTTTTGTGAGAGGGATTTTTTTTAACATTGGTGGCGTTACCTTGCCCTTAAAGCCATTCTGTACCACTTTTCTTATTGTAAGAAGTGCCAGAATTTTGATTGCTGAGTCCCTTGATGTTATGTGGCGCGTCTCATCAAGGTAATTAACACTAATTACATATAAGTGAGCATCTCAATTATTTTAACTCAAATATTATTTGGTAACTAATATTATTAATTTCTGCTTACATTATTGAATTCCAAATTCATACTCGTTTTCAACATAAAAAATTAAAACAAATATTTTTTAATTAAATGTTTCTTCGATTAAGCTATTGGAAGGCACTTGCTGGGTTTTTGGCCTGCTTCAGTTGGGAGCCCATCGGACATCTTTGATGACCGCTGGTCACTACCATCTGCTGGCTTACCATCTATTGAGCAATTGTAAAGGTTTTGTCGGGATTGTGACTTGCATTGTCGGAAGCACTTCGGCATATTCGTTGCCGTAGAATCGCTACCGTAGAAGGCTTGTGGCAACCACTGACATCTCTGGCCTACCATTAGTGAGGTTTGGGATTATTACTGGTCAATTTGGAGACGATTATTCCAAGGCGAGTTTTGAACAATAATAGACCTATCCTAATTAATTAAACGAACTCTCATCCGCATTAGCATATTATTTTACTATCTATACGCACATTAATAGTACTGAAGTTTAATGTAAAGGTTTACTGTGAGCTACATCGTGTACTGTACCATCTAGTACATTAAAAGTAAATACCCCTATACATCTGATTTTCATTTCTTTGCATTAGGACCTGGAGTTCATCTTGATTATAATTATTTCAGCCTACGGTATTAGGCAGTTATAGTCGGGATAAGTACTAGTATTGTGTGACGTCAGCCCAGCTGCACCATTTCAGGCCATAAGCAGCGAAGTAGAGGGGGAAGCGGACGGAGCACCTTACAATTAATTGAATAATTTCTTAAGTTATGCATACATACGTAGATTGTATCCTATATTATTACGTCTAAAAAGTCTAATTGATAATACAAGATGATGATGCTTTTTTAAAAATATATTATAGCATTAGGAGTAAGGTAACACGGCCAATGTTAAAAAAAAACCCTCACATGAAAATCATGAAAAAATTTAAAATGTTTTCCTCTACACTCCCTATCAGAAGCTAAAATATCAGACTGTATACAAATACGAGCTAGTTTTTGAGTCATTAATTTTTAAAGTTAATTAATTAAACATGGAAGTTCCATTTCTCCATGTTAAAGTAGTCAACTTCAAAAATTCATAACTCAAAATCTAGCTCAAATTTGTATACCTGATATTTTACCTACTGATAGGGGATGTAGAGGAGACCAAAATATGTTTCATAATTTTCATGTGTGGGATTTTTTTAACATTCGGCGTGTTACCTTACTCTTAAATACTCTTTTGCTTGTAGTATTTGAGGTTCTTATTTCCATCAAAATGTTGTTTAGTCATTGAATTGCATTTACAGGTAACAACATATTAATAAAAATTTAGGAGAAATAATAGCTAGGAGACAATTGAAAAAAACATTTCACTTTTATTCCATGTTAAATCATCACAATGTGCTGGTAATTCCCCTTTTAAAATTAAAAAGATGTGGTGCTCAGGTGACCAGGGTGATGGTCCACTCCTCGGCCATGCTCACCCCGGGCTTGCGCACCACCAGCAGCCGTTTGTGAGGGTTGAACGCCAACTCGAGCTCCTTCTCTCCCACACCTGCGAAAACATCACTCACTGTAAATCCCAATCTGTCATTGATACGTATCATATAAATCAAAGTAAAAGTGTTTGAAAGAAAATAGTGGTCTCTGCCAGGAATTGAACCTGGGACCTTCCAATTTCCGTTTGGATGCTCTTCCACTGAGCTACTGGAACCCACCACTGAATTCTAAACTTTTACTTGTAATTATGATACTCAAAGCAGCACACTGCTGCTCCCTCTGTTGTCCCACTAGCTTATCAAGCCAAGACGCATCTCAAAAGCCCTGATAAGCTGGTGGTTGACTGATGGGACAACACAGGGAGCAGCAGTGTGCTGCTTTGAGTATCATAATTACAAGTAAAAGTTTAGAATTCAGTGGTGGGTTCCAGTAGCTCAGTGGAAGAGCATCCAAACGGAAATTGGAAGGTCCCAGGTTCAATTCCTGGCAAAGACCACTATTTTCTTTCAAACACTTTTACTTTGATTTATATGATACATATCGATGACGGAAAAAGCACATTGGAATTAATTAAACAAACGTCATCTGATAAAGATGACATCTAGTATACAGACTATAAAAAATCTAAAAAGTATTTGAAAATCACTGATTGTTTCTCTGTGCACCTCTTACAGTTCAAGTGGATTGTTAATGAAGTCTGAAAATATGCCCCTAGCTTTGGCGAAAGTCAATATTAACCCATACATTATCAACGACTTTGTGTAATTTTGTCACGTTATACTGAGGGGAGGGGGGGGGGGGGGGACCACCCACTACTTAAATAACATGTTTAAAAAATATTCAATTTAAGGAAAAATAAACCATTTAGGTTGTGATATATTATTTAAAAGAAAAGGATAGGGATAACCAGCAAGGCCTTATTTGATCGAGAAGTCAAAGCAGGAGAAAATCTTGCAATCACAGTTTCACTAATTAGTTAAATTATAAAGAAATTTCGCATTGTCTAGATGCTTCATTGAAAAAAGTTTTTTTTCTCACCATTTTTTTATTTTTTTTTTTTGTGGAAATACAATACATTACTTGTTGGTTAGATTGTAAATGTTTTCAGAATCATTTTTATTAAAATTGTTATCTCCACACTTTCCCCCCTTTAAGAGTCACATGTTGTCTTCCCCCACTCCCTTCCCCCCGTATGCTAGAGTTAGTAAATTTAATCACAAAAACAATGAAAAATATCAAAAGATCACAACAAAAAGCCAAGACCGACAAGGCTGTTTTTAAATTTGTTTTTAATTTTGCCATTAATATTAATGAATTTTGTAAGTCCGACATTATTTGAGGTCATGCCTGCAAAAATGCACATTTCCGACTTAACTTTCTGCTTTCAAAAGCGGAAATGATGTAAACGGAACAGAAATATAAAATTTGATCAAGTACAGTCTAAACGATTTGGAGGGTGAGAGCACAGCTGAGAACTTGGAAGACTTACTTTTGTTGGTGAGTAATACTTTAGACGGTGCGCTCCTCAGCCCGAGAATCACGACTCTCTCCAGCCACGCCTTGGTGGTGAAATGTGCCTTGTCCAGGAACCTGACGACCAAGAAATTGATCTCGTTGTAACAAATTGTGACTCTCGTGAAGAATTCATAAAAAACAAACTAACAAATATTTTCTGTGAACGATTCTAATTTGCCAAAAAGAACTTACTGTTAGTAAAAGTTGTAAGATTGCTGAACAATTTAATTTTTACCAAGTCAAATGCTGAAAGTTGGACTGTGAAGACATTATATCTATTTACTGAAAACTTACAGAAAAGGCTCAAGTCCATTTTCCAACAATGGATAACATGAATAAAATTTTTTATTGCAGAAATAGAGGGTAGCAAATATTGTTGAATTCCTTTTCAGACCTTTTAGAGCCCGGGAACTATTTTTGAAAAATTATTGAAAGTGCAGAGAGAGGCGCCACTTCTTAATAAAAGGATATGAACTAAAAGAGGCGTTAAACCTGAACTTGGTAAAACTTTTTAGGCCTGTAAAAAATGTGAAAACTTTCAAGGTATTATAATTTGGTACCCTCTATTCATTTCCGCAATAACAAACTTCTTGCAGATTGTCCGTTAACAACAACTTTTTTTAAAGACAAGTCGCCTTCACGTTGAGGTCTCACCTGGAGGAGAGTTGGTGTCCATCAAAGTTGAGTCCCAGGTGGAGGTGCTGCCCCTCTTGGTATGAGAAAGACTCTCCGTCGTCAATGTAGAGCTTGCCGCGAGCCGTGCCCTGCAGTCACGATATAGTGGCATGTCAAAAAATTATAAATATTTTTACATATTTAAACATACTTTTAATTCATCAAATTTGACTTGAAGCTTGCACTGATGTGATTATTTTGATTAAAGTCTAAACTAGTTTTCACAGGAGTTGGTTGACTCACATTTGCGTCTAGGGCCACCACCAGCGTGAACGGGTCCTCATGAGTGAGCACAGACGAGCGACGAATCCGTTCCTTCTTGGGGAGGATGGTGCCGCCTCGCTGATACACCGGGATCTGAAACAATACCAGAAATCAAACACGCTATCGGTATGTCCGGGATCTGAAATACCAGTAATTAAATACGCTACCGGTGTGTTTTCTAAGAAACTTTTGTGATGCGTTGCCCCTGCTGTTTTACCCTAAGTGTTATTACATCATGCAATGTCGAGAAATAAAAAATAAATAAATAAATAAAAAATAACCTTGACACCATTTCACCCTTTTGGGTGTGGCCAGGCCGATATTTAGCCTTGTCAGTAAGAGTTATCTTGCGACCATGCTGGGGGCTTACCAGGCTCCCAGAATCTTTTCTGCACTCTTCTGGGCTCCTACTACCAGATCTGTGCAGCCTGCAGTAGCAGTGCAAGACTGCAGGGCAGCGGAGTATAGACAGTCGTAAACTGCCTTCCTCCTACCAACTCCATAATCTAGTAATCAGTCACACCCGTCCTAAGTCACGAAAAGTCTGCCGTGTTCGGGTATTGAACCGGGGACCTCTCGGACCAGAGCCAGGGGAACTAACCACTACACAACATAGTGTAAACAAAAAATAAATAAATGCCTTTGAACTTTTTGAATATATTTTTTAAAATGTGTGGCCATTAAAAAAAATATATATATCCCCTCCCCCCCTCCCTAATGTTTCACCAGTAATACCATTATGTTTTCTTTTCAACTAAATAAATGTTACTTTGTCATTAGGTGTAAGAATCAGTTGTCCTACAAATGTGCAATAAAAAGCTACTGTTATTTTCTGTTCTATTTCATAAATTAGAGACTAAAACCAAACGTATAATTTTCAAAGATAATCCAACTCACCTTCGACTTGGTGACCGGTATTTTCTTGATGCCGTGGTGCGACACAACGACCTCCAACGTGTCGGCATCGTACCAGACCTCGTTCTCTCCCGGGAAGTAAACGGTCACCTCCGTGGCCCCCTGCTCTGTCACAGGGTGCACCAGCAGCACGTCACCTGGAATTGCCAGGTCACTTTTAACTGGGGAGGCTCCATCTCGTTGAATACAAATAGTAGTAAATTAAAGAATGAACAACCTGCATGAAATATTTTTATTGCAAATTTGGATATAGGACCTTCAGTTACTTTTTGTCAATTTTTTTTTTTAGATATTTCTGAACCCTCTACTCTGTAAACACAAGAGCTACAAATGTGTTGGATCAGCGCTGGCCCAGTACTGGCACAGGACTGATCCAAGAGATCCAAGAGCACAGGGTCGACGGAGCTATGTTTATTGAGTAACACCCTTAAAATCATCCTGCAAAAAGTTGTGACGTCATGCAATTATTAACACACAGGCATAGGGAAAGACGTTGTATTACTATGACATCACAGAATCTTTCCCCTTCATTTTAAGGGTGTCAGATGGTTCAGCAAGATCTGACAAAAACTAACAATACGAAACTCGAGGTCTTCTATCCAAATGTGTAATAACAAATGTCAATCAGGTTGTTCATTTGAAAATTGGAAAAGGATCATATTGACGTGATAGTGGAAAAATATAGTAATTCCATTGGTAAGCTGGAAAAAAAAAAAAAAAAAAAAAAAAAAAATGAACTCCATTGGTAGACAAAATGAAGTTTAGATATTTGTCCACTACTACGTCGATATGTGTTTGCAAACATTCATGAAAATAGCTCACTTCTAGTAGGACAGTGGCACAGAACACACTGGGGTACTTACCGAGAAGGTACTGATCCTCTATGGTAAAGCAGGCCTTGTCGAGAGGGTACTGGTACCAGAGGGGCCTCATCACGGGGGCCCCTGTCGTCTCGTGCTCATAGAACAGGGTGTACCACAAGGGCAGCAGCTCGTACCGCCTGCGTATTGCGGCACGAACCAGTCCGGTAGTCTCGGGGTCGTAGAGCCAGGGTTCACGTCGCTTGGTGTCGATGTGGGAGTGAGCGCGCATGAACGGTTGGAACGCTCCCGCCTGCAAACCAACCGTTATATATAAGGGGGCATTCACAAAGCCTTAAGGCCACATTTAAGGCTCGATAATTTAAAGCTTGATTTTAGACGTGTTTTTTAGACCCAAAATTTCTGGTCTTAAATTATTGAGCCTTAATTGTGGCCTTAAGGCTTTGTGAATGCCCCTTATAATGTTTTATGTAATCAAACCAACCGTTATATCAAGTAACGTTTTATGTATGATTATTTATCTTTTAATGTTTTAAATTAATAAAATTTGAATAAGACAATGATAGAAAAGTTGATATTTCATAGTAAATAATTAAAAAGAGCTTTCTTTTCAACTGGTATCATTTTCATATCATATTTATATCATTATAAAGAGATTAAATTTTTAAGACAAATAAAAAAAAAAACTTGAGAAAAGGACTTGAAACACCAGCTTACTACTAATCGAAAAGTCACAGCAGCTGAAAATCTTGTGGTCGCAATTCACTTGAAAAATGATTTAAATGCAACTAAAACGTTGACTCTACTTGCAACTGATGAAGCATTTCAATCAACGCGAAAATTTTTACATAATATAAATAATTTTCAAAGTAAACCTGTCACCACAAGATTTTCACTTACTTGGACTTTTTAGATTAGTTAGGTCTTGCTGTTTATCCGTAAAGAGATTTAGAACAATTATATATTATATGCACATTGAAAGCAAACTGGCTTAAAAGCTGAAACAATGCTGCCAGACACACGGCATCTCTCTGCACAGTACCTGGTACCAGCGGTAGAACAGCTCTGCGTCTGGGTACTTGAAGAAGCCACCGATGTCTGCGCCGCAGAACGGCATGCCGGCGATGGACACGGAGAGGCACATCGGTATGGTGGCGCGCAGATGGCCCCACTCAGCCGCGTTATCGCCGGTCCACACCGCGGCGTAGCGCTGCGAGCCCACGAAGATTGCCCGCGTCAAGATGAACGGACGTAGCTTGCCCTGCGACCTGCGCAGCATCCCCTCATGCGTGCTCATCACCTGCAAATATAATATACATGACATGTTTACTGAGCAAAACATCATAAATTCTTGTTTTTTTAATAAAACCCTATTGGGTACTTCTACTTACTAATTATATACTACTCTTAAATCCCGAACCTTTCGAAACCCTAACTCAAGCGTTTCGCGGGCTCTTCCGAAAAGGGGGCGGCCACAGCCTTGCAATCCATCCCGGCATTTGCCTGCGACTGAGAGAAATGTGGAAACCTCAGTCAGGATGGATGCTACATCTTTTGTCAATGAAAAACATCATAATACATAAAGTAAAAACATCATAATACCTATAGTAAAAACATCATAATACCTATAGTAAAAACATCATAATACATAAAGTAAAAACTCGTTATACGAAACTTGTTTTTAGGTAAAACTTGATTTTCAGTAAAGGTCCCATAAAAAATAATTAGCATGGGTGGATAGGAAAAACTTGATATAAGGTAAACCTACTTTCCCGATCAAGTTCTTTGAATTTACGTAATAACATGTTTTTACTGTAACAATTTCACTGTAACAAGTTTTTACTGTATGTATAATTTACGTAATACCATGTTTTTACTGTAACAATTTTACTGTAACAAGTTTTTACTATAAATATAATTTACGTAATAACATGTTTTTACTGCAACAATTTTACTGTAACAAGTTTTTACTGTATGTATAATTTACGTAATAACATGTTTTTACTGTAACAATTTTACTGTAACAAGTTTTTACTATATGTAGAATTTACGTAATAACATGTTTTTACTGTAACAATTTTACTGTAACAAGTTTTTACTGTATGTATATACAAACAATGCGTGGTGAGTGACTAAAAAAGGAGATCCCATTCAATAGTCATGTACGGTTGAAATGTAATACAGTAGTATATACAGTATATGCAATGGAAATTTCTTATTGCTCAGTTAGGGCCAATTGAGTTATGTACATACATAACATACATACATACATAACATGACGCCATATCCCTTTACGGGGTAAGCCAGCAGCATTATTACCTCGGTCGTCTACAAATTGCCCTCCAAAGCACTCGATTCTTGCATACTCCACTTGCTTCAGTAATACTCATAACACTCTTTTGCCTACTGTGTTTTCAGTAGATAAATATGTTATTAATATTTTTCTACAGTGTAATCAGTAGCACAGCATTGTTACCTCCTAGTCGGTAAAACACAGGCAACGCTAACATAGCCCCTGAGGCAGTTCCTGCACAGAAATCCTGGCTCAAGAGAGTGGGTTAGCGGCTAAAGTCAATGCAAAAGTCTGGTCGGCAGGGCAGGCCGTTAGCAACTCCATCATTGTATGTCCTCGGTACGTGAGGTCTAGTAAGCCTGACTACTTAAAATTTCATCTCACTAAAAAGCAGTTAAAAGTTGAGTTATGTATTGTCAATATTTTTCAGATATTTTAAATTTACACCCTATAACACTCTACAAATTGATGGGAAGAATGCTGTGTTGTCATATTCATGCAGTGTCCTTCTCTATGCTTGAGTGTTAAACATCACGTAAATTTTCACGGTGTCAGAGGGTTAAGTGACAATTAATCACAAATTACATGATAAATAATAAATTAAATATAAGTTAAATTAAGTTAAATATAAGTCAAATTAATTAAATAAATAAATTAAGTGAAGTCAGCCCAAAATATTTACCAAAATAATTATGAAAATTAATGTTGAAAGGTGAAAATTTGGCACACTTTTTTAGGTAAAGTGAACATCTCGTTGTTTGTAAAGAGGACAACACGGGACACTTGTTGATGTTAAAACTTTTGGAAAATAACCGTTAATTATGAAAGTTGAACAGGTAACTAGCGCCTATGTTCTCTGTTCTGGTGGTGAAACATCATCCCACGTTTAACAATGAAAAAGACCACACATTACAAACAATGTGTTACCTGCAGCAGTCCGTAGAGGTTGTGTACGTCTCGGTGCTCCCAGTCCCCGTGGTGCACGCAGTCCTTGGGCATGGTGACCTCGGGACCGTTGAACACCGAGGGCTCGTTCATGTCGTTCCAGAGGTGCGTGTCCAGCGTGCTGCCGGGGAAGTTGGAGAGTTCGTAGCGGGAGGCGTAGTAGTCGCGCACCACCGGGTTGAAGAAGTCGAGGTAGCTCGCCGCACCCGGCCAGCACCAGCCTGCGCACCAACGAGAATTAACTGGTTAGTTGGTTATCAACGGTGGAACTTATTTTTTAACATTGTTCACAGTGCTTTTTGGAGCTCCTAATACCAAGTCTGCACGCCAGACAATTAAGTACCGTTTCTCAGTGGGGCACACATCTTGTTTGCACAACATCTGCGGTCTTAATCACCCCAACGGAGTATAGACAGCCGTAAGCTGCCTTCCTCCTACCAACTCTTTCGTCTAGTAGCCAGTCACACCCATCCCAAGTCGTGAAAAGACTGCCGTGTTCAGGATTTGAACCGGGGACCTCTCCATTAAAGTAAAAAAATCAATATTTTGAACCCGTTGATACACAAAACTCAGTTTTAAGTAAAGAAGACCCATCAATAATTATTAGCATTGCGGTTATAGGAGAAACTTGAGTAAGGTAATACTCAATAAAAGGTAAACCTAACTTCCTGGGTCCCTTGACTTTACATAATAACTAGTTTTTTTTTAATTGATTAACTAATTAAACATTAAGTGTGATAATGCAGTAATAGTTCATTGCACGTTTTGATTTTTTTTTTTTTTTTTTTTTATTTCAAAGCTAAATATTCAGATATTACGTTGGTAGTGTCTCTGCGCATGTGCAACTTAATAGTTATATAAAATATTGTACAATTTACAGTATCGGAAGAAACCACCAGATGGCAGCAGATTTGCTGGAAGGTCAAAATTGAGCTGCGAGCCAATCAGCAACCGGATGAATTATTTGAACATTTTATCTATCTTTGCACCTGAGTGTAAAATAATTTTGAAACTTGATTCTTTTTGAACTGCCACTACCTTTTTCATTCTAGTTTGATATTTACACTTCCCGAAGCAAAGAGCAAAAAAACTAAATAGGTTTTCTGGTTTCAGCTTGTTTTCAACACTTTTAGCAAATCTGCTGCCATCTGGTGCTAAAAATTCAAACTAAAAAGCAAAAACGCCAGGATTTCAGTATCACAGCGGCAATGGAAAAAGGGATCTACGGTCCTATATCTATTCTTCTTGCTGCAACGTCTAATATGTGCAAATTAATGCAATAATATTTCTTGGTCGTTGAGAAATACTCTTTTTATTCCAAAGACAAACATCCAGATATTCCATAAGTGTCTCTGCGCATGTGCATGGGTATTTGAAAGTACCCTCCAACATTGCCAAATATCTCAGGTGGAAAAATATCTAGATATTTGGCTTAGGAGTAAAACTAAATGTAGTAAGTTTACCATAATTTGAACTACCATGTATTATCTTGATTACCCAAGTACACTCTAGTGTGATTCGTGTGTAACACATTTCAAATCAAATAATATGCGTACACTGCCCTGTACGTACATTGTTCAGTGTGTCATGTTTAGAAAGAAGCATTCAGATTGATATCTACAAATTAATTTAATTCACCCTTACAATACTAGACACAAAAAATGTACTCTGGTGGATAAACAAAATTCTGTATTTGCTGAAAGAAATCCCCAGCATCAATGTGCCAAGATTTATGATTTTCTTGATGAAAAGCATCAAGAGTAACACATTTTTTAAATCAAAACTAAAATTAATATTAAAAAGGAATTTTAACCCATTAGTGCCCAGTTTCTTTTTTACTAAAATTTGAGCTCTAAATTGACTAACTTTGAAAAATTCCTGTGCTCTCACATTTTGACCTCAAACTTTGAAACTTGGACAGGGAACAGGACAAACCTTTTTCTTTAGGAAAAAGGTACCTGAAATGTCTTGAACCCTTTTTCAAGGTCAGGGTGGGCTCTAAGGTACAACTACTTTTGGACAAAAAATTGTCTTGAATTTTTTCAAATTTTTGGGTATTAATACTTGAACATACATTAAAACCAAATATGACATTGTGAAGGTTGTGACCTCCCTCTTTGACCCTGATTTGTTTCTAGTGTGTATTTAGAGCATTTTTAGCTTCAAAAATGAATTCAGAAGGGTCAAATTAGTATAGAATGATGTATCACACAATTCTCTGTGTTGGTACCTAAGTCAGGGTCCTCTTGACTCTGAAAAAGGGTCAAGTCTAAAATGCAACAACAAAGACAAACAAGGTATCAAATCCTACTAATTTGGACATTGTGAGTTCAAATTTGGCACCAAAAATGCTCTATATGTTAATTTGACAAATGTCAGGTCAAATTCAGGGTAAAAGGTTACCGGAAATGACCTCTCAATACGACCATTATAAATTTTATATTTTTAAAGGTGTAAATTATTTTTTTCAAATTTTTAGTTGGTAGGGTTATACCCGTTCCCTCAAGGTACCCTGAGGACCCTGATATGCACTCAGGATACATGGCTCATATATTTAGATGACCTGTATGTAAAGTCAACTACCCTGAAAATTTATTTCACCAATTTCATGTATCATACCCTGAATTGTAAAATGTCAGTACCCTGAGGAATTGGGGTACCTCCATTTTGGGGTGGGTCCAAAAAGAGCCCAAATGGAGCCTCTGGGCACTAATGGGTTAATATTAAGATGATTTTTTCAAATATATTGCCAGAAAATTGTTTACAATTTTAGATTTCTTTGTTTGATATATATACAGTATATATATTTTTTTTTCTTCCAGTGATTTTGTAACATATGTATATTGACCAATACCAATATTATGTATGTATGTATTGTTTTGTATGTTTAAATGCATGTATGCTATGTTTCTTGACATGATCAATGTTGTCTTGTACGACCTATATGCTCAAACAAAAGAAAATAAAAAATATAGTAAAGATTGCTTCAGCATCTCGCCTTGATTAGCATAAAAATTACATGTTAGTAGCCATTGCCCTTATACTGTAGGTCTGTACTGTCGGGTTTTTTAAAAATGCCTATTGCCTGGTAGATGTTGCAACATAGCCGACTCAGCTTACATGGTGATAATAAAAAACATTGTTGTCAATATCGATGAACTCTATGTCAGGTAAATTCTGAGCTCCCAACGGTACCTGTAGTGTCCTACCGCCTCATTTTGAGGTCACTCACCCTCGTAGTCGTTGTGGTCCTTGTTCCTGACGTAGTAGCCCTGCGCGGTGGCCTCGTCGTGCAGGAAGTAGCCGGTCTCCCTCTTGATGTGCGGGTCGATGATCACCACCATCTTGTGGCCCTTCGCGGTCAGGTTGTGGATCATGTCCGTGGGCTGGGGAAACTTGGAGTGGTCCCACGTGAAGTACCTCAACATTGACAATTTGACACGTTTACTTTATTTATTCACATTAAATACCAGGTGGTACAAACTAGATTTAAAATAATTAGATATACAGTATCTGGAATAAATAAATAAATAAATAAATAAATAAATAAATAAATAAATAAATAAATAAATAAATAAATACTGACATTCACACACAGAATGATACAACAAAATCAATTTGTACAAAAAATGATTAAAAAATTTTTAAATATAGAAAATATTAAAAGTATTAAAAATAAGAATTTACACCTTCATTATTGTTAATATTTAGGGACCGGATTTTTAAGCTGCAACGATTTTTAAATTTACATAGCACGTCAAAACTAATGAGAGATGTGTACAAATGATGAATTTTCATGGTCAAAAAACGCGTCTTTTTTACAGCTTAAAAAAGCTTAAACCGGGGGGTTAGATCTTAAAGCAACAAAATGTGTTTTTTATGGCTTAAAACGCACTTTTTTTCACAAATTACAGGAAAATACAATGAATTTTGATAAAAGAAGAGAAAAAATGAAAAGAAAATCGTATTTCTACTTTGAGACAAAAGCGTCAAAATGTTAAATGGTGGTACATTCAAAGTACCAAAAAAAAACAACAAAAAGCAAACAAAACACTGAGCTCCTAGTCCTGAAACCCCTCTTCACTTACATCTATGGATGTTGAGAAATCATTTTCAATTTACAAAAATCTCGTCAATAATAAAAGATGTGACATGAAAAATGAAAAACTTCCAGTTTGTAATGCTTCTTCAGCATTGGACGAAAGTAAAGATCGTGAGAGTATGATACCAAATATAATAATAATTTGACAAATTTATAAAACTAGATGCTATAAAAATGTATTAAAAATCACTTGAGATGCACTGACAAAAAATGTCATTCACTAATTTGTGCAATAATAAAGCTTTATGTTACAAATATAATTTTTGTGTGGTATTATCAACCATTTAAGTGTTAATACGTAATAATAATAAATGTGAAACATAACGTAAATAAAATTTTTTTGAAAAAATAGGGTATTATCTTTGTATATATACAAAGAAAATCAAAAAGCCGTATCAGGCTTAATTAATTTTTAACAGCTTCATGCAGCTTAATTTGCACAACTTATAGGGCTTAATGGACAATTTGCATGACATTTTTTTATTACAGAAATGGATACAGGGTACCAAATTATGCTACTCTGAATTTTTTTCACATTTTTTTGAGAGCGGAACTATTTTTAAAAAATTATTGAAAGTCAGTTTTATGACGTCACGGGCGTTTAGCGTCTATCCTTTTCTTAAGGACAGACTCCTCGTGACGTCATAAAATCGACTTTCAATAATTTTTTAAAAATAGTTCCCGGTCTCTAAAAAATCTGAAAAAATTCAGAGTAGCATAACTTTGCACCCTCTATCCATTTTTGCAATAAAAAAATGTCATGCAAATTGTCCATTAAGCGCTTAAAATAAAGTTTTTACAGCTTAAAAATCCGGTCTCTATTAATAATGTTAATTGTTAATTATTATTCTTGTTAATAGAATAATAATTTTGCTGCTAATATTTCCTTTTCATTAATGTATACTTTTCAAAATCGGATGGTGAAGCACGTCAGTTATGTATTTAAATAATTTAGCAATCTTTGATAGAATAATAATTATTTTTAATAAGGTAGCTAAATAATTGGGGGGCATTCACAAAGCACTTAAACCCCAACTTTAGCACCAAGTTTTATCCCTGGTACTAAACATGGTGCTAAACCAGGGGCTAACCATGTCTAGCTCCTAGTGTAGCACCATGTTTAGCACTGGGGATAAAACTTGGGGCTAAAGTTAGGGTTAAAGTGCTTTGTGAATGCCCCCCATTGTTTCTTAAAAACAGATGGACTTTCATTTTTTTTTATATAATGGGGTACTGACCCAAAAAAAAGTTTCAAGTTTTTGTCAATATTGCAAAAGGCACAAGAATTTCATGAAGAACAAGCCCTATTACAGCATTCTACGACAATTTTCTGATTTTATATGAATTTTTAAAACCTCTCAAAAATGACGTCATAGCATTGAATCTTAAATGGGAAAATAGATCAATTAACATTGCCAAATCCCATACTTAATATTGAAATGTAACCAAAACTTTATTTGCAAGGTTTTTAGGTGTTAGAATCACGATAATGAAGGTTTCAAATTCCTACCTCAATAACTTTTCATTTTAGCAATATTAACTGATGCATTTTCCCATTTAAGATTCAATGCTATGACGTCATCAAAAAAAGTTTTAAAAATTCATATAAAATCAGCAAATTGTCGTAGAGTGCTCTAATAGGGCTCGTTCTTCATAGAATTCACAGTACTTTTTACTAGTGTTGCTAACTCAAATACTGGTCAGTACCCCATCCGGGAGTTTGTTATGCAATACTGAGATCAAATAAAAAGGAGTTTTTTAAAAAACTCTTGTGTGTTATCAGACAAGACTTGACTCATTGCCTCACAATGTGAAGAGAAGGAATCTTATCTCTATTGGCTTCCTACAAGTAAAATGGTTTAATAACCAACACGTGGGCATATGAGAAGAAGACAAGGGCAGTAAATTAAATTTTGAAAGAGTTAAAACCTGTAGGAACATGATAAAAATAATTAAAATTTGAAAGCACTCACTTTTTGTTGTCGGTGTATTCAATGTCGAGCCAAATGACGTCGTAGGGGATGTCGTGCTCGTCAAATCCAGCATCGACACTTCTCACGTCCTCCTGGTCGTTGTAGTTCCAGCGACACTGGTGGTATCCCAGCGAGAAGTACTGTAACAACAATTACAATCATTGTAGTTCCAGCGACACTGGTGGTAGCCCAGCGAGAAGTACTGTAACAAAAAATGCTCATCTTGCTGAAATTGACTTAACAAGTCGTCAATAGAGCTACCTACTAAATCAGGGGAGTGCGATTTTGAGATTATGAGCGGTGAAGTTGATTGTTGCGATGACCTGAAATCTTGGTAGCTCATTACAAGGGACGAGTGAAGAAATAGTCCGTTTTGTACTGTCTATTGCCTGCTTATTTTGAGAACCTTTAACATCATGTAACGCTCTCACACTTCTAACTTCAGGATATTCTTACACTGTAATTTTAAAACAAATAAGTCATCTTTGTTACTTTGTTATTAAATGATGTAGAGGAAAGGGAGGAGGGGTGGTGACACTAAATAATTTTGCTTACCAAGAGGAGTGGGGGGGAGGGGGAGAGACGGAGTTCATCCTGAATTTTATAAAAAATTATTTCAGATTTAAAACGTAAGTGGTAAAGGGCCGTAACCTGTTTCTTTAACTTATAGATTTAAAATGTATTTAAAACTCCCAAATTTTGTTACAGTAACTGACTTTGTTTAAAATTTAGCATAAACATAATGAACAGAGTTTGTACTCACGGGGGGCAGGGGCGTAGACCCGGTCAGCTTGGCGTAGCTGCTGGAGACGTCGAGGGGCGTAGGTCCCAGGAACAAGAAGGCGTCCAAGACTCCGCTCTCGGAGAAGAAACGGGCCTCCAGGGGCTCTGGGGGAGAGCCGGTGCCCGACACGAAGTTGACGATGGAGGAGACGACGTTGGAGCTCTGCCGCGCCCCTCCCGCGACCTCCACCCACGTCTCCGCAGCGTTGAGCCACAGGACCCCCGCCGTGCCCTCCGTCCTGAGGATTCATCATGTATGCTTAGTCCACAGTCTTAGCAGCAGTCGTGAAGTTGGAATATTGTGACTGTCAGCTTTGCATTTTCTGATAAGATATCACAACACCTTTATCAGAAAGTGCAAAGAGCCAGTTTTAAAGCTTTAAATGATCTTATGTCATGCATCACCAGCTTCAAAGTCTTCTACTCGCAATGGTTGTAACAAACCATTGTTTATAATGTCTGTTGCATGAAGCCTTTTTCATTGTTAAACGTGGGACGACGTAGTGTCTGATTTTGCCACCAGAGCAGAGAACGTAATGGCATTGTTGGCGCTAGGTAACCATTTCAATTTCATAATTAACGGTCATTTTCCATAAGTTAACATGTAAATCAACAACCGTCCCATGTTTTTCCTTTCACGCGACAGACATTACACAACAATACTTTGTTTACTAACAACGAGCAGAAGACTTTGACCAGCTTGTAGGATTAGTACTAGTTTAAGTTACAAGCATAAAGATGAACAATTTTTTTGTTGAAAAGTTGCGACGAGCGGTGCAGCAGAGGAGGGGAGGATTCGGAATCACCCCCTGACAAAGGGAGGAGTAAATCATGGAGTGAGAGCCATGTATAAGAAGAAGGTCAAGGTACTGATATTACTACCATTACCATTACCATTACCGAGCATGGTGGCGCAGTGGTAGCGCGTCTGACTGGTAATCAGAAGGTCGTGTGTTCGAATCCTACTGGGAGCTATAGGTGAAAAGATCGAGAGGTCTGAACCTTCGCTGTCTGGTTAGAGACGAGCCACTGCCACATGCATTCGGGAGGTGTTTAGAACGTGTTCTGACACCGACCATCCTGACTTGGGGTTTTCCATGGTTCCCCCTCGACTACAATGGCTAATGCCGGGATGGATAAAATAAGTCGGCCATGGACGCAGTGCAAACTACAGCACCTGTCGATAAGACTCTGTCTTGACGGGACAAGAATACGGAGATGCACACAAGCAAAGAAAAAAAAAAAAAAAAAAAAAAAAAAAAAAAAAAAAAACTAAAACAATTCTGGAAGAAGTACTGAAATTACTAGGACTAAACCAACTCTGAACAGCTGTGGACCAGCCTTTAGGGCTAAGAGTGAAACAACAGCAAGTTAGCCAACTGGAGGGTAGGTAGTAGGAAATGCCGAAGCCCACAGAGTTCCTGACCACCCTTAGGATGAAAGGCACGAGGAGACACAGGGAGTAATGTGGCTGTGTTAGAACTGCCTGGTATTTACCTGGGAGAGACGATGGGAAACCATCGTCAGAGTGAACGTAACAGTTCCCAAATAATTTTTTAGAATTTTATAAAAGTTGAGATCAATACTTGATTGCAAATAGGTACCTCTAATGTTCGCTGCAGAAAGACGAATTTCAAAGCAGACTTACCCGTGAGCCACAAGGAAGGGGATGGAGCCGTAGATTGCCATTCCGTTGTCTAGCTCGTACTCGAACACGTCCAGGTTGTACAGTCTGTACGGATCAGTGCTCCTGCAAAAGTCAGTGTTTGGTAAATCATATGTTCTGTAAACTGTTAGTTACTAATATCAATACACAAGGCAGTAGTATCCAGTTTTGGTAAAAAACAGTTAAAGAAAAGTTATATTCTTTCTGTACTAACATGCATACAGTAATTAAAATGTACTCTTTCTTGAGATGCTCAAACTTCAGTACAATGCACATTCACTACGTTTACATGACGGTATAGCAGATGGATTCATTGACGACATATAATGTTATTCTTATGAGGCGAAGTCATTGGATCTGTATTAAACACCGTCATGTGAACATAGTGAATGCGACAATAACAGCATTGTAACCACACAGAACTGTTACAAGCAACAATAGAGTATCGACCTCAAAATTTTTCATTGTTAAAATGGATAGAGGGTGCAAATTTTGCTACTTTGATTATTTTCAGACTCTTTAGAGGCCGGGAAGTGTTGCTTAAAAGTTTTGCCGAGGTCGGTTGACCTTTTTTAGATCCCATCTTAAGGGACGTCACTTTGTCTGTACTTTTAATAATTTTTAAAACAACTTCCTGGCTTCTAAAAAATGGTAGTGTCAAAACCTTGCACTCTATTTCTGTAGTAACAACTGCTGAGGTTGGTACTCCATTCCAATATCACAACCACACAGCAACTCACTTGGTGGCCTTGAGTGCGAATGAGTCCGCGTGCTCGGGAATTCCGTAGGCGTAGTCTGCTCCGGGGAAGGTGAAGTCAAGGCCCACGGAGGCGGGTCCGTGCGGCTTCGAGTCGTGGTGGGACTTGAAGTTCTCCTGCCAGCTGCCAGCCTCCCCTTCATCCCCCTCCCCCTCCTCAGGCCTGCCAACAACGTTGCAACGTTACTACTTGAAACAATGACACGTTCGTTCTTAAAAACAATAAATTATGTAGCAAAAATAATAAGAGGAAAGAAAAGAAAGTGAAAGAAATTATTTTTAAACTTCGCAATATATATTTTATTTAAAGGCACTATGACCATTTCCCAGTATTAAGTCCACAGTTAGTATTAACTCAGTATGATACGGCTGCATAAAAAAAATTGTTCCAGCAGCAATAATATCAGAGATAATAGCCGATGAAAAGGCACCTGTGACGTCATTTGTACCCATTCTGCGGCGACAGTATCCCTGCAAAAGATAGGTTCACTCTAGCTGCAACCACGGACATAATATTAATTCTGGATTGTTGAAATTTGACCAGGGCAGTCTTGATAGTACAGTATTTGTCAAATATCTTCAAAGAATTTTTGTTGTTGACATTTACACAGACTGAATTACTGTAGTAGCAAGATAAGCCAAAAATTTAACACTGTTCTCCTATGCAACATTATTTTCTTCTTGCTACTGCAATAATTAGTCTGTGTGAATGTCAACAACAAAAGTCTTTCAGGATATTTGACAAATACTATCAAGACTGCCCTGGTAAAATTTCAACATTCCAGAATTAAAATTATGTCTGTGGTTGCAGCTATAAGAGTGAACCTATCTTTTGCAGGGATTTCCCTATATTGTCGCCGCTGAATGAGCGTGAGTGACGTCACAGGTGCCTTTTCATCGGCTATTATCTCTGATATTATTGCTGCTGGAACTTTTTTTTTATGCAGCCATATCATACTGAGGTAATACCAACTGTGAACTTAATACTGTGAAATGGTCATAGTGCCTTTAATGAGTTGTTTCCTGCCAAAAACCATGGTATATACTAGAGATCTGCACGGGCTGGAATTTTGAGACCCTGTGGCTTAAACTTGACACACACGGCCCATCATGTCCAACCCAACTTTGAATTGTCCGATGTCTTTTTATTTTAGTGCTTTACAACCCACCATAAAACTGACAAAAAGTCATTTTATGTTGTTTCTTGCTTACTTTCCCCCCTTAGTAAAACTAAAGACATCATTACTAAATTACTCCCGTGCAGATTTCTGTGACACATGCATGAATTTGATCCATTTTATTGCTGGAACTTACTGGTCAGTTTTGGTACGGTAATGCTCAAATCTCATGAGGCCGTGGGCATTGAGGCTGATGGCCAGCCTCGTTCCTGAGAAAAGGTCCACTCTGAAGGGGGTGGCGTGGAGGACCGCTTTGTTGGAGCCGCACTGCACCGTCAGCTGGCTGGCAGAGCGCTCCACCACCTCCAGGCTGCAACATGACACCTATCTCTCACTTCACAGTTCAAGGGGACACGCCCAATGAAAATCAAGGAAAAATTTAAAATGTTCTCCTCTACATCCCCTATCAGTAGCTAAAATATCAGGTACACAAATTCGATCTAGTTTTTGAGTTATTAATTTTAACATGGAGGAATGGAACTTCCATGTTAAATTAGTCAACTTTAAAAATTCATAACTCAAAAACTAAATCGAATTAGTATACAGGACCTGATATTTGGCTATTGAAAAGGGATGTAGGAGAACATTTTAAATTTTTTCATGTGAGGGATTTTATTAACATTTGGTGTGTTACCTTACCCTTAAAGTAGAGGGTCTACCACAAAAAAGACAGCAAGAAAACAAGTTAGTATTTTCTAAGAATAGTTCTAGTGTTCCTACATATTCGAGGGTCTTTGTCAGGTAAGGATCCATATTAAATGACACGTTCTCTCTGGCTTTGGATTTTTTTTTTTTTTTTTTTTTTTCGAATCGGGAGAACCTATGTGAGTTAGAATTTTTTCTATTTCGGTTCCATAAGGAGGAGCAATAGAAATATTTTTAGAAATTATTACTGTAACTCAGTTTTGGGTTTTGGAATTATCTAAAATAGAAGACAGCTCATTATTGCAAGGAGATCATGATAGGCAGATAGCTCGTTCAGTGGCGTAACTACAGAGGGGGCCGAGGGGGCCAAGGGCCCCGGGCCCGTGCATCAAAGGGGGCCTTTTCAGTTAAGCTCACTGAATATATTTCAATTGAGCGAGGCAAAAAAAAAAAATGAATAAACTATATTAGGCATATTTTTTTTTCCCCGTAAACAAAAGTTTTTAAATGTTTGTCACAAAAATATGAAGACCATGCAGGAGCGAGCAATATTATCGTTATCATTTGGGGATGGGGAGAACAATATAGCTCATACGTGCTCTTCATCTGACTCATCTCTCTCTGTTTTACGACATATAAGATTCGAATGAACCATCCCAACTTCAGTTCACCATGTCGTTGAAGCACGCGTGCAATGTGTGCAGTTGAAACAATATACAGTCTTTTTAATTAGTCAAAAATGTGCTTAAATTATAGAAATTTTTTATGTGATAGTATATCATACAGTACGTGTTAATTAGTAATTCATGTTATGGTTATAGATTAAAATGAACTAATATGAATTTTAATATTTTTACAACACCATACTGTGCTTTTTAATTTTTGTTTTAAAATTGTCGATTGCTGCATAACGTGTGACATCTGTGGATCTGCAGATATAAATTAATAAATTTAACAAGGAATTTATAAAATATTGAGCAAATCTAATATCATTAAAATACGTAATTTTTTCATTAAAAAAAAACAGTGCCACGCCCACATTTTTTAAAAAAATCGTCTCCGGCGGGGATCCCCCCCCCCCCCCCCCCGAGCCGCCGCTTTGCGGCGAAGGGGCCCAAACGGGCCTTCGGCGCCCGGGCCCACATTTTGTAGTTACGCCACTGAGCTCGTTATTGCAATAAGATCATGGTAGGCTCATTATTGCTCATGAGGACGAAATGTTAAATGTTGTACTGTATATTTTTAATACTCTATCGTAATTGTTATATCTTACAATTCGTCGCCTCAGAATGCAAATCACGTAACTACAAAAAAAATTGATGCAACTTAAAACCTTATCTCACTAGAACATAAGGGTCAAATTTCCATAATTTTTTTTTGTAGTTACGTGATTTGCATTCTGAGGTGACGAATTATAATATGACCTGTCCTAAAAACTTCAACATACATCATGAAATTGATTCTATGATTGTAGGATGAATGGAATTAACAAAAAATTTTGAATTTCAATTACTACAAGTAAACAAACCTCTCTAGGACGGGCTCTCCCTTCAAGGCGTACTCGACTCGGTAGCGCTGCCTGATTGGCTGACTCTCCTCAACCTGCAGTCGGAAGTTGCACCCCTGCAACGCCGTCAGCTGCAGCTTCAAATGCACCGCGTTCTGGGAGTTGAGCAGCGTGGTTTGCACGTTGGAGCTCTCGACTTTGAGTGTGTTGAGCAGCAGCTGGTAGGGAGAGTTGTCAGGAGCCATCGCCCGGTTCCTCCTGTAAAATAACATGGACAACTGCAGTTTTTTGTTTTAATTGGAGAAGTTGTGTGGAAAAATTGTTCAGAATCATCCTGCAAAACGCTGTGACGTCATAGTCATTTAACACTCCAGCATAGGGAGGGGAGTTACATGACGTCACAGTGTCTTGCATGATTTAAGGGTGCTGAAGGGTTCAAACAAATCTTTAGAAATTGACTACACAACTTGAGCATGCAGTAAAAATTTCCACCATGAGGTTCTGCATCACAGGATGGCATCTATTCATATTAAAGGTGGATGAAACTTTGCAAGGTTATTTTGTTTTGCCTGACACCATCAATTTTTCCCTCTCCTAATTATGTACCCCGGTTTTCAACGATAGATATTGGAAATTGACTCGTGACTTCACATAGTCAAATTGCAATATCTATCGATGAAAACTGGGGTACATGATTAGCACACGCGTGAATTAAAAGTATCAGGCGAAAGAGAATAATTTTTATTGAAAGTTTGATGCTTCTTTAACATTCTGAGTAAAACACGGACTGACCTGCAAAAGCTGCTCTGTTCACATGTTTTGAAGTTGTTACGATCCACACCGTGTACGAAATTTTGTCTTGTTGAGAGGAGAGCAAAGAGGCATGTCCACAAACATATGCTGGAAAAAGATGAATTGAAATTAGTGACCAATTGGATGGACAAGTGTTAAAAGTTGTAAAATTAAAAGTGCGGCAAATCTTTGGTTACATTTCTGCTTCAGGGGAAACCATTTGTAAATTTTAAAACTATTTGGATGAGGTGCATGGAAGGAATACAGGCTTCAAGTGTTTCCCAGCTGCAAATTTTTCTCCATAAGCCACCATGTTAGAAAATTTGAATTTTTTCTCAGTAACTATTAACGCTATGAATTTGAAAACATCTCCTACCCCCAGCAAGTTTTTTTACATAACTTTAGATAGGATGGTGGGAACACCGCAACATCAGCTGACTTAAAGCCTCCATTGAGCAGAACTATGTTACCACAGCCAAAATAGCAACTAATAGCAATGTGGCACTACTCACTGACTTGGGAACATTAAAATTAGCCTCGTGAAGCATCCTTGATTAAAAGCAGCCATTAGCTTGTCTTTGATTGCCTACGAGGAGGTAAGTTTGCCCAACGTCTGCTCTTTCGTTTGACACACCGAGCAAACACATTGTGCCAACAAGCGGCTGGCTATGTAACAATAATTAAGCAACGAAAACAGTAAAGGCAGGCCAAAATATACCTTACTTTAAATTTATACATACAGTATATGCATATGACTGTATGGTGCCAAGCAAGTTGCCTTCTTGATGAAAACAGCGTTGCCATGTTCATGTTTTATTTCACTTATTAATTAATTGCAATTAACTCAGCGGTTCAAAATATATGAAAACATTCATAAAAATAGTCAAAAAAATCAGCTTTTAATCAATATACATTTTAAAAAAAAATCTTGAGCCGTTTTTGTGTAAAGGTTCTTTCACATATTCGAAAATCGCTACGGAGTTCCGCAGCTATGCCTTAGGCCTTTCACATATTCTCGTTCATCTGCGGCAGCTGCGGCGGAAAATCATGGAAAATAAAGATGATTTTGATTTTGCTACGGAATTCCGTAGATCGATCGCGAGGTGCTACGGAACAGCTACGGTGCGCCGCAGCAAAATCAACACATTTGCTACGGAGTAGCTACGGAGTGTTTCCGTAGCGATTTTCGAATATGTGAAAGCACCTTAATGTTGATTAAAAAGTTAAACATTGAAAGGATACAAAATACACATTTGAATAAATTAATTGTAATTAAACCAACGGTTAAAAAAATCTGAAAAAAAAATCAGTTGTATTTGGACAATTGTTGTAAGTCTACCAAATTAATTTCAAGAACATCTGTCGACACGACTTTTTTCGTCCGAATATCTCAGGTTAAGCCTTAATAAATTTTCTTTGAATTTGTTCCAGTGTATCTTGTTTTGTTTTATAGGCAGCTGGAGACCACACAGGGCTTGCGTAGTCGTGAATTGGTCAAACAAGTGTCATGTACAGAATTTTTGACGTGTCTGTTTTGAAATTTCTCCCAACCCTTATTTATATTAATTGTATTATAGTGCCCATGAAAGAGATAATAAAATCAAATAAATAATGTTATCATGTGAGCCTCTGTAATTCGTAAGTACACAGTAAATGTTATTAAGAAAGAATCTATTTATCCCTGTTCAATACAGATTGAGCATTTACAAACTATTTGGCAACAGTGTAAAATATACTTGAATATTAGTTTAGTACCATTTTTACAAATCTTTTAAAGTAGAGTGAGCGATTGCATTTTTTTAATATTTTATTTTCTAAAAATAGTTTAAGCTGCCCTCTATTGAGAAATGAAAACCAAAAAATTCCACCTCAAATAGTTTCACCACAAAAAATTCCCAAAGTTGGTGTTTCGGAGGGCTTTGACGTGCAGCCTTATGGAACATAAAACCGCGTTTTACTCCAACATTTTCTGAACTATGCTACCATTTAAAAAATACCTACGTAATCTATGATGAATTTTTTATTGGATTTTTAAATAAAAATTTTGTTTTACGGAGCCGTATTTTCGGAAAAAAATCTTTAAGTTTTTGCGGGTTAATTCCCATAAGGATTTTCATGATTTTTTTCCAAGAAAACGACCCCGTAAAATTTTTTTTATTTGAAAATTCACTAAAGAATCATCATAGATTACGTAAGTATTTTTTAAGGTAAAGATAATACAAATCAGCTGGCCCAATGCTAAAAAAATCCCATTCATAAAAATTATGAAAAAAATTTAAAGTGTTCTCCTCTACATCCCCTATCAGTAGGTAAAATATCAGGTATACAAAAACGAGCTAGTTTTCAAGTTATTAATTTTTAAAGTTGACCAAAATAACATGGAAGTTCCATTTCTCCATGTTAAATTAGTCAACTTTAAAAATTAGTAACTCGAAAACTAGCTCGTTTTTGTATACCTGATATTTTACCTACTGATAGGGGATGTAGAGGAGAACATTTTAAATTTTTTTCATAATTTTTATGAATGGGATTTTTTTAGCATTGGGCCAGCTGATCCGTATTATCTCTACCTTAAATGGCACCATAGTTCAGAAAAAGTTGGAGTAAAACGCGGTTTTATGTTCCATAAGGCTGCACGTTAAAGGCCTCCGAAACACCAATTTTGGGAATTTTTTGTGGTGAAACTATTTGAGATGGAATTTTTTGGTTTTCATTTCTCAATAGAGGGCAGCTTAAACTATTTTTAAAAAATAAAATATTAAAAAAAAATGCAATCACTCACTCTACTTTAAATGTCGCCAAAAAAGCAAAACAACAACAAAAAAAGTTTATATTTTATAATCTTTACAAAAGACAGTGCAGCAGGGCCCATTGAGGCCATCATTTTTTATATGCTGTGTTAAAAAATGAAGAGGCCAGTCAGGTTCCCTGACCCAGCCTTCTTTCTTGGCCAGTCTGAGCCTGACGGCTGTATGCATGCATACGTACAGTATGATACGTATGCATACTCTGTATGAAGTGTATAATATACATACATATATATATGATATATATATCATACTCAGCTCTCATACCATACAGTATCCATACACGATAGTATAATATATGCATACTGTAGTGTATACAATAGTACAGCATACGTACAGTATATATTATACTTATGCACATTGTACATCAGTACAGATACTACAGATAGATAATAAAATGATGAGACAGTTATCGCGACCGGTGTGCAAGCATCAGTTTGCATGTCATCGTGCTAGCTGGAATGGGAAGTTGCGGGATTGTAATTTTTAACACGAAATCATGCAAGTTACCTGAATATTGATATTCTTTTCATTTCATGCATTTCTGCATTAAATTTCGCCTAAAATATTATACTTTTATACGGCTTTGAAAATTTTTTATTGTCAAGAACGCGTTTTGCTTACACGGCTTGACGGCGTTGACGGCTAACTTATGAAAAGTAATAGAAGGTGAAGATTTTAAATTAGTTACTTTTACTACGTCACTGCATAAAAGTCAATAGATTCCTCTGAATGTAAGATAAAATTTATTTATGACGTCATTAGTATAGAAACGTTAGCCAATCAGCATGAAGTACAACGCGCCATTTAACCCTATAATTAAAAAAGTTTTACAGCTGCATGGAAAAAAGAGAAGTATGAAAATTTTGAGCGGGAGTTATATTGAATTTCTTGAATCGTCTTCACTAAAGTTCAATTCCCCCCAGAGAACTGAGTTCCATTAAAAGCAGAAAATACTGGCATAATAATTAAGATTTAATATTATTGATAATTCATAATTGTTGAATTAATGAAAGTACAAGGTACTGTGCAAGAAATTTAAGGACCTCATATAATATATAATATATATGTATATTTTTTTTGTTTATATATTTTTTTTTTTAGTTTTTAATTAAACCCTATTGGGTACTTCTATTTACTAATTACATACTACTTTGTGAAACCCCGAACCTTCCGAAACCCTAACTTGAGCGTTTCGCGGGCTCTTCTGGAACGAGGGCGGCCACGGCCTTGCAAATCCATCCCGGCATTTGCCTGCGGCTGAGGGAAACGTGGAAACCTCAGCCAGGATGGACGCTACAGCTTTTGTCAATGAACCGGAAGTGCAATGGTCCAAAGCCAGGGGAACCACATAGTGGAAAAGCGCAACATTTTACCCCTGGGTGGGAAACGTGGTTTTTGTTGAAAATGGTCACCCATCCAACTACTAACCACGCGCGGCGTTGCTTGACTTCGGTGATCTGACGAGACCCGGTCAAGCGCACTGCGCCACACCTCATAATATATTGATACTGTACACAATTAATATAGGTTTAATTTTGTTTGTACTGCATGTGGACAAATTATATTTCATTTTGGTTTGTATAATAATATGTATGTATAATATAATCAATATTTTTCTTCTTATTTTTAGGGTATTATTAAATAATTTTTTTATAATTAATTCTGTACTGCACTGCATGTTTTTGTGTTCAATAAACAATTTATTATTATAATCTATATAATAATATAATGTCTTACACATTATATAATATATTCATGTATATAATATATGATCGAACATAATATATATATTCAGAGACCCTTAGACACCTCCGTGTCTTATAGCCAGAAATTTGATGGCCTGAGCGGGGTCCAAGTGTGGCGGCACTGCTGCTGCGGTTAGGCCACGGCCCGGCTCTTCGATGCGCGCGCAGCCGGCAGCCAGCGAGAGCCGGGGGCCGTGCCGGACCGCAGCAGCAGCGCCGCCACACTTAATTGGACACCGCTCAGGCCATCAAATTTCTGGCCATAAGACACGGAGGTCTCTGAATATATATAATATATATACTATAATCGGATCGTGATGCACTGCTTTAGGCACATTATAATAATATATTTTGGGTACTGTGGGTACAGGAGAAAACTGAGGGTGCAACTTTGATTATTGATTCTGAAGAAGCTATTACATATCTCATCCATATAAAGTAAATGAAATAAGTGTTTTAAAACTCATCAGTATAATTAAATTTGTTCTCTTTGAATCTAAACCAACATATATATTATATGGTTGCAATTAAAGCACCTTTTTTATAGTCTTCATCTAATTCCAATCCAATTGTATATATTTCAATTTAATTTTCAACAAGAATTACTAAAATCTATAATACATATAATACCATTTAAAGCATTATGAAAATGTACATCCTTAGCATGGATAAATTATAGACTATTTCCTCCATGATCCTTAGCATGGATAGTCTATTTCCTCCATGATCCTTAGTTAATTCCTGATGCATCAATTAATTAATGATCACAGTTTAAAATACTATTCATAAAATGTAATCAATCCACTATTCTTTCCCTTCCTTATCCATAAACCCCCTGCTTTGAGCTCCAAGCTCTTAGTGGTGTATCCTTGTAAAATTTATATATAATTAATCATTTATACTGTAATAAACATAACATATGATGCCATATCCCTCACGGGGTAAGCCAGCAGCATTATTACCTCAGCAGTCGACAAATGGCCCTCCACAGCACTGCAGGATTCTTATACATACTCTGCTTCAAAAATAATTAATGCTCTTTTGCCAAGCTTCTACACTCCCTACACTGATCTAATAAGATTGAACAATATAAATAGAAATGAATTGAGCTCATTTCAAGGCTGCCCTATAATTATAATACCGTCACGTCGTCGTTAGGACATTTTTGTTTAAAATACAAGACAGTACATATTTTATACATTTTTATTTGACATACAAAAAGTATTTCGTCACGAGTGGCTTTTTCTTTAATTAAATACAAAATGAGATAATATTGTCAACAGCATACTTTAGTTAATAATTAGCAGCTCTTTTTTTGGGGGAAAGCTGGAATTAAAATGCAACATAGCATCACACTCATAATTAATATATTTAAAAAAAAAGTAATAATGGATTATTTATATATTAATATTAATCATGGCTTGACTATGCATAATTTCTAAAATCTTCATCGGTGTGATTCAATACAACACAACCAAGTTAACATCATTAACAGATATTTTTTTTCTGCTTCTCTAAACATAACACTGTTTAAAATAGGTCAATACAAATTGACCTTTTTTTTTTTTTTTTTCATTTTAATTCACATAATATAACATGAACAATAATTATTATTATTTTTTTTTACTTACATCTTTTATATAGCTAATATTGTAGCTTTTTTATTGTTTTTATTGAATTATTATATAATAAATAATTACAGTAATGAATGATATATTTATATATTTATTAAAACAAGACACGAGAGTTCTTGAGGGACAGACGGGAAGGTGGGGGAGGGGAAGACAACTCGGTAACGGTCCCTCGAACCTCGGCAACGCAAGCGGGCGTTACCGAGGCACTGAGCCTGAGGGGCCGCTGCCTCGGAGCATTCACCGCTCCCCGAACACCTGCCTAATCTCTTACATAGGAACACATAGAAACAAGAGCAGAATATAACACACAAATATTTATATATCAATAATTAACATTGTAGTAGTTTTACTTATTTTATTTTGTTGATGTTTTATTCCCCTGAAAAAAAAAAAATAAATAATAAAAAAATAATAAATAAAATGCATGCTGCTTGAAAAACTCGGTATATTATCAAGTTAATGTGTATTAAATGCCACAAAATGTATTCACAGGGTATGCCATCGTAAATTATAATAGTAAAATAAACGTGTGAGGAGAATATTTGGAACAATAAATTTACACTCCATTCTCAATACGTTATATTATTAAGATTAAAATACCTTTCCTTAACAAATTTATTTTTCATCTTTTTAAATCAAGAATCGCAAGAAAAGTTCTACTATTAAAATTTATTTTCTTTTAATCAGATTAAAGTAGCAAGAAATTATTATTATTTATGTGTCGTTTTACTTTTCTTTCTTGGTAAAAAAGTTTCCGTTTTTTTCCCCACTTGGGGCTTGTTTTTCTTGTTGTTGTTTGTTGCATGACGTGTGTGCGTTTCGTTCAACTTTGTGACGACAACAAAAGTTCCTCTTCTCGAGATTTATTTCAAAATTTAAACGTCGTTGTCCCATTTTCATGGATTTTACTATTTTTTACATTACATGGCATTCTTCTCTGAATTGTTACAATATTTATCATCCATCACGTTATACTACAAGATAATATATATATTTAATACACTACATATTAACACAAAATACAAGGATTAACATATTTACAGTTTCAAAATTAGCTTTTAGATCATCAAATCATATTCCTCTTTTCTCTGAGCCCGTAGAAAACAGGAATATAAAGAACCAGGATCAAAAAAAAGCTGTTTGACGTTTCCTTTAATTGAGAGAAGAGTGCGATCATGTAATGTAAAAAATTACGTATTAACCAAATAACACAAGCTCTTCAAAGTCCCGTGCACTTGGCAAAAATAAATGTATTTTCCACACTTCGCCACATAATGTGCGCACTTCCTACTTACTTCCACCAATTTCGACTACTCTCTTGTTACGGCCAATGCTAACCCCAAGTCTTGTAGTGAAATGCGTGTTTCTTGGAGTTCTTCTTAGCAAAGGTCCAGTAGTCAGTACAAAATAAGGTTAGAAAGTGCCTATGTCCATTACTTTTTACACTGCATTTAAAACAAAAACTTAATATTACAAATTATATCTAATTAGTTGCCATGTAAGCTGCAAAATCATATTTAGAATGAACTTGGTAAAAGTTTAAAAACAGGTGGAGACAGGGGAAAATTTATAACAGGAGACATTTAAAAAATAAACACATTATTATACAATGGAGTTTCATTACTGTGCTACATAAATTAAAATTAAATGCAATGCTTTTGAGAAAAGTTCTTTAGTGAGGGTTTGCCGGAACGTGCCGCGCTCCACATATTCCGCACTGCAGGCCGCACCAATGGCAGGCCCTCAGAGGGGGGTACAGACACAGACACGGCACGAACAGCGATAGCAGACACAGGCCAAGCCAGCGCAGCCCGCAACCCTCCTGGCCCGGCGTGCCGCACTGGCACGTTTGCTGGTCCACGTTACCGTCTCGGTCCGACGAGCAGTGGTAGGTGAGGCAGCGCGCCGTCTCGATGCAGGACACGGTATCCACGAACTTGGTCACCTTGTCCGGCGCAAACAGACACCCGCCTCTCGGGTTCACCTCCAGCGTGAAGACGTTCTGGCAGTACTTGCAGGTCCGTGCACGCTGCAGCGAGCCCTCTTTCTTCTTCCTACCACTCGCCTTCACGGGCAACGGCGGCTGCTGTGGGGAGAGAGGTTCGTGAATGCCGCCGCTTCCTCCCCCACTGCCGCTCAGTTTCTTGAAGCTGTCGGTAGACTCTCGTCGCAAACCAAGACCTCCTCCGACCATCATGCCTCCTTTCTGCTCTTCCATCGTGGGGTACGTGTACTCATGTACCGCAGTGAGCTGCACATACGAGTAGTTTTCCAACGGTGCTCCGTCTTGGAACTCTTTCCCCTCTGCTCTGAGCCACGGGTTGGATGGGCCGCATTGTCGGTCTGCGTCGTTGTGCTGTCGCGTCACGTAGCTGATGCGGTGCAGGTGGTGGTGGGGGTGTTCCGAGGGGGGCGTGGGCAGCCGGCTGTTGCCTCCGTTGCGAGCAGACGAGTCCGACGAGGAGCGAGAGTCGCCGCGCTCCACGGGGAGGTTCAGGGTCTGCAACAAACGACAATCAGCTGGGAACGTTGGTAGACTAAAATTAAAGGACTAGGAAACCAGGATTAACATGTATTTTTCTGTTAATGAAAGTCTATAGCAAGGCCCAATTTTAGGTTTAAAACATGTGTCACACTTCATTGGTAATTTTAATTATTGTTTAAAAGTACAAGGGTCTGATGACAAAGGGCCACAAGGCTCCTCTAGCTTGAATACGATGTGTGAGACCCAATGCAATATATCAGTTTCTTTTGACCGAGGGGTGTCAGCGTGGTCACGGTTGATCATGTCAACAACACGAAGAGGACACATTGAGAAGGCAATTACTATTATTTTTCTTACAGTTAGTTGTAAATTTTTTTCAAGGAGTTGAACAATAAGGGTAACTCTCCCCGCAGCACGCCATCCATGTGTGGGTCATGTGGAAGGAGGGTAGGTTTGTAAGGAGACAATCAGCTCCTTAATCAGCTGGGAACGTTGGTAGACACGCAAACTAAAATTAACAAACAACTGTAACTATCAAATAATGACCTATATAATAACACATATATGTCAATGTCACGCACTCGAGAATGTGCGGGAGTAATGAGTAATGCAGTTACAACTCTTATCATATTTCACGGCCACGCGCCCTTGACTTGAAGATGACACTTGCATCACTGCACGTGCATCTGTATGCATTACTCATGTAATCTAGATTGTTCTCCATCTTCCTAGATTATTCCCGATTCTTCTATATTATTCTAGTAATTAGAAGTAGATCATAGACTCGATATAAATAGGAGCAGCACGCAGTGATCAATGTGGCGGAAGAAAATAATTTAATGACGTGGACGTTTAATGTATATTAATATTCTTTATTATAACAATATAATGCACATTACAATGAACCATACATCATCACTGCGTGATGTTAGCACGCTAGCTGATGATCTTATGATGAATGAATGATGAATGATGATTGCTGCATATCGCTGCTCCTATTTATATCGAGTCTAAGATCTACATCTAATTACTAGAATAATATAGAAGAATCGGGAATAATCTAGGGAGATGGAGAACAATCTAGATTACATGAGTAATGCATACAGATGCACGTGCAGTGATGCAAGTGTCATCTTCAAGTCAAGGGCGCGTGGCCGTGAAATATGATAAGAGTCGTAACTCCATTACTCATTACTCCCGCACATTCTCGAGTGCGTGACATTGACATATATGTATTATTATATAGGTCATTATTTGATAGTTACACTACTACCATACTTTTTCTACATTTATAACATGTGGTGGATGTTTAATGTGGAAATATATCGTCCCTCATCCGGAATAACGAGCTATCTGCTTACCACGATCTCGTTGCAATAATGAGATATCTGCTAGTTCAGGTGAGCGCAATTATGAGCTGTAAATCAGTATAAAATAAAGCTTGAAATTGTGATCACCTGAAATAGCAGATAGCTCATTACTGCAGCAAAATCATGCATGGTAAGGTCATAAATGTCATTATTACACAACGTTCTAAACTAAATCTGCACGCGTTTGTGTGTCTCCATTGTGTAGTCAAGAAAGGCCTAACATTGAGCGGCAAACATTCATAAACACTGCAACTACTGGCACGCAATTGTCTGCATCAAAGATAATTACAAAGACTATGATGATCAGTCAGTACTTCCGACGACTAAATGATCTCATGACCATTCGGTCACAGGTAGCAGCGAAAAGTTGACAACAGATCAACGTTTTTTATGAATCCGTGACATGAGATGATCACTACATGCTACTGGCAACAACAAATAATTCGCCACCTTCCAAAAAAATTAAATCCATCACAAGTATGAGCGCTTGGCAGTGGTACAGAAGAAACTGACTTTTAATCTGCAAAAGCTTGGAGTACAAAATATTTTACTTGGCCAACTTTGCAAGCAGTTTTGGTGACAAAGTCAAATGTCTGTCACAGTTTCACGTTAAAATGAAGTGAGCTAGCTGGTATTACCAACAACAAAAGTCAGGGTAAAATATTAATTTACTTGCAAAGACATCAGATAATGTTCCCCATGATTTGACAAAACTAAGCATCAAACTGCTTTGCTGAAACTATTCTGCTAAGGTGCACGTTGTTCCAATCATTTTGGCTGTGATTCTTCAGTTTCCCCTAAACACACTTGATGTGATCAAATTGGTATGAAAGTTTTAATCTATCGGGTGAAAAGTCTACCGGTATACAAAACTTTAGGGGGGAGGGGGGAGGGGGAAAGAAAACCATTGGAAAAATCAAATGGATAATAGAATATTGACTTCAAAAATTAAAAAAAATATTTATTGCAAAAATGGATAGAGGGTGCAAAAATATGCCACTGATTTTTTTTTCAGATTTTTTAGAGGCCGGGAATTATTGCTAATAAGTTTTGTTTCAGTTAGGTTTGAACCCAAGTCCAATTTTAGTCTCCATCCTAGAAAGAAGTCACTCTCTCTGTACTTAAAATATTTTTTTAAAAAAATACAGTTCTAAGCTCTAAAAAATCAGAGTGGCATAACTTTGCACCTTCTATCTATTTCAGAAATAAAAAATTGCGAGGTCGATACTTCGTTATAAACATTGATATGATGTTAAATGCAATGACTTGTTCACTTTTTTTAACCTTTTTCAGGGTTAGTCATAAAAAGGGGCATTCACAAAGCCTGAAGGCCACAATTAAGGCTCAATAATTTAAGACCAGAAATTTTGGGTTAAAAAACACGTCTAAAATCAAGCTTTAAATTATTGAGCCTTAAATGTGGCCTTAAGACTTTGTGAATGCCTCTTACAGTATCATCTTCTTGTTGTGTCCGTGTAATTATTTAACATTCTCTGTTATCAGAATTGTCACAGGGGGGAAGTTGTTTCAAATAATTAAAATAATAATAATAAAAATAATAATTAAAAATGTGAGAAATAACACCACTTTGATCTGCTTTGGAAACCAAACCGTCCACAAAAGATAAGGAACTCCATTAAAAATATAATTATAATCAAAAGGAAGCGAGCACAACTCTTCTAATTACATCAATTAACATGCTCTGTGCGAGCACAACTCTTCTAATTACATCAATTAACATGCTCTGTAAATTCGTTTTCCTAATGCAATTTACATTGATTCTTGTTTCCTTTAATTTTAATTATTTGCTTGCCCAAAATTCACTAAATCTTGGTCGAACTCACCATAAAAACGTCATCATCGTCAACGTCTGCGTTGTAGATTTGATGAGCAGACGATCCAGACAGACCTGCAACACATGAAACATGTTGACGTTAGTTGACGTTAGTCTGTCAGTTTGTATACATCAAATGAAACACCATCAACTGTGTTGTAGATATGAATATTAGACGATCTGCCTGCAACACATGAAACATGTTGACGTTAGTTGACGTTAGTCTATCAGTTTGTATACAACAAATGAAAACACCGTCAACCGTGTTGTAGATCTGAATATTAGACGATCTGCCTGCAACACATGAAACATGTTGACGTTAGTCTATCAGTTTGTATACAACAAATGAAAACACCGTCAACCGTGTTGTAGATCTGAATATTAGACGATCTGCCTGCAACACATGAAACATGTTGACGTAGCAACAAGGCTTGTAATATTTTTTTAAAAAGTTATTATTTTTCGCCACCCCAACAAGAAAATAAAACAATTAATATACAAAAGGGCCTTCTTTAAATACATACATTGAAATTGCTTTTTTTCCCTTCATTCATGGTATGAAGAAAGTGAATGTAGTGTGCTTTTTTGTTATTTATCATGACTTTATCCTAGCTGAAATCTTGGCATTAAATTAAAAAAAAAATAAAAATTTTTACCACTCGTTACAAATAAAGGGATATAAGGACATGACAACAGATATGTTAATACATTGAAATAGCTTATCGGAACAAAATTTGAAATTTGGCTCTCGCATTTTTTTAACGTATTTTTTTTATCTGTTTTTAATTTTTAACAAACAATTTGATTAGTTTTGTGAAAAAAAAAAAAAAACAAAAAAAAACAAAAAAAAAAAAAAAAAAAAAAAAAAAAAAAAAAAAACAAACAAAAAACAGGCCATTCAATTTAAAACAGGTTTATAAGTAAATACTTCGCAATCTGACGCAAAATCAATTTTTTTTAAACAATAAATCGAATTTACTTGAAAATAATTTTCGACAACGATTTTTCTCTTCAGCTTCCTCCATTATATAATGTTTTCTATGTTAAATGGGCCAGGGATCTCGTGTAGTAGACTGATAGGGCCAGTCGTTGCTAGCTCGGTTATGCTCTCACTGGTCAAATGTAGCTTGTGTGCGCATGTTGATTTTTGTAAGGTCTTGGCGGACAGCAATGTTTTAGAATTTAAATAACCGCAAATGTAAATACACAAGACTTCATTTTTTATAAAAAATTTACTTGCGTGCAGGATTAAAAGTGGCATTTCACCAGAATGTTTAAAGTTATTGCAGGCTACGCTCATTAAAATATGAATATACAGAATTTGGAATTCATGATCCTTATTTTTAGCAAATACGAAACGAAGAAACGACGTAAAAACGACATATCCCCATCTTACTTTAGCCCTGCTTCCTCTACACTTGACAACAATATCAATAAACGTAACAATAAAAAAACAACAAAACGATTACAAAAACGATGACAAACAGTATTATTGAAAATTATAACCTAACAATGATGATCGCAAAGCTTCAAATGGGCCACTTTATTTTTCTTGACAAAAAGTACTAGCTTATTCCATGGGCACTAAAGAAATGGAAGTAGAGCGATGACGATTTATAATTAACATTATAGTGCAACGAACTTTACAGCCTACCAAAGACTCACTGATACATTTTAAGTTGCTTTGAAATTAAGCTAACAAGTTTTTTTTTATTTCATCGATTATCGCACTGAAGGTAAAAATGTTGGTTTCCTTAACCCTTATAGCATCAAGGTCTCTCTCTTTTTTTTCCCCCACGCTTTACCAGAGGAGGGGAGGGGGGGGGGGTGCGAAACGAACTGCTATTTAAGGTAGAGATAATACAAATCAGCTGGCCCAATGCTAAAAAAATCCCATTCATAAAAATTATGAAAAAAATTTAAAGTGTTCTCCTCTACATCCCTTATCAGTAGGTAAAATATCAGGTATACAAAAACGAGCTAGTTTTCAAGTTATTAATTTTTAAAGTTGACCAATTTAACATGGAAGTTCCATTTTTCCATGTTAAATTAGTCAACTTTAAAAATTAATAACTCGAAAACTAGCTCGTTTTTGTATACCTGATATTTTACCCACTGATAGGGGATGTAGAGGAGAACATTTTAAATTTTTTTCATAATTTTTATGAATGGGATTTTTTTAGCATTGGGCCAGCTGATCCGTGTTATCTCTACCTTAAATCGCATGTTAATATATTGCTTAAAAAAAAAAAAAATGAAGTATTTTCTCGTTTTTTTTTTTTTTTTTTTTTTTTTTCTGGATCCATTGCTGGGTGGCCAAGGATTATAAATTATGTCGAGGTTCAAGGCACACTAGACGACTAACATTGAAATCTACAGAACACTTTATGATTAGCACGGCTCTAGATTCAAAAATTCAAAATTTTAGAGAAGTGATAATAGCGGTGCCCATATTTTAAAAATACTATTAAAGTAAAGTGCGCGCCAGTAAAAAAAGTTGAGTTAGTATTTTCTAAAAATAGTTCAAGTAGTCCTTCATATTAAACCAAATTTTAAAAAATTCTATCTCAAATAGGTTTGCCAGAAAAAAATTCCAAAGTCAGAGTGAACGCGTCGCTTAACATGGGGCCTTACCTGACAAAGACCCTCGAATATCTCGAAAAAATACACCGTTAGGTGGTATGAAAAAAATATAGTGATGTTCTATGACCCAAGCTTTAACCAAAAACCGATTAAAATTTTTTTCGCTCGAATCCATTTTTCCGTAAAAAAATAATAAAAAATCTTATGGGAATTAACATGGTAGATTTTCTTGATTTTTTTACGGAAAAATGGATTCGAGAGTTTTTTTTTAATCGGTTTTTGGTTAAAGCTTGGGTCATAGAACATCACTATATTTTTTTCATAACACCTAACGGTGTATTTTTTCGAGATATTCGAGGGTCTTTGTCAGGTAAGGCCCCATGTTAAGCGACGCGTTAACTCTGACTTTGGAATTTTTTTCTGGCAAACCTATTTGAGATAGAATTTTTTAAAATTTGGTTTAATATGAAGGACTACTTGAACTATTTTTAGAAAATACTAACTCAACTTTTTTTTACTGGCGCGCACTTTACTTTAAATGCTATTAACTCGTAAATTGAAGCACATATTAATAGCAAGTACAAAAGTATAGCGTAGCATTATGCGTGGGTAAGACAAGCCAAATTTACTTTTAAAATGCTCTATATAACAGAATAGTAATAACAATTATTACAGAGAAATATTCTGGCAAATTTCTAGATTATCACAAGTCCCGGTATATATTTACAATAATATTTACATTTTCTAAGAAAATCGGTGATCGTTAACTTGCAACAGATTTATTATGTAAAAATAAGTTTTTGTCACCCTCCCAAATGAAACAAACAATAAATAGGGGAGGTGTAATTTAATTTGTATGACATTATAGGTCATGCTTCAATATTGTGCACATATTTCTACAACCCTCGTTTGTAAATTGGGACATTGGCACGCTTAAGTCGGAATTAAATCGCACTGAATACGAGTACTTTGAAAAAAACTAAACTAGGTGCCTGAAACTTTCGTCGTTCCAGAAAATAAACTCGATTTATTTTCATTTATATTTCTACAATGCACAATCTGGATGCCGTTGTTTATTGCATAATTAGAGGACCTTCAGTTACGTAGAGTTTCAGATCCTCTAACATCTTCAGAATCGAAAGAATTATTAGATTATTATTAGATTTTTTGACAAGACTAATGCTGTGTATTGTATAAATAATTTATTATTACTGTATTACCGCCAGTGCATGGTCAAATAAAAATATTCTATTCTAAAATACGTACATTATAACGTCAAAGTCATGAAAAAATTTAGCACGCAAGCACAGGGAAAGACGGAGCATGACTATGACGTCACAGTGTCTTTTTTCTCGATTTGAAGGGTGTTCAAAATAATTCGGATAAAAATAACTCGTATCCAAATATGACAAAAACAAGCATGCCCTTTTGTTTGTATAATATAAAGGAGGGAGTGAATTGCAAGACAATTGCAAAATGATTTTCAACGAGAAATTCAACAAATTAGCAGCACAAATATTGCTGTCACTGGATGCGAGAGGCAACAACAAATAAATAATGGTTTAACTTAATGTAAATATTTTTCGAGTATGAGACAATTAAAAAAAGTTTAAAGGTGGATTTCCATAGAGCGATGTTGAGCGGGGCGAGAGAGGCGCACTTGCTTTAATGTCATATGGCGGCCATGTTGACGTGAAAAATCATCAAGAGATTTCATCGCTGCAGTGATTTTTCCACGCCAATATGGCCGCCATATGACATTAAAGCAAGTGCGCTTTTCTCGCCGCGCTCCATGGGAAAGCACCTCAATGAGCTGACATCGAAATTACTTACCATGAAGTAAATCCGATCCGTATCAAGAGCGGCAGGAAAACAAAAGACGAATGATAACAATGTGTATAAACAAACCAACAAAACCGGACAAACAACATACAACAATGTCGTACATGCTCCAGGTTTTGTGGCTCTTTTTTGACCAGCCAAGTGAACCAAATCGGACTTCATAATGGTTTAATTTTGCTGCCTAAGCGAGGATTTTTATTGCTTGTGGCTAAATTAAAAAGTAACAGTCACTGAAAAACTGTGACAGCAAAAATGTCTCATAAAAAGTTTCATGTCAGGTTGTGAGCAAGTTCTTAAATACGAGACTACTGATTTAAATTAGCTCTCAATTCCGTTTCAGTTTGCATGTGAAGTAAATAACAGCTCTCATAAACAGGTGCAGCGTTTCTACCTGCAGCATTAAGGTGCATTTCCATGGAGCGGGGAAATCAGGGAAAAAGTTGAATTCATATTTTCTAAAAATAGTTCAAGTGGGCCTTCACATAAAAAAAGAGAAAATCCTATACCATGTTAATTCCCATAAGTTTTCTTTATACATTTTTTTTTACGGAAAAAAAGATTTGAGCAAAAAAAAAAAAAAAAAAAAAATGTTTTTTAGTTAAAGCTTGGGTTATAGAACATTGCTATAGTTTGTTCATATCACCAAACGGTGTATTTTTTTTTTTTTTTTTTTTTTTAGATATTCGAGGGTGTTAGGCCCCATTTTAAGCGACGCGTTCACTTTGACTTTGGATTTTTTTTTCTGGCAAACCTATGTGAGATAGATTTTTTTTGAATTTCGGTTTAATATGGAGGAACACTTGAACTATTTTTAGAAAATACAAACTTAGCATTTTTTAATAATATTTCAGGTACTCAAATTTAAATTTACATTTCCTTTTTAACTATAGTATACGCGGGCTGAGAAAAATCTTTAAAACAAGCAACAGTGGAGCGTCTAAAACGACATGCCTGTAGTATTATTTGGCAAATACGTATTAATGTTTGCGTGTACTTCGTTCCATTATTGGTAAGAAACAGAGCATCCCACTGTTACTTGGCGCAAAGCAGAATTCATTTTTGAATTTTAAACTCGCGCGCTAGCATATAACATTATGAGATCGATGAGATCCAATTGCTCGAAAACTCAATAAGTATTTCTTTCATTAAAAACAGCCATGGGGGTTATAATTGTATAACATTGTCAAAGTTTGGTACTTTTCAAAATGAAAGTTGTCAAGTATTTTTGTTCTTTGGATGTGCACGTTTGGCTTAATGACAGAAAATATTTTTCTAACGAGGAGATCGATTTTTTTCATTCATTGTAAATTAACTATTGAATTTAGAATAATTAAGTTGCACAATTTTTGTCTGCTTTAACATTTTTTTTTTTTTTTTTTTTTTTTACCATTAGCTTAGTTTATAAGAATTGGAGCGGATTGGAAAATTCGTCGGAGTTTTTACCTTAAGGCGGATTCACATGGCGATTTTTATCATGCGACGCGAATAATGCGCATTTGCTGTGATATCCATTGGCGGCCATATTTGGCGATTAAAAAAAAGAGCATCGCAATTAACGGGATTTCGCTGCCGCAACCTGGCGAATTCGCTCGCCGCATAGGATTTCACAGCTTGTGTGACAAAATCACGTCGCATCGCCATTGTCGCCATCTGAATCCGCCTTAATGTTGGCTTCTGTGAGCTGTGTAATTACTAGTACTACATGAATAACGTGTAAAAATATACATGGAAGAATATTAGTATAGGCATGCAGAGATTGTAATGTTGGACAATAGAGGCAGAGAAAGTAGCTGAATGATAAGTAGCAATGGGGTAACTCAAATACCGGTAAGTAACTCTTTGTTTGCCGGTGAAATCAAGAAGAGACCCAACCCAAATTTCAAAAGTGTCTGTGACTTTAAATTGTTCCGAATTTAGAGACGGCGGTGCACTCGACAACGACTAATCTTCTCCGCAATACAAAGTCCCCTAATTTTTTTGTTTGTCTTTTTTTTTTTTTTATTTAGGCTACCTAATTTGATCACACCTGCATGCATATGGACTTAAATTAAAAATGTTTTCACGCAAACAGTGAGAATGTTATATTTGAGTGACTGGATCTGCGAAATGTCCACAGAACGGAGGGGGGTATACCTTCCATGCCCATGTAGAAGGGCGGGGCGGGCGGCGGGAGTCTGTTGGCGGTGGCGGCGAGGATGTCTGACACTCGGTACTGGTACTGGAACTGCTTCAGCTGCAGCACTTGCAGGAAGCGGCAGGGACCCGTCGCCAGGGGGGTGGCTGCACAGGCAATCTCTGTGAGGGGGGTCGCACCATTTCGCACAATTTGCGTTTAAAAAGTTAAGGATTGACCTCAGTTGATTGAGATCTCGGAATCGGCCCCCTTAAATACTTATACAAGATTTGCAGAGAACTCACCATCAACAGTGGACATGTAAATTTTGAAGTGGTCGGCCTTATCAGTTTTGAGAAAACTCAGGTATAGAGTTTAACATTGGCCTTATGGATGAAAACAGGAAATGGAGCTATTGTGAGAAAACTGACACCTTCAATCTGCTCAAACGATAAGCGATTAAGTTTTAGAGCTTTCTCCAATTTTTAAAATTTATTTTATTCGATTCCGCCGTCTGACAGAAATTTTCTTTGACTCGCGTAGTAACTGAGGTCAATCGTTAAGAGCCTAAACGATTTGCAAGTGTAGATGCACACAGCTTCGTATCGTATACGTTTCTCATTTAGCATCGGTTCTAAACTTACATCATACGATACCATACGATGTGATACGAACGCAGTGTGCGAACTCCCTAACTCCCCTGATATCAATACAAGAAATAAATCTAAAGTTGTGATCCCGATACATAGCAAAACAATAGCAGAGAAAAGTCCATACTATCAAACATTTAAATACTATGATGAACTTCCTGGCCTTTTGAGAAACATAAAAAATGAAACTTTATTTAAAAATTTATTAAAGAAAATTCTTGTAGAGAAAGAGTATTATGAAGTTAAACATTTTTTAATAGTGATTTTAAAATTGTAGAGAAGGATATTTTCCAGTATACTGCCAAAAAAAATATTAGTTTTTATTCATAATAAGTAATTATTATAAATTTATAATGTATTTTAGGCTATGAAAATGTGAATGTTAAGTTTTAGTATTTGTTATTTCTTTTATATTGTTATGTAGGCTGCTTATGAATAATTGTGTGCTTTAGTTGCATGTATGTTATAATTATTTGCATGTAAAACTTTTGACAAAGCTAATGCTGTATTGTGACATTTTATTGTTACTTTATATACTGCCAGTGGTTGAAAAAAAAAAAAATCATTTGCTTCACTAACTTGATTGTTACAATAAAAACAAAACCATTTTTTTTTTTTTTACATACAAGTACGTGTTTAAATAGTGTAAGATAATTAATATATTTGTAATAAAATATCGCATCCAAGAATCTCGCTGCGTTCAATTTGAGGTTCTGGAGGGGGATATTTTCCGCACCTGACATCTCCAATCCAAATCATAATGGAGGGAGGGTTGAAGTCATGATATTCGCACATACTACAAATATTTAAATTCAGAGTGCAGGAATATTATTATGTTACAAGCATATAACATATAATTTTGTTATACACCATTTCTGAAGAAGTCCTGGCAGTGAGCGAATCTATTAAAATCAGAAAATTATTGAACACCATGGCATAATATCCTGATTTCCTTATTATACGGCAATAATAATTTTCTACCATTCTATATATAGTATGTTCTTAACTTCTTACTGATTTATAAAAAACGAGTTCCTGAAAAAAATAATTCTGAATTTGCATACTTATGCTAACATGATTCCTTATTTTCGGATATTTTTGGCTCGATCAAAGCTCGTCAGTGATAAAGAAATTATGCCGACCATGATGTTATATAAGTTTGATATTGCCGGGAAATTGCGTGTTTGTTCTGCCCAGAATATATAATAATTATTTACTGAATTAAAATAAAGCCAAGAGAATGTTATAGTGTTGGAGAAAGCCGTAATCACACGGAACGAAATCCCATCACACGGAACGGTCATTTTGAAACATGGTTAAATTTTAAACACCGTTACTAACAAAGTATGTGCAGACGTATTATTACGAGGTCGCTGAGCACAATTAAGCTATAGGTACAATTTGAAAGAGTACAACACTCTTTTAACGAAACATAGCGCAGAACATAAATTCTTTAAATCATAAATTTCAAATACTGCACTCTCGAGTTTCATTATACATGCAATGGAGGGAGCACAAAATTATGTAGTGAATCACATTTTGAGAAAAATCAAACTCTCAAACCTAATTTCATAGTAATTCTAAAATAAATTCGTAATGTATTTATGTTTTGATAAATATTTGGCCACTGGCTACGCAACTTCAATGAAAATAGAGGCTTCAAGTCAACTTGATTTTTCGGTGTTCCCATCGTCCTATCTAAACCTATGTGAAAAAAAAAAAAAAAAAAAAAAAAGTCGGTCCAAATCGAAAACTAAATTGGATAATGCAAGATTTAGATTCTTTCCTTAATTTATTTCCTAGGAAAGTTTTAATTTTCATTTTCAAGAACAAGACTGACACAAATGAGCATCGTAAAGCGCACTCACTCGAAGCCTCTATTAATATGACACAACAGTTCCGACATTAATTTCGAGCACAAGTTACCTTCGAGCAGCTCCTCGACGGCCGTGCGCACCCCCTTGTCGAAGGCTCGAGCGTCCGCGGCGGCCTGGAAGGTCAGCCCGAACTTTCGGTCGCCCGTCTTCCAGTGGTGGAAGGTGGGCATCACCTTGTTGTACTCGAAGTCGCGCTTGATGGTACAGCTGAAGATCACCTGCAACAAACACACAGTTTCACTGACCATGTTCGAGCGGGACGAGAGCACTTGCACTCTTATATGGCGGCCACGTTGGCGATAAAATCATTCCCCGCAAGACGAGGATATTCCGAGCCTATAAAGGCGGATTCAGAGATGGCGACAACGGCGATGCGACGAGATTTTGACGCAAAAGCTGTGAAATCCTATGCCACGAAATTCGCGGTTGCGAAGGCGAATATCGCGTTTAATTACGATGTTCCTTTTTTAATCGCCAAATATGGCCGCCAATGGCTGTTAATAAGGCGAATTCAGATGGCGACAACGGCGATGCGACGCGATTGTCACGTGAAATCATATGCGGAGAGCGAATTCGCCAGGTTGCGGCAATCGCGTTAATTGCGATGCTCTTTTTTAACCACCAAATATGGCCGCTAATGGATGTCACAGCAAGTGCGCATTATTCGTGTCGCGTCGAATGATAAAAATCGCCATGTGAATCCACCTTTATTAATGATTGGCTACGGCACGCGATTTTCTCGCTTTCCCCGCTCCATGGAAGTGCATCTTTAATCTCGCCGCTATTTTTCCACACCAACATGGCCGCCATACAATATTGCAGCAAGTGCGCCTCTCTTGTGCCGCGTCAAGCCCCGCTCGACATCGCTCCATGGAAAAGCACCTCAGAGGTGGATTTACACGAGCGATGTTAAACTTGCGACGCTAAATGCGCATTTGCTGTAAAATTCATTGGCTGTCATATTTGACGAGCAGCATCGAAATACAATTCGCGATTTCGCTCCGCGAATTCTCATGCGGTATAGAGGATTTCGCAGCTTGTGAGTCAAAATAGCGTCGCATTGCTTGTTGCCGCTCAAGTGAATTCGCCTTACAATAAACATATGGTACTTTGGAAATGAGTTACTGTATTTACGATTGAATTTGATAAGTATTTGGGGGGAGGGGGGCTCGAAACAAAAATGACACAATTGAAACTGTTTAATGAACACATTTCTAAATTAAAACCTGCACTTTGTATCATTTATTTTCTTCCTTCAACCTGCAGCAAAATTGAAACTTTTGGACCACTGCATGTTATTTATTGATTTATTGATTGTTGAGGGGGAGGGGGGGATATTCAAACCCACCAGCCTCAAATTTCTGCTAACTACAAGGTAAAGGTTAATTTTCATGGCGACGATTTTGACGTTTACGTGTGACGAGCGAATTCGCCGGGTTGCGGCAGCGAATATCGCGTAATTTTTTGTAAATAATAAATGTGGCCGCCAATGGATGTTATAGCAAGTGCGGAAGTGCGGATTATTCGTGTCGCAGGCTGGAAATCGCTCATGAAAAGCCACCTCTCAGGTTGAACGAGCTACTAACGACAGTGGTGGTCAATCTTTAGCAAGGTCTTTCAAGACATTTCATTACGACGGTGACTTTTGAATTTCAATGATATTTTGCCAAATTTGAGCGTCATCGGATACTGCAAATTACTCGCGTGCTGAAAATCACCCTTCCGCGCATTTCCATGAAGCGATATCACTCTTGGCTTGGTGGAGCGAGAAACACGCACTTGCAGTGAAACCGTATGGCAGCCATATTGACGAGGAAAAATCACGGCGCGATTAAATCGCTACGGGAAAGCGATTTTTCCTCGCTAATATGGTATACGAGATTGAAGCAATTGCGCTTTTCTCGCCCCGCCAAGTCCCGCTTGACATCGCTTCATGGAAAAGTACATTTATCTGATGACATTCAAGTACGGTTCAGTTCGCAAGGATCGAAATTCATATGCTGCTACAAAAATCAAAAAAATCGGAAAAACGAATAGAGGAAAACAAAAATTATTAATTTTGATTCAAATATAGCTGCAGAATTTAGTGAATGGAAAAAGCTGAATGGCCTAGTTCTTGCAGCAGTCCCTGTTTCATTGTATCCCTGGATGTAGGGGAAGATATCGAGCGGGTGCCGACACGTGTCAAACCCTCCCTTGCTTGCTGCGAGGTCATCTACCCCTTGAATGGAGCCAGGCCATCCACGTGGAGGGGAAAGTATATTTCATTCAAAACCCCGGGCAAACTAGGTCATCCTCGGGGGTGCATCCACGGAACGAGGGGACAGAAATAGAATCATGAGGGGAGGGGGATGTTAATGCAGGGGGGGGGGATCAAAGTGCCCCTTCTACCCTCTGCTTGTTGATGCTGCAGGAAAATAGTCAATGAATTCATTCAACAGAATACTGTGAATGAAGCCAACATTATTTTCAACAAATTGCATCTTGCACATTTACAATGAACAAAGTGTAGAGTTTCAAACTTGATTAACTATCACATTAATAATTACTTTATTAATATATAAAATATTAATTAACAACCGTGTAATTAAATTTGCAACAATCTGGAACAAAAACAGCGATTCTAGAACGTTGCAGTCAGGGCCGCAATTGGCTTTTCGTGGTAAAATGTGAGCAAAATGTGTTGATTGAATTAAGCTTGTCACCATAATAATTGACTAACGCAATAATCACCATTGAAACATTGCGATTCACTCGGCGCATAGGATTTCACAGCTTTTGCGTCAAAATCGCGTCGCATCGCCGTTGTCGCCATGTAGATCCGCCTAAAATCGATAGTATATATCGCAATGAAAGATTGACTTCAGTTACTTCGGAGAAAAAGGAAATTTCTGTCAGACGGAATCGAATGAAATAAGTTTTCGAATTTTAAGTATGATTTAAAACTCGATCGCTTATGGTTTGAGCAGATTCAAGGGGGCGGTTTCCTCATAATAGCTCCATTTCCGGTTTTCGTCCATGAGGCCAATGTTAAACTTCTAACCTAAGTTTTCTCAAAACTGATCACACCGATCCACTTCAAAATTTGCATGCCACCTATAGATGATGAGCAAATCTTGTTCAATTCAATGGGTCCGATTCCAAGATATCAATCAACTGAGGTCAATCCTTTGCAAATCAAATAGTCTTAACGATAAACGTTAACATGCATCCAGATCGAGTTAGGGAGCCGCGGCTATCACCATATTATATGTATTTATCGCACTTTCTTTTTGAAGCTACAGAAAAGTTAACCCCTTGGCTCTGAATGAGGAATTTGCATGCAATTTTTTTACTAGTTCAGTCGAAAGAGGTTGTTGAAAAATGCACCCCCGAATTTTATGTGATTTTTTTTTTAGTAAGCATCATACCAGAAATGGAGATTTAAGGAGGTCACGTGACCTGGAGGCTCCCCAAATCACCTATGACGTCAACACATTCTTTGCTTCAACTATATGTAATACTCGTAAACAACTTGTGGTATAGAAACAAATAACAAACAAGCAACAATGAAATGATTGTTTGCAAGTGTTATTATAGTTGAAGCAAAGAATGTAATGACGTCATAGGCGATGCCGACGGAGCCTCCAGGTCACGTGACCTCCTTAAATCTCCATTTCTGGTATGATCCTTTACAAGAAAAAATCGCATAAAATTCAGAGGTGTATTTTTCAACAACCTCTTTCGACTGAGCTAGTAAGAAAATAGCATGCAAATTCCTAATTTCGTGTTTTGGAATATTCAAATGATCCCAACGCGTTATCCGAATTGAATGTTTGACGCGACAAAACACGTGGTCGAACACATCAAAATATTATTTCTTAAAATACGAAAGCCGTTGTCATGATGACAGTAAAGTAGTTACCGATTTATCGAAGATACGTTGCTCGAAGATCAGACGCATAAAAGGTCATTGATACAATTGGGCTGTCTCGTACAGGATCGCATGATTTCGAAGCGCATAATTCAAAAAGAACCTATGCGATCAGATGTAGTCGGGCACACAGCTTCGTATCACATGGCTTCATATGATACGAAATTTAGAATCGGTTCTAAATGAGAAACGTACGATCGTATGCTTTATACTATAGCAGAAATACGAGTCTGTGTGCAACTCACTTTACAGTAATTTCAGGGTGTATACCAATATTCACTAAAGAAATTCCATGAGTTTTCCAGGTTTTTCCAGAGATTTTTAAAAATCTCCAGGTATTTTTTTTAGCGTTCAAGGAGGGGGGGGGGGGGGCAAACACTAAAATCTTGAACCATGCAATTTTTAAGGTATTGTCCAATGTTTAAATTTCATAAGGAAAAAAAATAAAATCTTGGTATTTTACGTGTTTTTTTTCTGTTTCTCTAAATAATATTAATATTTCAATTTAAAGTGTACAGATCATGAAAAAAAAAAAATGAAAAAAATGCAACCCAGTATATTATACTGTATATAAAAAATAGTACATGATGGTGTAAAAATTGCGAGCGTAGCGAGCATTTTTTTTTTTTTTTTTTTAGAAAAATTTTATGCTCAATTTTTTAGATGGAACCAATGAAATTAATACAATACATTTTTTTTAATTATATATGGGTATATATTTTATTATAAATATACTAAACTTATATGATATAATAGGGAACAATCGAAAATCGTACAAAGCAATACGAAAATTGAGGTACATATATCTAAATTAACTTTTCTGGTGACAATATAATATAAAATAATTATATCATATATACTGTATAGTACATGCATGCATGAATAGAATGTATATTAAATCTTGATATTACGAAAGAAGCAAATTTGCAAATCCTTTTTTTATACAGGGAAATAGATTGGAAATTTTCTGAAATTATTAAAAACTCTATTTCACGAATTTACTAAAAAGTGTCCTCTAATTTATGGGTCCTAAATTTTTGGATTTGTAAGGAAATTGTCGGAAAAAAAAAAAAAAAAAAAAAAAAAAAAAAAAAAAAAAAAAAAAAAAAAAACAGCAATGAATTAATGGTGACTCTAAAGGATCAAAAGGGGTTATTTATATCCAAGCCAAACTGGGATTGAATTTTTGAGCCTCAGCAGCATCCACAATATTTTTTTTTCTGATCACTTTTGAACCTGAATTTGGAAAGACAAGTATAGTTATCTTTCCAAACTTAATAGGTGCAAAAGTGGCCTGAAAAAATTATTTTTCATGTAACCAAGGCTCAAAAATTCAATCACAATTGGGCTTGGATATAACCCTTTTTCACCTGCGGCAACTCAATTTTACTAGTATTTTTAAAGAGATAAAGTGAATTCACATCAAATTATATTATATAATATAAACAGGGCATTTACAGTATCATAATTTGTACATACTAGAATTTTGTGCAGTTCTTTTGATGAAATATGTTTAATTATAATGTAGATTTTTGCTATCCTCATCAAACAAACAACTTTTTAAATTAGTATAATTCGCGTAAATTGCCGATCTTAACACCACTGCATGCATGCATGCATGCATTTTTTTTTTAAAGTTCATTAAGTTTTAAATTGTTTCACTTGAAAAAGCAGTATTTTTTGTTGTATAAATTACTATTTGAAACATTCAAACATCTTTCAGTAAATATTTAACTATGCATCTGAAATAATATTGACGTCACTGTAACACGTACGCGATCTCTCGTAAATCGCGATCTTTTTACGCCGCGTTTGCACACTTTTTTCCCCCTAATTTTCATCTCCAATACTTGAATAAGTTTAATAATTGATTTGAATATTAGAACTTATAAAAAAATTAAAAACCAAAACTGTATGTTATCAAGATTTTTATCATCGAAATTGCATGCATAATTAAAAAAACGAATACTGAAAAATGTGAGAATTCCAGGTTATTTTCAAGTATTTTCGAAATTCCATGATTTTTCCCGGTTTTTCCAGAGGGTTTGAAATTCCATGATATTTCCCGGTTTTCCAGGTTTTTCCAGTTGGTATACACCCTGAGTAAAGAAAGGTGGTTACCGATTTGTCGTTGATTAGAGAACGGTAGTTCCCGATTTTTCGGAGATTAAAGGTAGTTACCGGGTGAATAAAGGTAGGTATTTACCGATTTGTCGGAGATGCGCTGCCCGAAGATCAGGTACTCGTACTGGAGAGCAAGGGCGAGGGAGAGTTCATGTTCCGCCCCAGGGTCTGCAGGGGTGTCCGGGGGCTGGCTGGGGAGGATGGGGCGCTTGTGGACAGCAACTTCAGACAGGCCCCCGCCACCCATGGGAACCCAGCCTCCCGAACTGTCATCGCGTGTCATCACCTGGGCGCGCACACGAACCAAATATTCATCGCTGAAACAAAACAATAACGTCATTATACCAGAGACATTCACAATGTAAGCTGTTTGGATGTGTGGGGGTAACAAGTGAATATTCATCGAAATTTTTAATTTTTTCTCGGTCAGCGGACTATTAAAGCTCTGAAAACCTATTTTGGGGTCTTCCGATGTTATAGATCGAAGCAAGAATTTGGTAGTCTCTTATAGATGTCTTTCAAGTAGAGTGCGCACCAAAATCAAAAGAGTTGGTATTTTCTAAAAATGATTTTCAAGTGATCCTCCATAATATTGAACGGATATCCCAAAAAATCAAAAATAGTTTCCCCAGAAAAATATTTTCGTCGTTTGATATTTACATAATTTATACCGTAATTATCTGACAAAAATTCTCCATTTACTCCTGGAAAATATCACACGGAAAAAATTTAGAGAATAATGTATTTTTAATTTTTTTATCAAGATAACCAATTACTTTTTATTTGCCTTCATAAATTATAAGATCTACCAAATTTCTCTTCAGCACTTCTGAAAAACACCATGAAAATGTACAGCCTCATATAGAAGGGGAGATTTGGAGATGTCCATGGAGGGTCAAAAAAATTTCTTATATGGATTTTCAAGCGTGCCGAGGAGTGCACGGGGCGGTGCCAGGGGGTGGGTGGAGCCAGCGAGAGAGCAGGCGCCACAGGGAGGCGTGTTAAGCAGCGAGCCAACGGTGGTTGGTGCCACCATACCTCCCAAAAGTGCACTGTGTTGTAATCCTCAGTACACCTGCGTTCGGACAGAAGTACTACTGTTTTGTATTGTTTTCTTCCGAAACAAATTTTGAAGCCTAAATACTTTGAAATAAGACACAAATATGAAGAAAATATTCGCGAATGAATTCAATTTCACCGCCAATATAGTTACAATGAATTTGGAAGGGTGACATTTTAAATCTTCATCCACTAAGGGGTGTCTTTCCGACACGTGGTTTTCTTAGCGACCATCTTAGCTGTGGTGTCCACGGTTCCCTCAGTCTCACAGTTCAGAATGAGCCAGCAAAATGCACGCACAAAGTCGGGGCTGGGCAGGTAAAAAAATTGTGTGGCTTGATAAAAAAAATTAAACTAAGCCATGTATAATAATTCAACTATCTTTAGATAGGTTTCATACCAAACGATATACCAGTTCCGGTGGCATGTTAAATCATAGAAAAATATTAAGAGAGAACAGCGCAGTTTTCATGTCAGGGTTATAGTTGTTGTTAGATATTTTAGTAAGAACGGAAATTTAACTGCAAGGGAACTTTTATGGAAAACCAGGAATAAAATTAATTATCGATCAATAAATTTTTCTTCTATGATTGAAATTCGCTAGCTAATAAGATTTATAATTTAAATTACGTTTTTCCACAATGCGGTTTCCCTGCATGGCTTTGGACCATTGCACTTCCGGTCCATTGAAAAAAGTTGTAGCATTCACCCTGGCTGAGGTTTCCACGTTTCCCTGAGTCACAGGCTAATGCCAGGATGGATTGCAAGGCCGTGTCCGCCCCCGTTTTGAAAGAGCCCGCGAAACGCTCATTTTAGGATTTCGGAAGGTTCGAGGTTTCAAACTTATTGAATAATTAGTATGTAGAAGTACCAAGTTAGGGTTTGTTAAAAAATAAAAATAATGGGGGACATTCACAAAGCACTTTAACCCCCAATTTAGCCCCGATTTTTAACCCTGGTGCTAAACATGGTGCTAAGCTATGAGCTTAACATGGTTAGCCCCTGGTTTAGTACCATGTTTAGCACCAGGGTTAAAAATCGGGGCTAAAGTGGGGGTTAAAGTGCTTTGTGAATGTCCCCCATTAATAATATACATAATAAATAATTGAAATAAAAGAATTCAATAGCTGCATGCTCCGAATGTTTAAGTACTGTGGTATTTATATCAGAAGTAGTGTTACTGTGTACGCTGTAACATCCTTAAAAATCATGCTGCAAAACGCTGTGACGTCATAGTCATGCAAATATTTAACACGAAAGCATAGGGAAGCATGACTATGACGTCACAGCCCTCGATGTTAAGGTTTTAATACGAGGTATTCAAAACACTCAATTTCACGCTCTCATATGGGAGCGATGTGCACCCATCGCGTTACCCTCCCATAAAAATTGACTCCATTGAAATGAAAGAGAAACATGGCAAAAGTGGGTTATAATCATGATTTTTGATAAATTATTGGCGACAGACCATAATGACCCGCCTTTTTTATGAGCTAAATCGAAAGAGGGTAAAAAAATATGCTACTGTGAATTTTTTACGAATTTTTTGCAGCCTCAAACATCTTTAATTTAATTATTATAGTTTTAATTTTCAGTAGTCCTTACCTGCTGGACATCCCTTACGTCATTACATTCTTTGACGTGATGTATAGCAGCTTCCGATAGTGTTTTTTTAACAGGTAATCATGGGTAAATTACGTAATTCCCGGCCGCGCCGTTTGAATTTGATTCGGCGAACTCAAATATGCCCGTAACTTTATTAGATAGAATCAATGCAGTGCATATTTGTAGTATTTGAGTAAATTTTGAACTTTATTTACTCAAAAGATAACGAAATTATATACGATCCAACCGTTATTTATGACATAGAGTATCTGAACTTGTGAAGTGATAGGAAATACCTTGAAATCTTCACACAAAACATCTGACACGATCGATCGACTGACACTAATTTTTCAAACAGCAACCATGCAGGCACGGACTGGGCCGCAACGGCCCACCGAGCAAGAAGGAACGACGGCCCACAGAGGCGGAGGCTCTAGCACTCGAAAGGGGGGTCTGGGGGGCGTAGCCCCCCAGTAGCCCGCCGCAGGCGCGATTTTTTTTAGGATTTCACTAGAATTTTCACTAAATATCACTAAATTTTTTATCAAATTACACTAAAAACTGAAATAAATTATTTAATGATACTTCATAGAAATCCTATGTACAATTATGTTTTTAAAGGAAAAAAATGAGACTACTAAATATTTTTTTAGTTGCAAATACAATTGGTTTTAAAAATATATTTAAAATTATGTGTCATTAAACACATAATTTTAATATAAAAATATATTTTGTCATGTGTCAAAAAAAACAGCGCGTGTCCATTGGACAAAATATAAATCAAGACAAGACTAAAAATACTGTGTAACATGCAAAATAAGTATATTAATAATTACTTAATAAACCGAGTATTTAAATTAATTACGTACGAGTTTGAAAATGGAATTTTCTTAATATATTATACGTAATTTTGAGTACTTGTATACAAGTTTAAATTTTAGTTAGTTTTTAATTTCCTTCTGCATTAATTAAAATTGAAATACCCTTTTTTTAAGAATAAATGTTTATTACATTTTTTTTTTTTTTTTCATTTTGTAGTGAAATTTTATTTTTAATACCGTTTTCATCAAAGTAATCTAACCAAAATTCATTAAAATAATTTAATCTCTTAATCTCTGAAATATTTTTCTGATGCATGTTAATTTCCACTTGATTGTAATGTAATATAATGATATAGCTATTTTTTATTATTCCAAATTTAGTGATTTAACTTTATTTGAAAGTACTAAAATTTCCTGGGTCGCATATATATAGTCTGCCCTGGATAAAACTCCCATTGTACTTAGAAAGACCTGATTTTTCATATAACATCACGAGCGCAGTATACCAGGCATACTGTATATAAATTCCTTGATTTATGTAAGACGTTATTACATGATGATACATTTTTTTTATCAATATTTTCTTACAAAAAAAAAAATAAATAAAGTCTGTATAATAAAAACAAATAGCGTGGAAATTTTCTTATAAAAAATGAAAAATTGAATGCAGTGCTCAATAATTTGAAATTTTGTACCGTGTAATTTCAGCTTAAAGTAGAGTTCCTATGAGGTTCCTATCAGTTGAGTTAGTATTTTTTTTAAAATAATTCAAGTGGTCCTCCATATCAAATCGAAATCCAAAAAATTCTATCTCACATAGGTTTGCCAGAAAAAATTCCAAAGTTACAGCAAACGTGTCGTTTACAAAGACCCTCGAATATCTTAAAAATAAAAGAAAAGAATACACCGTTAGGTGGTATGAAAAATAAACGATTTTCTATCATATAGAAAAAATATTAATTCTTTGGTTCTATGACCAACCAAATTTTTTGGCTCCAATCCATTTTTCCGTACAAAAATAAAGAAAAACTCTTATGGGAATGAACATTGCTAGACTGTTATTTTTTACGGATAAATGGATTCGAGCGAAAAATAATAATTGGTTTTTGGTTAAAGCTCGTGTCACAGAACATCGCTATATTTTTTTCATATCACCTAAGACCTAGGGTTTATTTTTTCGAGATATTCGAGTGTTTTGGTTATATATATATAGGTAAGGCCTTGAAATGTTAAGCGACTCGTTTACTCTGACTTTGGATTTATTTTCTGGCAAACGTTTATGTGAGATAGATTTTTTTTTCGGTTCGATATACGGTGGATCACTTGAACGATTTTTAGAAAATACTAACTCATTTTTTTTTTTCCTGATAGGAGCTCTACATTAAGATAAAATGGTCCATTATATAATAATAATTGTTCATTGTATGCATCACGGGTTTAAAATCTCTTTAATTTCGCTAATAGTTGGTTGTTATCATTTTGTTCTTATTTTCCTTTTTCTCCTTCTCCTTCTCCCTCTTTCTTTTCTCTTTTTTACCCTCTTTTTTTTTTTTGTGGCCGGCGGCCCACTTTTGTCGCGGCCCACCGACCCACGCTCGGTGGATCGGTAGGCCAGTCCGTGCCTGTCAGAACCATGCACTTAAGATATAGAGATAATTCGCGCTAATGTTAATAAAAATACCATTCATGAAAATTATGAAAAAAAAAATTAGAATGTTCTCCTTTACATATACCTTATCAGTAGGTAAAATATCAGGCACTGTATATTATATTATACAAAAACGAGCTAGTTTTCAAGTTATTAATTTTTAAAGTTGACTAATTTAACATGGAATTTCCATTTCTCCATGTTATTAAATTAGAGAACTTTATATAAAAATTCATAACTCGAAAACTATAAGCTCGTTTTTGTATACCTGATATTTTACCTATTCATAAGTAATTATGTAAAGGAGAAAATTAAAAAAAAAAAATCATAATTTTCATGAATGGGATTTTTTATTAACAGTGGGCGTATTATCTCTATACCTTAAATTGCTCACTATTACACTATATATATATATGTATTATCATATACTTCGATATTAATAAAATGTTATTATTGTAATTTAATTTTTGCATAAATCACTATTATATGTTTCTTCATTATAATTTTAGGATTATAAGCACTATATTAACGAGGGGAGGGAATATACAGTACTGTATAATAATAATTACGAACATTCTACGAAGTTTATGGCTGTCTTCAAGCTAAAAATCTTTGGTTTGCATCATGTCTGAATAAAATAAAAATCGGTTAACCTGCTCATCCTTACAGACTTTGTATATCCATAATATTATCAGTTAAATATTTATCATTTATGTCTTAAAAATAGAGAAAAAACTTATTTATTGCAAAAATAACCTTTGCATGTATTGTATTGTTTTTATTTTCTTAGAACACTCAGCTGACATGGAGCTGGTCGGCGAGTCTATTTTATTTTATAGCGATCTCGAAATTAATCGATAATTATCTGCCTGATCAGAAGTGGGAAACAGTAGCGCCACATAATTTTGGTTAGTTACATGATGAGTGACAGAAATGGGAATTAAAAAAAAAAAAGCTTGGTTCTCATTTTTCATTTTCGCCATGAAAAATAATTAACGAAAATCATGTGCCGCTACTGTTTCTTACTACTACTGATCAGGCAGATAATTCTCGATTTATTTCGAGATATAAAATAATAGACTCGCCGAACAGCTCCATGCCAGTGAAACAAAGTCTGATGTAAGGATGAGCAGGTTAATCAAGTTTTTTTTTTTTAATTTCAAACATGATGTAAACATTGCAAACCAGAGATTTTTAGCTTGAAGACAACCATAAACTTCGTAGAATGTTCGTAATTATTATACTGTATATTCTCTCCTTTCGTTAATAGTGCTTATATAATCCTAAAATTATAATGAAGAAAGGTATAGTGATTTATACAAATATTAAATTACAATAATAAAATTTTAGTAATATCGAAGTATATGTTATAATTACATATATAATAATATAGTGAGCAATTTAAGTGCATGGTTGTTGCTGTTTGAAAAATTAGTGTCAGTCGATCGATCGTGTCAGATGTTTTGTGTAAATATTTCAATTGAGGTTATATTTTTCCAGAGAGGTACATGCCATAAGTAAATGGTTGGATCGTATATAATTTCGTAATCTTTTGAGTAGATAAAGTTCAAAATTTAATCAAATACTACAAATATGCACTGCATTGATTTTAATGTAATAAAGTTTCGGTCATATTTGAGTTCGCCGAATCAAATTCAAACGGCGCGGCTGGGAATTACGTAATTTACCCATGATTACCTGTTAAAAGAACACTAACGGAAGCTGCTATACATCGCGTCAATAAGAATGTAATGACGTAAGGGATGTCCAGCAGGTTAAGGAGTATACAGAAAATTAAAATTATAATAATTAAATTAAAGAGGTTTGAGGTTGCAAAAAATTCGTAAAAAAAATCAAAGTATAGCATAATTTTTTACCCTCTTTCAATTTAGCACATAAAAAAGGCGGGCCATTATGGTCTATAATATATATTGCTTGCATATAAGATGCCAGAGACCGGATGCGGACGCTCAAAGAAAAAAACCATCAGGGTGCGCATCCACGGATGCTCGAAATGAATGCGAGCATCCCGGTCCCTGCAACATGCATAGTAAAAGGTCCAGTTTCTCCCCAAAAATAAGTGTGCAAATTGAGATGACTTTTACTTGCAGCAACAGGCATGAGCGTGAAAAAGCGAGCGAAGTGAATATTGATCGCTAGCTAATAAAGCTGCATGTTGTCGGGATTATAAACAATTCTTTCGTCAATATAAATAATTGCACGATCATGATAGCACCAGAGATTTTATATTGAACAATATAAACTCTTTGATAATACTGTTAAAATATTAGCAGTCACACAGGTACTGTACTAAGGTTATTGAATAAGAAGAAATTAAAAAAATAGATAAGACAATTTTGCTCCAATAACTCGACGTAAAGTCTTTTCAGGCCAATTACCACTACAAAGTATTTAAAATGTCACCAAATCTTTTGTCCCTATATGTACCATTTTCAACAAAAAACACATTTCCCACTCGGGGGTAAATCGTTGCGCTTTTCCACTATGTGGTTCCCCTGGCTTTGGACCATTGCACTTCCGGTTCATTGACAAAAGCTTTATCGTCCATCCTGGCTGAGGTTTCCACGTTTCCCTCAGTCGCAGGCAAATGCCGGGATGGATTGCAAAGCTGTGGCCGCCCCCGTTCCGGAAGAGCACGCGAAATGCTAAATCGGGGTTTCGGAAGGTTCGGGGTTTCAAACTTAGTGAGTTAATTAGTAAGTAGAAGTACCAAGTTAGGGTTTGATTAAAAAAAAATAATAAATAAATAAAGAGCAGTGTTTTAATAATGGGCGTGATTCACGAAGCAGTTAGCCAGGTTTCTAACCACGTTTAACTATACCTGTTTTACGTGTTAAACCACCTAGTTAAACGTGGTTAAGCTAAACGTGTTAGAAACCTGGCTAACTGCTTCGTGAATCGCGCCCAATCTGTCTAAAAATAGCAATCAACACTCAATCAAAGAATTAATATCTAGTACATATTAATTCTTTGGCTCAAGTTGACCAAGAGAAGATGAAGAGTTTTAAATTTGTTCTTACTGACGTTATATTGACAGCAGTAAAATAAAAAAGTTCCCTAAGGGGCATTCACAAAGCCCACAAAGGCCACATTTAGGGCTCGATAATTTAAAGCCTGATTTTAGGCATGCTTTTTAGACCCAAAATTTCTGGTCTTAAATTATCGAGCCCTAAATGTGGCCTTTGTGAATGCCTCTTAAAATGATTTAATTCTTTTCATTTCTCTGCATATGACACTGGCAGCCATTTGTTCTCCATAAAAGTTCCAAATTCTTTAGTACGTAACACCATATCTCCTACAATCCTTTATAAGCTCCCATTTTTTAATTTTCCCCGCAGTAATTATGGAGACTATTAATTTCAAATCATCTCTTTTTGAGCTACTCTAACATCTTAAATATCATTTAAGATCAATTTCATTTCTTATGGGACGGTTGGATCACAGCAAAATTGGCAGTTCAATATGTTGGTATTTGAACTTCATATTGCATGTCATACAATTAACTACATAATTAATTTTTAATTCAAAATGAACGCAACGTAATCATTTTGTCAATCCATACCATATTTCGTCGCCTCAGTACCGGGTACACAAGTGTCATATAAACCACGAGGTTTTCATGCAATTTAGACCTTATGTACATGTAGCTTAATTAAGGTCCATAATTGCATCAAAACCTCATGGTTTATACGACACTTATATCCTGAGGCAACGTTCAACAACATTTTTACAAGTGCCAAATTTTCAGCTTGTTTTGCGAGAGGAAAGAGGAAATTGCTGCGTTAAAAGTGCAAGCTTGATGCTTGTCAATTTCTTGAGTATTCTGAAGGGGAAGGTAACACGCCCAATGTTAAAAAGAATCCCACATATAAAAACTATGATTTTTTTTTTAAATCTTCTCCACTACATCCCTTATTAGTAGCTAAAATATCAGGTATGCAAATTCATAACTCAAAAACTAGCTCAAATTTGTGTATGTACCCGATATTTTAGCTACTGACAGGGGATGTAGAGGAGAACATTTTAATTTTTTTTTTCTTCATAATTTTCATGTGAGGGAGATTTTTTTAGCATTACGCGTATTACCTTCCCCTTAAAATTCTGCTTCAACTTTTAAAGAAAAAAATTGGTTACTATGTTTCTTTTAAACAATTAAAAATTAAAATTACAAACAAATATTAAAAAAAAAAAATGTATTTTGTAATATTAAGAAAGATAATAAATAATCAGAGTTAATATTTGCTGGCACTTTGGCAGTACCCACACTAACTTGTAAATGCAATACATGAAAAGTTGCTGGACCAAATCTGATGACAAAATGCTTGACAGTGCAAGAATGGAGTCAGATCGCAACAAGAATGTCACATACTTGTCACCACCCTCGCAGGGAGACAAAACAATCCGCACACTTCCTCTTCAAATCTCCCCATCACAAAATTGCCTCCACATTTTTCAATCGGACAACTCCAAACTCTGGGGCACTCTCCTTTGTAACACCTTGCCAATGCAACAATCGGTCCCTCTAATAATGAGCTCTACAGAGATCTTGTTAGCTGAAATGGATCTTAGTTTACATGCAGATTGCGCCGGTCGGCCATCTTGTAAATTTTATACAGGCAGACATAGATGAGGCACCGTCTAGTCTACAGGCAATCTAACATCTGTTACAGAATATAACAGGCGAGTTGTGAGCAGAAAGCTCGTAATTGCACTCTTGTGGTATAGCAAGCAAACAGCGGCTTCATTCAATTTAGGGGTCACAAATTTTAAAATTTCAGCACTTCGAAGGTATCATGTTTTCCATTAAGGCAAGTGAGATAATTATGTGCACAAGTATTACATCAAAATTATGTATGTGCTGATAGATATTACAGTGTTTCCATAAGTTTGGATACATGACGTGGCACATGTCCAGCCTATGTACTCGTTAAAAACTGCTAACTCTTCATTGTTGGATCTAGTTGAGATTGGACGAAGTTAGGGGGACCAAATGTCTGTCACTTTGCTCAACAACTCATGTCCTAACACAACCAAAGCTTCCAGAACTGTACTTACAAAGGCTAGTCTACAAGAGTGCAATTTCAGTCACAAAGTTGGAATATCTCAGAAAATAGGTAGTGTTGTATAAACCATGAGGTTCTGTTGTTATTATGGACCTTATGTTACATGTCCATAATAACTTATGATATGTGCATTACCAGCTTCTAGTCCACAAGGATTAGTACTACCAGTTTTCAGTCCGTGCACAAAGATGACCAACCCTCATAACGAGCCAATCAGGGAGGATTCGGAACCACCCCATGTCAGGTTCACAGAGGGAGGAATTACGGGGTGAGACCTGAGGAGCCATGTACAAGAAAGTAGGTCAAACTTCCGTTAATACTAAAGTAATTCTGGACCGGGAAGAAAATTAGAACTCAAACACTAACTATTCAAGGTTCAGCTTTTATTGTTCAACTGTCGTGTTTAACAAATTCTCGGCAGTACAGAATGTTGAGTGTGAATGTGTTCAGAAAATCTGATACAATATTTTGTTTATCAAGACTCGTTATTGCTACTTGATCGTCGAGTTAGCATGATGATTTATGCCACAATTATCTATCATATTACCAAATAGACAAATAAAAAAGTGTAACAGAGATTATCCCCTGCACTAGACCATGCTATTTGTAAATTATAAATAAAATGTTAACATTTGTAAATTATGTAAAAATGAACCTCAAGACAGAGGGCATCTATTTAGATGCTCTACAATATTGACTGAACTTGACTCGTTGCCTGGTAACATGAAGACAGAAAACTATTGGCTTACTAGAAGTAAAAAGGATTACCCGGTAAATGTCAAAACGTGGGCATAAGAAAAGAAGAAGAGACAGCAAACCAAGAGGCCTCTATGTGTGGGCCAATCCAGAAATGTACATTTTTGACTATTAATAAATATGAGTGTAATTATGCATAATTGCATACCCTAATCTGCATACTTAACAGTATGTGTATCATATTGCATCATACATAATGAATACAACACATACTGGTAATGTAAGTACGGTAAGTGTACTGTACCCTAGGAATCTGAATTTACATTCATATACTGTCAAGTATGCATCTAAAAAGTAGCTTATGCCTATCATATTATGCTATATGTACAGTATGAACAAATGAAAAGTCAATGTATTATACTGTACTATTCTGTAACAAAAAATTGTAGCCAGTCATACGCATACAACATATGCAAATATATTATACAGTATGCATATGATACTCCAAAGTGTTAAATAAAAGGGCGAATTTAAATATAAGGCTCGATTCATTTTTATTGGAAAATACTGTGCACATGGATGCATAGTTACTTATTTTTAATTTATAAAGATTTGGAAACATTATAATTTTTTCATAAGTGTCGCATTTATCACGTATTATGCTTACTGTTCATATTAATTAAATGTATGATTTATGATGTACACAAAATGCATAATTATGTATGCATATGCATATTATGCATATGAATGTATGCATACATAATTGTTCATATTATAAAAATAAATTTAATGAAGACACATAATTATGAAGAATCATCTATAAGCCTGATTGTATCTTGTTATCTGCCACACAATTGATCGACAAGAGAAGGGCATTGACAAGCCCGAGTCATGAATGAAAACATCGGCTCATTGAGTTGCACACCACAGTAGCCTGCTGGGGAGGGGGAACGTCGATAAAACCAGTCCGTGAAAATGACGGCACACCTCAAATGAAAAATGTTTTTATCACCATCTTTGCTGGACACAATGACGATTAATTTTGTTTCCTTTAATCTTACGCCCTTAGAAATCGCCACTTTAAATTAAGAGGCGAGACGATAACATAAGGAAAATGGAGGCTGTGAAAATATTGAAGGATTGCAAACCATATTTACCTTTTAAATACACAGTTTTAAACATATAATATAATGAAATAAATAATTTTACTCACTCTTCATATCCTTCTGTCATGGTTTTCGATGATATGGCCTCTACTTTCCCCCCATTTCTTCTCTATTTCCACCATTTTTAAGGTGTATAAAATGCATCAGCAGCCACAAATTCACACGACAGGAAGTAAGAAAAAACATTCATGTATGTTTGAAATTTGATCTCGAAGGGAAATAGTTCTCAAAAAAATACACATACATTTTTTTCCTGTAAACTAGTTTTCATTACTTAAACAATTAATTAGAATTTACAAAATTACTACAATTTTAAATTGGCTAAATTGTTCATTTCAATGAAAATGAATTCTAAAACTCTACAATCCTACAATTGCGGATGGATACATATGCCTGAAGTGGCGGTCCCTTTTCTCTGAGCTAGTTACTAAAGCTGCACATAGAGGGCACACAATCCAATCATTAGAATTTTGAATTAAAAATTATACCAGGCCAGGCTTCATGATTAATTAAAGATTTTAAAGAAACCGTCGTGTCACAAAGCATAATTATGAACCCCAAAAAGTTGACAATTATTTATGATGAGTGATATAAAAAAAAAATACACTGACCCCATATAGCAAGAGTTATTAAAATTTCTCATTTATAATTATAAAATACTGCATGCAAATTTATATATTATATATATATCATATAATATTATTATTTTATTATAATTATTATAAAAAAAATATATTATATATACGTACGATATATATAATATGTTTATTTAATATATAGTACGTATAATATGTATAATAATATCAATAAAGTGTATTTCACATCAAATTTGTTTTGGTGATAATTATGTGATATATATAATATATATAATAATATTGTCGTATCCTCGTGGAAAAATTTCCTTTGTGTTAGTTCCCAGAAACATTTGAGGAAATTCAGAGCAGCATAATTTGGTAACCATTTCTGCAGTAAAAAACGTAATGTGAGTACGTAAATTTTATTATACTAGCTTATAAATTATATGTCGGAATATAACAAAATTATTTACAATTATTTTTACTAAAAATTGAATTTAATTTAGCAGCTATTAATCCTCTGAAATAATGTGTGTGATATGCACTCAAACATATTTGTTTCAACCATGGCAATCACTTTTCTTAATTTAGAAAATATTACAATAATTATCCCATTTTAACGTTACCAAATTAACCCATTATGTACTAGCGATGCATTTTAGCATCACTAAACATCCCCTAGCAGAAAATTTAATTAAAATTAAGTTACAATGTAACATTGATAAAAATAGTCAATAATTATTTGCATTGACACTATAGAGGTAGTGAAATGTTAATTTTGCTCAAAAAAATTTTTTTTTACCCTCACAGGGTAAAGCAAAGTTAGGGTACATAATTTGTACGACTTCTGCAAAAAGTTATTTTGAATATACCTTAATAACTTTTTTAGAGGTAATGCTAAAATTTTCAATCATACATTGAAATGCTCCCTACATACTATGCTTCAAAATGCAATATTAGTTTTTTTTTCAAAATTAATATTCTTGGTGAAATTCCATGTAAAGTAAAGGTGATGCTGTACGGCATCGCTACCCCTACGATAATAATATATCAGGCCTGATATCAGGCTGATGTCAGGGCAGCCTGATATCAGCCTGATATCAGGAAGTGGACAGAAGAAACCTGACATCAGGCTGGCCTGATGTTTCCCTGACGTCTCCACCTGATAGTTCCCTGATGGTTTCCTGACTATAACGCCTGATAGCTACCATTTTGGACTATAATAGATAAAAACACATTTTATTATTAGAATTAAATAAATAACACTATCATCATTAACACTAAATAAAGAATCAATAAAACAAATTGAAGAAAATTTAAATACAAATGCGATGTTGTGCAGCTAGGAGCTATAGGTGGCCTTTATTTTAGCTGGCTCGACTGTTGTCCCATGGTCCACAGCTATAGGCAGCAAGACGGTGGATTTTCTAATATTTCAGGCCTCAGAGTCCTAAAATACCTGCAGCAAAAGACACCCCACATAGTATATTACCCCCAAAACAACTTATAAGCTAAAGAATTATAGTTTAATTACCATTATTTGTTGATTTTCTCCTCTCCTGAAGTAGCTGCCATTTTTCTATCAACAAACCTTTCTCCTTTGATGCAACAATGGTGCCGCCTAGTGTTAAAACTTATAACTAATGGAGCCTGACACTCCCCTGATACCCCCTGATATCAGGCTGATATAGCCCTGATGTCCCCCTGATATCAGGCTGATGTGACCTGACATCAGCCTGATACCCCCTGATATCAGCCTGATACCCCCTGATATCAGCCTGATACCCCCTGATATCAGCCTGATATCAGGCCTGATATATTATTATCGTAGGGGTATAGGACATAATGTAGTCAGTTTATGCTTTTTTGCTACTTTGACACTTACAATCTCTTTCAGTGGGTAAATATTTTTTTTCGAGTCTCTTTCATATGGAATCTTTTGTTTCATACCGAAAAAAAAATTTAGAGGGTCCCAAGTGGGCCCCAACGGTAAGGGGCCCACTACAGCATCAGTAATATAAATATAGTACAGTAATTAAAATGGCAATGGTTATCCTTTCAAGTTACCTGAAAGCAGAATACGTTGTTGTATATAATTTCAAAGTATATCAAGGGACCTGAAACAGGCCCAAATAAGGGTCCCAAGGGTCCCAGAGCATCATTTAGCTTCCTGTCATTCCTATTTTTTGTATTTGAAAATAAAAATGACTTTTTAGAACTAATATTACAACAGGCTCGGACTGGGAAGCTAGAGGCCAGTCAGGGCCATATGGGCACTAAAGGCAGCAGGGGCCACTTTTCAGGGGGTCTGAGGCCACTTTTCCTATCCTCCTGTGTTAAAAATATGAGGGACCAGTCAGGGATCCCTGACCCAGCCTTATGGCCAGTCCGAGCCTGTATTACAAGGTACATCCTAGCAAAATGGGGTACGTGAGGGATCTAAATTGGAGACCCGGGTCCCATGAGCCCTCGCCCCTGTCTTGCTCAACTTTGTTGTTGTTTGGCATCTTCTATTTTCTAATGCAGTCGTCATTGACATTGCTCTACTAACATGTATGCTGTCTGTAATCTGAAGCTAGCAATTTTTGTTTTATGTAAAATATGGAATATTGAAATAATACACATATTATTTGGAGCATCAGTCTTTTTCTTTTACTACCGCTTGCGGCAGGGTTATGATAAGAGATAATGTACGAAAATGGTTGGTGGCCATAGCCTGTTACGTGCACCAGAATTTGCTCAGGTGAGACTGGGGTAACTGTGGAAAACATCAGTCAGGACGGACACTTCTACTGTTTATAAATGGACGAAAACGATGTCTAAAATTGGGAACCACACACAAATGCATCTCTACACTATGTGGAAAGCGAGATAAATTTACCTCATCAGTGTAATTGTTATATGAAACGGTCACCAACCAAGTACAAACTACGGTTGGCGTAGCTTGACTTCTGTGATATAACGAAAACTATAATAGTCAATGCATTGGGCCACGCTGAACATATGAGTTGTAAATTTATAAAATAAACACGCCTAGGCGCGGAGCCCCCCCTCCCCCCCCCCGAAATTTTGGATCTAACATGGGCAATTTAGGCAATTCCTCCACTTCAATTTTTCTTTAACATTGGCCTTATGGAGGCAGCCCCCCCGTCCCCCCCCCCCCCGAATTTTTTTTCTGGATCCGCGTCTGAACACGCCACAAAAAAATAGAATATAGAAGATGCCAAACAACAACAAAGTTGAGCAAGACAGGGGCTAGGGTCTCATGGGGCCCGGGGCCCGAATTGAAGACCCTCACGTACCCCATTTTGTTAGGATATACCTTGTAATACTAATTCTAACATGTAATTTTTTTTTCAAATACAAAAAATAGAAATGACAGGAATCTAAATAATGTTCTGGGACCCTTGGGACCCTTATTTGGGCCTGTTTCAGGTCCCTTAAAAAACTTTGAAATTATATACTACAACGTATTTCACTTCCAGGAACTGATAATAATGGCCAGTTCAATTTTTATCACTGTGCTATATTTTTAGTACTGAAACTGTAGTGGGCCCCTTACCGTTAGGGCCCACTTGGGACCCTCTGAATTTTGGGAGGGCATGAAACAGAATGGCCTATATAATAGAGACCCAAAAATAAAAATATTCAAGCACTGAAAGAGATTTAAGTCTCAAATAAGCAAAAAGCACAAATTGACAACATTATGTCCTAGCGATGCCGAATGGCATCGCACTTAAATTGCCAATTAAAAGAGCAATTAAATTTCAAAAAAATTAAAATTGTGATTTTTCTTGTTTATAGACATTATACTTTCAGTTTATAACAAAAAAACAAAAATTTGAAACAAAAAATTAATTCAGTCCCTAATGGGTTAAGGATTCCAAATAAAAAAACGAAATACATAATATAAAAGTTTATATAACATAATATATTTAAAATAAAAAGGTCATGAAAATTATAAAATATGAATGAAATATAAAATTCATAATTAATATTAACATAAAATATTATCTTCTTTTCCTAATCTTAAAAACTGAAATTATTTGTGTGTCCACTTGTATGTGTTGTCATAAAACTTAAAACAATACAGCTTCCAATACTGATTTTATTTCATAATGTTCGTTTCATCTTTTTTGTGAAAAGACCTCTTTTTTGATAGTATCTTTTACAGGTATACACGCCGGTCTCTATGAGCTTATATGAGGCAGGATAATTGGATAGAGATAACGAGATAAAAGAGGGAAACTATAATATATGGTGGTATGTAGCATTCGCTGAGGTGAGACTGAGGGAACCGTGGAAAACTTCAGTCAGGGCGGACACCTCTACTTTTTATCAATGGACCAAAATGATGCCCAAAGCCTGGGGAACCACACACAAGTGCATCACTGCACTGGGTGGAAACCGAGATGAATTTACCCCAGGGAGGGAGCAGCGTATTTTTTACTTGAAATGATCACCAATCCAAGTAACCACTTCGGACTTCGGTGATCTAACGAGAACCGGTCAATGTACTGCTCCACGCTCAACCTCCAAGAATATGGCGACTTGTTCGGAGCACAGCAACGACAGTTCACTGGTGAACAGTAAGGACAGTTTACCGGTGAACAGCGATGACAGTTTACCGGTGAACAGTAAGGACAGTTTACCGGTGAACAGCAATGACATGCAGTTTACCGGTGAACAGGAGCATCACTGACGTGCTGGCGGGAAGGCTCCTCTTGCATGACTGCCGACAAAAATGCTCAATGTTGTGCTGGGCCGGCCTCTAACCTTGGGAACACCAGTTGAAAAATTACGTCTTCAATTCATCTGTTTCACGTCTAAACTAATCTTTTTACTTCTAAAATATATCTTATTTCCTCCTCGCTCAAAGTGAGAATGAAATGAAGACGACATTTCTAACATTTTATGTTCAATTAAGAAGAGGAAAAAATACATAATCTCGTCTTTTTCACCTCTTTTTTGCTCTAAAATGGTGCAAAATAAGAGGAGAAAATACGAGAGGAGAGCTTATGTAATAGCGAAGAAAAGAAGAAATTTATTTGAACTCGATCGGGTTAACGAAGATATTAAATATATTATAGCAGCAAAATAACTATAATACAAGTTGCAATACTCTATAGGCGGAGAAGATATCAATGCGACAACAATAATAATTGACGTATTTGTGTACACAATAAGAAAATATATTGTTGTAGAATTTGGAGCACAATTAGTGCACCATCGTGTTCCTCAAAAGGTCAAAAGTTTGGCCACAAACAGTCAGATTTTGTGCTTGATAGGAGGTGGGGAGTTCTCAATTTTGCATGTGACGTCAGATTTCGGACGCATTCTTGGTGATGGAGCTACATCCATGTATTTTAGCATGTACGATAAATAATTAAAAAGTATTTAAAGGAAAAAATTGTACATATAATTTTAAGGCGAGTATAAGTTTACAAATTTAAAAATCAATATTTTGTTCACTTCACATATTTTTATTTATTTTTTTGTTTTAAACAATTTATAATATATTATAATTAACTTTTGCTTGAATGCAGAACTGTTAACTGTGTATACCTGCACCTTGTTTGCACTCCTAGCTCATCTACTTATAGTATGCTGGATTATTGTGTTGCTCATGCAAGCCTCCTGGACACTACTTAAAATACTGCATGTACGTGTCTGGTGTATATTTATGTTTGATATGTAAGTAATTGCTACTTCACCTTCTATAAAAGGCGTTAAACATTCAAATAATCAAACGATCAAACGACGCTTTATTTTTTCATTTCAGGGGCACCATATGCAACTTGTCCTACAGGAAAGTATGGCGGCTAACATAACTACCAAACCTGCAGGCGAACACAGCAGCGGATATTTTGGCAATAAGACATTAGCCCAAACAGAAAATGTATTACAAAATATGTTCTTCACGATCCTAACAGCTTAACCAGTTAAAGGTTATATAATCTCAGAAGCGGATGCATCTCAGATGGCCGGGGTGCAGTTCATTAAATTTATAAAATAATCTGAAAATTTGAAGAGGCATATTGTATTACAATAATTACAATAATAGAAGATTTTGAAATGAAATTATGTTTGGTACCTGGGTACTTGCAATGGTGCTGTGCAATTAATGGACTTGCAATGAATTGCTCCAACATTAATTATTGAAAAGTCATGGTTGACGACCGCCATTTGCAAATATCATATTTTCTAGTTGGTGTTTTTACAGTAACAATTATAATAATTATGCCTTGATTTGTTAGCAATTAAAGTACGGTAAAATGCATGCAGGTTATAGGATATAAAATTGTGCCATACTAATATAAATTATTTATGGCACATACTTATTTTATTATAATTCATATTACATGGTCGTATGCCGGTATTAAAAGATTGGGTTGCCAAATGCTCATTCATGGCAAGTAGAAATTGAAGTAGCTCTTTCCCTAAAAACAAAAAAATATCAAATGTGCACGGATTCAGCAATATAAAATGTATTGTCTTTCTTGACATATGTTTTTTCAAAAGATAATAAATCATTCAATTTCAGTGTTATAAAAAATACAGACCAAAATAGACTGAAAATGAACCAATTATTCCAAGAAGTTATTATTTTTTTATTTGATAAGCAATATTATAATTTCAAGCACTTCGAAAATGTAAATAATTTATGAGAGGTTCATATTGTACGTTTCGAATTCTTAAAAAATAAATATTAATTTATGAAACTCATACACATGTTAAAGATCTTTCTGTCATGTATGAATTAATTTAAATTATGCTAATTAATGGATACTAATAAAAATCCACATAATTTAAATAGGAAAATTCATTTCAATTAATAATATTTCATTATTATTGTTATATAACACATCACAAATGATAAATTTAACACACGCAATACACGGAGGTAGGGGCATCTGGTGGTCATGTTTTGAATTTTACGAGAAGGCGGCGCCAAGTTGGATTTCAATAACAACTGCAATCTGCTTGTTTCAATCACTGATATAATTTGAAAGCAACATATTAGTTAGAGTGCGGTACATCTCATCTTACATCAATTGAAATCAAGTACGAAACGCAGCACATTTGTGTCTTTAATTTCAAGAAGAAATCAGAAAATTACATTAATTACTTTGTTTTCTTTCATGCACGTACGTTTTCTTGTTCCATGTACACTCTGCTGTAATAATTTATAGTAAAAGTAAATTATATTCATCCTATAACGTCGATTGTTACCAAACTGCAACAATGTTCTTCCTATAAATTCTTCTCAAGTATATATTCATAAGACACAATTTAACAGCTTGATTATATACTGCTAATATATAAAGAAAATGAAACCATACTAAATTGATAGGTTTATAATTATACTTAAATTATAATTAAGGATATTTAAATTATAATTACTATAATTAAATTATAGCTATAATAGGCTATACTTACAATTCTGACTTTTCTTCTTCATCTTGCATGGCGGAAATTGTGATCTTCATGACTCAAAAATGTATCATTCTGTTCTGAACTTTCAATAATATAATACCTCACTGTAGCGAGATCGACTGTCAATAATATAATACCTCACTGTTGAGACTTTCGATTGTCAGATAATATCTCACTGTTGCGAATCTCAATTGTTAGCATGACCGCACGGCTCAGGGTTCTGGAGAGGACTGTTGTTGAATAATCTGGGCAAGGCTCCTGAAGGCATCATCCCCTCTCCTCCTGAATATAGGGGTGGATCCACGTGCCGGCACCCAAACAGAATTTGTCAGTTCCCCCTCTCTCTGGTTTTTCTCTCCCTGTTCCTCTCTCCTCTCTCTCTCTCTCTCTCTCTCTCTCTCTCTCTCTCTCTCTCTCTCTCTCTCTCTCTCTCTCTCTCTCTCTCTCTCTCTCTCTCTCTCTCTCTCTCTCTCTCTCCTCTCTCTCCTGCTAATTATTACTTTTACTTCTTTCTCTACAGTACAAAAAAGATGTAAATAAATTTAGCGTGCAAGGATAGTAAAAGAAAATTATCTCTTTCTTTTGTCTTTGGCGGTGTGCGATGTGCTTCTCACTGTTTGTGGTAACCTGCGATAATCACTTACTGTTAGTGTTCGTGCATGTCACTATTACTTCACGACGTTTCGAGAGTATAAGTTATAAGTTTTAAACAGTCTCAAATCACCTGAGGAAGATCACTTCGGGATGACGTTCATGTTTTAGATAGTCTCAGATCACCTGAGGAAGATCATATATTGTGACAGAGCGTCGAGTACCATAATAAACAGAGAGGATCACATGGCAAACTGCGGCACAAAAAGTAAAAATTTCAATTGAATTTTCCTTTCTATATGATGATGATATCATTATTATCGATTGTTATTGTAATCGCTTCTTAGAGGTTATACAACAATGAACACAAAACAATCGAAATTGTTGAATGGACTCTCGAGAACGCTCGTGAAGGTTGACTGCAGAAATTTAAATAACGTTGATACATTTCATTTCTTCCACCCAAAATTAGAATACTGAATTATTTCGATATAATAATTTATTATATTATAATAATATAAGAGTATTTACATCATTTTTTTTTTATTTTTTTTTTACAGAGATGGGTAGAAGGTGCAAAGTTATGCTACTCTGATTTTTTTTTTTAGATTTTTAAGAGACTGGAAACTATTATTAAAAAGTTATTGTAAGTACAGAGAAATTGACGCCATGCCTCTCTTAATAAAAAGATGGAACTAAAAGGGGCGTGGGTTCAAACCTGACCTCAGTAAATCCTGTTAGCAACACTTCCTGGCCTATAAAAATCTGAAAAAAATCAGGGTAGCATAACTTTGCACCCTCTAGCCATTTTTGCAGTAGAGAATTTTGAGGTCGATACTTAGTCTTGATTACATCGTACAACGGCAAAGATAGAAGCCCATTTGAATTTTTCTTTCAAAATAATGATAGTATTGTTATAAATTCATGAACCATTATTAGAGGTTAACAAAACAGTCGAAATTTTTGAATGGACCCTCGAGTGCTGACTGCAGAATGGCACAACGAATTAACATATAAGAAATTTAAATTACTTTGATATATTATTTTAGTTCTTGTACACCCAAAATCAGAATACTGAATTCCTTCGTTATAATAATGTAACGTATACAATTAGTCATGTGTCCGGCACAACTCTGCAGCTGAAACCGCTCACATATCAATATAATATCAAAGAATTAATATCTACTAGAAGACTTACCGCCGTGTTAAAGTTTCGTCTCTCCTATTTTAAAAGAAAAACCTGTTCGCGCTTATGAAGTGAGCTAACGATGACATGGACACTAGATGTCCCTTTTGTCTGAGGCTATACAGTTCGGCAGGGCTAGGGTTGACTTAACGTCACGTGACTCCTCTATTAGTATTGTATTGGAAAGTCCGTGACGTCAATCAACCCTAGCACGGCCGGAGCACGGTCGTAAAAATTGAAGAAAGAGAGGGGAAGTTAGAGAAGGGTGAGGTTAGAAGGAGGGCAACTCAGCAGAACAATAGCAGATTTTACCGAGGCAATATTGTTATCACGATCTCGATCTATTGTGTATTTATTGTTGTCGTTGTCAACAGGGAATTCTTTTAAATATTTCTTCAAGGAGTTGAAATAAAATCTTCTATTCGCTACCAAGCTCTCCTCTCGTCTAATTTGCTCTCATTTTAAACCATTTTAGAGGAAAAGAAGAGAAAAAGACGAGATTACATATTTTTTCCTCTACTCACTACTTGAACATAAAAATGTTAGAAATATTGTTGTCAGGCACTTTAAAAAAACTAATGAAGTGCGGAAAATTATATTTCATAATTATTTTTATTGCTTTACTTTTCGATTGTACCAAAATAATGTAAGCACTCAAAATAAAAAAAAATAATCACAGTATCACATGACATTATATTGACTTAAATTAAAAGAAGCATGCGCTGTCGGGGTCCACCTAATAAACAGTTTTAATATTTATTTATTTTTTAAAAATAATTTTTAATTTTAATCAGTTTGAAATTGCTGAAGATTTACATTAAAATGAGAAATCATCCTTAAACCGGGCTTTTAGTTAACGTCAGGAAAATAAAATAAAACTATAATATTATACATACAAATACACACATATATAATATATATATATATATATATATATATATATATATATATATATATATATATATATAGATATGTATGTGTGTATGTATATATGTATGTATATATTATTATGATAGTACAAGAATGTAGAATTGTATATGAATTTTTATTTTACGATAATACGTAACATTCGTAGGATCTTTACTGAAAATATAAATTAATATAATTAATATAAAATGTTAGAAATGTTGACTCCATTTCATCCTCACATTCATCGAAGATGAAATAAGGTGTGCATTAGAGGTAAAAAGATTAGGTTTATTGTTACTGCATTGGTTGCAAATAGATTTGTAAATAAATTACAGTGGAAGAGAAAATATTATTAATTTTTTTACTATTTTATTTATCGGTCGAGGAATCCCTAGTTGAAAAATTACGCTTCAACTTGTCCTGTAATATTTACCTGCAATAATTTTCGTTAATTTCGATCGAAAAAAAAAAACAACATAAAATCTTGATCCTTGAAATAAAATTTTAGTAATCAAGTTTAAAAAAAAGAAGAAGAAAAATGTTGATTAATTAAAATTGTGAAATTCTGATTTATTTATTTATTATATTTCTGAATAAATATAATAAATAAATAAATCAGATTTTCACAATGGCTACTTTTCAGCAAAAATAATGAAAAAAATTAAAATTATTTCTACTGATTGTTCGACTTTATTTAAAATAGCATTCTCTATTTTTAAATTGGCGAATCAATTTTATAAAGCATTGAAAAATTAAATTGTAAAATTAAAAAAATATCATGACTATATTAATATTGATTGAATGTTACAAAATGAACATAATTTATAATAAATATTATATATTAATATTTCTAAAGTGCTGCTACTGAAGACGATAATGCACCTGCTTCTATTTAAAAGAATGACTTTATATAGTCATTGTTATCCTCTGGCCATTCATCCCTAGCATACCTTCCCCCCACTCCGGCCAGCTAGATCTGCCCGTCACCTTCTTTTACTTCCCCTCTCTGCTCTGAACAAACTCGATCCGTCGATCGCGACTGTCGCGATACCTTGCGTCCATGTCTTAAAGCTTTCTGCTAAGATAAAGTGGACGAAAGCCGCCATAAGCGGTAAGTCTTCTAGTAGATATTAATTCTTTGATAATATGTTGTGTTTGTTCGGTACAGTTCATAAGCAAATTTATCTGTCGAATTTGTCCTACCATATCTCCGGCATCAGTTATAATTTGGAACATCTGAAATTGTGGACTTCTTAAACCACCCGGAAACTCTGAGAGTAGCAACAATATAAGCTACCTAAGTTTCAATATATTATATTATATATTATGTGGTCTAAAATCTAAAATTATTATTTTAATAATTTTTAAAATTTATTGTTATTTTTGCACATTTAATTTTTTACACCTGGATAGTGAATACTTTTATAGGTTGATCGTTGCGCAGTGTATTGGCCGGTTCTCTATAGATCACCGAAGTCAAGCTGCATCGAGCGTGTTTAGCACTTGGATAGGTAACCGCTTCAAGTAAAAAATTTTGCTGCTCTCCCTGCGGTAAATTCATCTCGCTTTCCACCCCAGTGCAGTGATGCACTTGTGTGTGGTTCCACAGGTTTTAGACATCACTTTACTTTGGTCCATTGAAAAAAAGTAGAGGTGTCCGTCCTGATTGAGGTTTTCAACGGTTCCCTCAGTCTCACCTTAGCTGTAACAGGCCGTGACCACCATCCTTTCCTTCCCTTATCCCTACCCATTATCTCGCCTCGATCTGTAAGCTCTTTTAATAGCAGTTTTGTATCCTTGAAAAAAAAAAAAAAAAAAAAAAAATAGTGCAGAATTATAATATGTAATATGTACTTTTGTTGCAATAGTTTCAGCGTGAAGAATTTTTACTGCAGGAATGAATGCAGGTTTTTGCCTTTCTGATATTTTTCAGATTTTTTAGAGGTCAGGACGTGTTGCTAAAATGTTATTCAAAGTTCGGATTTGAAAAAAAAGCTCTTTCATTTTTATATTTTTCATAAAAAGTCACGCCCCTTGAATTCTTTCTGTGTAACTTCAATATTTTAAAAAAAAAGTTCCTGGGCTTTAAAATATCTAAAAAAAAAAAAAATCAGCACCCTCTATTATTTATTCCTGCCACAGAGTCCCACCTATAGTCTTAATTAGTATTAGGTGGCAGGCGCGGATCCAAAAAAAAATTTCGGAGGGGGCTGCAAAGACCAATGTTAAAAAAAAATTTGAGTGGGGGAAATGCCTATATTACCCATGTTAAATCAAAGTTTTCGGGGGGAGGGGGGGATGCAGCTCCCGCAGCTTCCCCCCTGGATCCGTGCCTGGTTTTACTGCTTAAGATAATTTCGAAAGGTTTGCTGCAACCCGCGCGACTCGCCTGCAGAACAAATTGCCTGACTCGACGGCGCTACCTCGATGGACATATATTATTTGTTGCATGGTGGAGGTGTGGTGCAGTGCTTCGACCGATCGAGTCTCGTCAGATCACCGAAGTCAAGCAACGCTGAGCGTGGTTAGTAGTTGGATGTGGGTGTATGACCATTTTCAAAAAAAAATAAATAAATAAATAAATAAAAAAATAAATAAAGTTTCCCACCAAGGGGTAAATCGTTGCGCTTTTTCACTATGTGGTTCCTCTGGCTTTGGACCATTGCACTTCCGATCCATTGACAAAAGCTGTAGCATCCATCCTGTATGGCTGACAGTGAGATTTCCACATTTTCATCATTAATTAATGCAGTATTATATATATATATTATGCACATATAAAATACTGCAAGAAGCTGTACGTGACGTCATAGTTATGACAAGTATTAATATTGCGCCCAAACTGTTTGTACGCTGCTATTAAATTGATATATATATATATATATAGTACCAATAAAAAACAAGTTTCCTTCAAAGAAATTGAATAATAATATATTTAATTGCAAAATAAATTAAAATTTGCCAAATGCTTTATACACACAGCAGCCTATTATATATTATATTGCATTGTTATGTCAAGATATACCCAGCTGCTGCATAAAATTATGAATATATTTTTAATTGCACCCACAGTCTAACAGCACGATGATTTGCTTGACGATACATCGACAACATAAGTTGTCAGTTAACTGCTTTTAACCAGTTCAAGAAGGTCGTTTGTTCAATTAATTATCAGTAGAATGTGAACCTTATCAGAAACAATGAGTTTTTGCAACTAACAGACTCTTAAATAATATCATTAATAATATATATTATATATATATATATATATATATATATATATATATATATATATATATATATATATATATATATATATATAAAACCTCGATCATGCATACCCTGCCAATGTACACTGAGACATACACATGATACTGAGACTATAATATATACATAATTTACATATCTCTAAATAATGTTTTCTGTATAGCTGTCAAGTACAGAGCCTGTATGAAGAGAGCGCTAAAAATACATGATCCATTCATAAAAGCAATTTGGACTGTATGTATAGCTGGGTTGAGCTATATTTAGAAGTGCAAGCGAGTTAGGTGAAAAAATGGTGCATCGATCGCTTGCTTTGGTGAATGGGTCAGGCCCCTCCCCTCCTTGCACCCAGAGTGGTGCACCGCTGACGTCATCAAATCCCCCCCCTCTCTCTCTCGGTATTGATTGTGTGCTCATGATCATATTACTTTGCACTCTGGGAGTGTACTAACATTTAATTATAAATTTGTCTCCCCTGCATGCGTATCAATAAAAATAAATAAAATCCTGCGCTCATAACATAAGAAACAGGATACATAATATAATATTATTTTTCATCAGTTTTAAATTTTGTGACATTTTAGTTTCTCACTAATTAAATAGTTTTATTGGGTGCGATACACGAAGAAGTTAGCCAGGTTTCTAACCACGTTTAGTTTAACCATGCACGTTTAACTATACCTGTTTTACGTGTTAAACCACCTAGTTAAATGTGGTTAAGTTTAACGTGGTTAGAAATCTGGCTAACTGCTTCGTGAATCGCACCCATGAAATATAAAAAAAAGTATTTTTAGTTTATTATATTTTTGAAAAGTATGATTTAAAGTACAATTTATAACGAAATTGTTAAATTATTATTATTTTGAAAGCTTGAACAATGAAATAAATATAAATATACACTTTTTTTGTACCACATAACAATAATAAAATAAGTTTATAGCTCACAATATTATTCAAGTGTTTTTTTTTTAAATAAAGTTACACATAAATTAATAATAATTTATACGTGACAAATCAAATGTTATATGTATGTAAACAAGCATTGAGTAAATCATTTTAACTTTAGCAAGTATTGGTTAAAAAACTATATTTAAGTCGACTCTAAAGACATTAAAGCAGAAATTAAATGAAGCTGTTTATCAGAAACTACACAAAGTGTACGGAGAAACGTCGAAATACTTGAACGTTGCTAAAATAAACTGAAAATTGCAAACCCTTCAAGAAGAACGAGGCATCATTGTATTCATATGTTTAATTAATTTGCTCTCTGGTTTATCCATGCACTGCACGTCTAAAAATAACCAAGCGCTATGTATACAAATTTCTAACGTAACGTATATGGTAACGCTCAAAACTCAAATCTCAGGAGGATACAATGGACAACCTACATGAAGTTTTTTAATTGCAGAAATGAATACAGGGTACTAATTTATGCTACTCTGATTGTTTTCACATTTTTTGAGTTTCGGAACTATTTGTAAATATATTATTATTGAAAGTTCTAAAAGTTAAGTTGGCACCCCTGAATCCATAGTAAAAAGGATAGAGACTGGACGCCTATTGACGCTTCCAGGGGACGTGGCCGCACTTTCAATAATTATTTAAAAATAGTTCTGGGTCTCAAAAAAATCTGAAAAAATTCAGAGTAGCATAACTTGGTACTCTCTATTCATTTCTGCAATAAAAAAATCATATTATTAATTATATTTTAGATGGCGAACTGCACAGCTTTTAACTATAGGTAAAACTATATTATTAATTATTATTTATTTTGCAACTGCAGTTTCAGAACCAATTAAGAACTAAATATAATAAAGTTACGTAGTATACGAGGACATGCATAATATAAATACTTTATTATTGTTACAAAAAAGAATTTAATTACAAATATTATTAACTGATCGACGTGCAGTTCTTAATTATACTTTGTGTTATTGTACATGTTGTATAGTTTATAGATATTTGTACTGTACATAATATTATTAATGTGTCGAATGCATGATAGATATATTCATTTATGTTCAGAACATAATTACATGTATCCAAAACTTGGACTTTCACCAACATCACACGTGTGAATCATAATGAATCAGGTAGCGACTCGTCATAAATAACACTCTGACAAAAATATACACCAGGCAGGGTTCAAGTTAAACCCCAATTGTTAAAAAAAAAATAGGTAGATTTTTCTTTTTGTCCCGGCCCCTCCTGGCAAAATTCTTCTCACTGGCTAAATTTTTAAATTAAATTGTATTGTGCTATGTTGATGTCCCAGTGAACACGTGCGGATCCAGAACGAAATTTCAAAAAAAAAAGGGGGGGGGGGGCTCTTCGTAAAGTCAATGTTAAAAAATAAATTAGAGTGGAGAAAATGCCTATAATGCCCATGTTGAATCCGAAATTTCTGGAAGGGGGGGGGGGGGGGCTCTTCGTAAAATCAATGTTAAAAAATAAATTAGAGTGGAGAAAATGCCTATAATGCCCATGTTAAATCCGAAATCCCCCCCCCCCCCTTCCAGTAAAACGTTAAATTTCATCAGGGCGACACGTGCCGAGCTGGCAGGTTCGGAGTTAAACTACCAGAGGCGCCACTGCTCTGAGTGCACAAAACCGCTGGTGCTGCATTGAATTTTAGCCAAGTGACGTCAGAGTTGCTCCATGACGTCACACTTGCGTCATAGCTGCTGCTGGCGTGGGGATCAATATTAAGAGAAATCAGCTGGAAAGTAAACCTCACGTACGTTAATTAAAGTTTATTAAATCACAAAATATTGACACTCGATATTTCAATGAGAGGAAAAATTGCTGCAATGGTGTTTTAGTTTAAATACTTTGAGTTGAAGAGATCGAATGCTAGAACTTATTAAATTAATTAAACGAGACTTGCAAAAACTTGAGAAAGTTTTAATTATTAGTTTAACTAAAATAAATTAATGTACTTCAAAAGTAAAGGGAAAATAATCCCAACAATTAAAAAAAAAAAAAAAATCATTAAAAAGTGGAACAATGATGACAATTATGTATATTAATTATGTCAAAAAAAATGTATTTCAAATTTAAAGAAAAATAATAACAACAATTAAAAAAAATCAGCTTTCATTAAAGTTTTAACAATAATGTATTAATTATGTCAATGGGGATTGTAACAGGGACTGAAACGTAACAAATAAACAATATGAATAAATTAACACTCTTTCACTCCAAGGGGTGGGTTGTGGTTTCACGTTTTGCATTTTCTTCATACATGGGAATGTTTTGTTTACGAAAAAAAAAATCGAAGTAATTTTAAATTGAATAAAACAGGAGCTACAGCGAGGCAATGAGCTGAAAACTATATATTTTGGCACCCAATCCATTTAAATGAAGTTACCGCGTGTACAAATTTTGTTAGGTTTATACAATATGTGCAATGCACCAAAATTAATTTTTAAGGGTTTAAAAGCTCATTGAATCTATTGTTGTGATTTATAAAAACATGGCGAAAACAGCTTTTAATGCGTTATTTGTTATTTGCCCTTAATGCGTTCAGAAATGAATTTATCTAAATGTTGACTGAATTAATTGCTATTGAAAAAGGCTTTTTTGTTCAGAAAAAAAAAATTATCGGATGGCAATAGGAATTTCAGAATTATTTGTTAGTATATTTTTATTTTGAGTAATAATGTTAGTAAATAACATTTTTGCGTGCAATTAAGGGTATATTCATAGTGAATATTGAATTTTCTTAATGGAGTATCAACCTCAAATTTTTTTATAGCAGAAATGGATAGAGGATGAAAATTTATGTTACTCTGATTTTTTTCAGATTTTTTAAGGACCGGGAAGTATTGCTAAAAAGTTTTGGCGAGGTCGGGTTCGAATCCACGTCCCTTTTGGGTCCTATCTTTTATTAAGAGAGGCGGCAAGAGGCGGCACTTTTTCTGCACTTTCAATAATTTTTAAAAAATAATTGCCGGGCTCTAAAAAATCTGAAAAAAATCAGAGTAGCATAACTTTGCACCCTCTATCCATTTCTGCAATAAAAAAAAATTGAGGTCGGTACTCCATTCACTTTTCGGACTTTTACCTTTGCCGATGTTCGATGTAATCCTTCTGTGTGTAGTATATATGTTGCGATGGTCACTTAGTATTCATGTACGTCACTAACACTTGCATTAATTACATATTACGACGTTTCGAGAGTCGACCGCTCTCTTCCTCAGATGATCTGAGACTAAGTCATTATCACAACATACTACATTGTATACAGAAGGGTTACATTGAACACCGGCAAAGGTAAATGTCCGAAAAGTGAATTAAAAATATTCAAAAGTAATTTTGTGCACAAGGAGATAGGAATTAACATTTAATTAAAATAACAACTGTTTTATCATGAATTTTTGTCACCTAATGGAAGTATTAAATTGTAAGTAATTTAATTTATATATTTAACTTAATTCTATTATTTATAAACTAATTAATTGTTAGTATTAATAATATAAGCAAGGAGGAGCTGAGAAAAGATAAAAAATGACACAACATAATATTTATTATTTTATTTACTTAATATATTTTAATTTGTTAATACATGTATATTATATATTTTATATCCTAACTTTCATCATTATATATATATATTTTAACACTGAGTAGACAAGAATTAACATCATGTGTAATTTAGGCCCACGTCAAACTTGCTATTTTATGTACACACAACGGTAATGTTGACAATATGATCACGCGATGACAAAATAATCAGTAATCTACATGGAACAGATACTGCAGTATAAATGACTTAATTTGTTCATAAACAAACTCGCATTACATTCTTTGGGTTCAAAAATCAAACGAGTGATTTAACTTGTCCATGGTTGTACATCATCAAATTTTATTTTTTAAACATTTCACTTCAACTTTGACCTGGAGTAGTTTCACGAACAATCAAATTTCATGAAGATGTAACAATACCCGCGAGCTACAACAATGGGACTGAGGAGATATCCAGGTTTGTAACTTACCGTCATTGGTTTCAGCCGACACAAAAAGAAGTTATCTCCTAACATGGCTCGTTTTTACGAACCGCCCCAACTGTTTATTTTACATTCGTCTTACAATTTCTCCTGATCTTCACCTATCCTATTTCTGAAGGACCATGGAACTCTTCAATTGAGATAAAAAAAATTAAAATCACATCAAATTATCATTAAAATTGTACCATTATATTTGGTTAAAGAAACGTGTGATAGCTGTGATAATAGCAGTTGACATATGTAACCACTAACACAAGCTAGTGTAACAATTTTGTTGACTTTTTGCAAAAACAAATTAAGTTTTAAAACACCTCTATATATCATAATGCAAGTAATTTTTTTTTTAACAATTTCTGAACGCACTTGTTTTGATTCTTAATAAAAAAAAGATGAACTCATTTTTAGTGTAATGATAACAAAACGGATATAGAGAATGAGGGGAAATAAATCCCCTTGAGTTTTCGTAAATTTGTAACCCCGACTAGCCACCACTTTATCTGAGGTCAGTCTAAACTTCCCCAGAGACCAAACCCCTTGTACGTTTTAAGCATCAAAATCTTAAGGGATATTGCCTAAAAAAGCAATAAATTATAAATGACGGTCCTCAACTTCAAATCATAAAATCATAATATACAATTAGAAAGAATTAATATTTATTACAACAAAATAGTTAACAAATGCACCTGTTATGTACCGTTTTTGGCATAGCAGTAAGTCAAAAGCATTTCAAATTTTCTTTCGACCATCATAACTTAAATTTGGGACATACAAACATTTTTGGTTTATTTTATTTTTTGGTAAGAAGTATATAACATACCTGTGTTGTTGATTCTACAGCCTGACGAACACTTAAAATATGTAGTTGTTTAATATTTTTATGAGAACAATTATAAACACATAATATACAGATAGTTTACTTTAGAAGCATTGTTTTGAATGGATATTTTCGAAGCGTAAAGATAGTATTTTTTTAATTGAAATAATTAAGACGATTCATTTACTATTCTATTACAACAAATTGCGTTACTTAATACAGTATAAGTATCATAATAATAACTGCATATTATTATGTTTTTCACAAATAATTAAAACAATTTTAAATTATGCACCTAAATTTTTAAATAAGCACGTTTTTTTTAAAGTTTTGCACAATTAAATTAAATTCTAACATTTTCACCATCACATATATCCAGTACATTTTTAAAAATATTTTTGCATAATTTTGTTGGCTTATCAGCTAACACAAATAAAATAACCTGTGGAATTAGTTACTGTCGACAGTGTATTTCTTCAATTTCCACAGTTCACGTCACTGACAGAAAAATTGTTAAAAATTTGTAAAATAAAATGCATTTTTTTTATTAATTAAAATGTCTTATCATTTTATCATGGAATTCTTTATTTTCTAAAAATATGAGCTTATCTTTCAGATTTGATTTCCCCTTCTTTATTTGAACTTTTGTATTTAATTCTTTTTTTATTACTATTTGGTGAAAAAAAAGGGAGTTTTGTCTTACACTTTTAAAATGGAATAAAGCAGTCAATTGTTTCAACAGCTGATCTCACTGTCTCCCAGCAGGCGCCGGGTCTGCGGGCTCGTCTGCACGGAGTACGGCCGCCGCTGCTCAATTGCCGGACTGCTCTCACAAGAGGGAGACACGTTGGCGTACTGGAGCGGTGGGGGAAGAACCGCCGTGTGCTGCCTTGACAAGGTAGACGGATCTAGCGATAACGATCCTTTTAATGGTAATTTCGATCTTATTTGTTGTTCATCGTCATCTCTTGGTAGTTTATCATCCTCTTCTGTACAATTATTATTATTATTGAGCACAAAATTGTTATCAAGACTTATCAGACTCGTCGCTGACAGGACAGGTTTCTCGTCAGTCGGGTTTGAATTTCCCACCGTGCTGGTGCTGGTTTCGCTGCTCTCGGTGCTGCTCACGCTCGATATTGGCTGGGGGGCAGACGGAGCGTCCTCCACTGGAGGCGGGGGAGCGGGCGAGGAGGGCGCCACTCCCGCGCCAATCTGCGAGGACACGTCATCGTCTTCCTCGTCATCCTCGTCAGCTCCTCGCACGAAACTCGTCTCCCAGTTGTTGTCTCCAATTTGAACGTATGAACCCGAACCCGTACCTGCGACACCAACATTGCACCATGAATTTCAGTACTTCGATCAGTATGACATAATTGTTCCTGTTTCAACTCTCTTCTAGTTTTACTTTTCATAAAGTAAGTACTTATTCTAGCTGATTTATATTGAGATTTGAACCAGGGGGTGGTGGGGGGAAGGGGGAAGCTCAACAAAAATTTACAACATTTTTGGACTGTTTTTTTTTTTTTTCGCTGCATATTTCGTACTTACGTTAGAATAAGTACTTTCCATTTGAAGGTACTGAAAGCATTAGGATTTAAGATTAAACTGTACGTGCAACACCAACAAATATATAAATATGTTGAAATAAAAATATGAGATGAGACTCTTAAGAGTGCAGCTGCCTTGTGGGAGACAGCTAGCTCAAGCTCTAGCTGTATGTATACCAACTTTTAGCAGAGCCAGCCTTCGGGTTTAAGGGTGAATTCATTTTAATATTTTTAAGGCATGTTTCTCTGATCTAAAAGGAGGGCTGTATGATGGTGTGTGGGGTGAGTGGAAGGAAGGAAACCTCAAATTATGTATTTTGGGATCATTTAGTTGCTCCACGCCCTCATCTTTTCCCCTCGTGGAACCACCAATGATCATATAGGGAGTCATTTAGCATTGATAGATTTAGTAACATTTGCTTAAAAAAAAATAATATATTTTGCTGAATTTAGAGCAAAAAATACATAAACGTTTGCTATTAAATCATTGCAAGGTTTTATTTTTAATTATGAAGTAACCATACTAATATGGTTCTAAGACTATTGAAAATGCAACACTTTATTAAACCGTACAACTATCTGATCAGTGACTAGAATCATAATAAAGTTTTAGCATCATGTGTTGTTTTTTTCTTACTAAGAAGGTGCTCGGCGCTGCCACCTGACGGCGAAGGGTGCATTTCTATTGCCATGGCGAGGGGCACCAGGTAGTCTGCGGCAGGTCCTGCCCTCACAGACATCCCTGGTATGCCCCCAAGCTGCCCCCGAGGAACGTGGAGGCACGAAGCGTCGTGCGCAGGCGGCCTCATGACGGTCGTGTCCCGCTCGGTGGAGGGCGGCCGATGAAACACAGGCAGCGGCGAGCGCATCACATCGGGATCCTGTCACATTGTTTTCAAGATTTAAGGAAGATTGCGTGATTTGTGTATTCAGAAAAACGAATTTGGTCAATTGTAAGCTTTTAAAATGAATGCAATGATCTTTTTAGAATTGAGATTTTTCAGAGTTTTTGGTAAGTATGAATGAAGTTTACGCAATCTAATCGAATTTTGATAAAGAATTTTTTTTAATTTTGATGTAAAGCACCACACGTAGAATTATATATTTCGTATATTGTTTCACTGATATCAATCTCTGTTGTGTAAATGAATATTAAATAATGTTGTAGGGAGTCTTTATGTATTTATTAATGATGATAATGTACGATAATTGATAATATTAATATTATAGTTATTAAAATATTTTACAAGTGTAATATTGCAGGTAAAACAGTATGAGAAATCACAACCAACCTGCATGCAATATCCGACGCGCTCCAGAATGGTTCCGAAGGTTGGGCGCTCGTCCGGGATGGGGTGCCAACACTGCGTCATGATGCCATACACAGGGGCGGGGCAGTGGTTGGGGGGCTCGAGGCGACCTCCATTGGTCACCAGTTGCATGACCTCCTGGTTCCCGCGGCCCGTGTATGGCATGTATCCCAGAGACATTACTTCCCATAGCAGTACTCCAAACGACCTTTAATACAGGAGAAAATGTTTTTTGAAACTTGGGCACAAAGAGGAACTAATATATTTTGCGTAATAGATCCTAGATATTCAAGAGATAAATATAATTTTATAACTGCATGAAGTATATCATATTTAGAGACTATCAGAGATCTCCATGTTTTGTGGCCCAATTTGAAAAATACTTTATTTAGGTCATGAGGTCTTCAAAACTTAAGTGCCACCTGTTAAACTTGTCTATTTGATATTCATAATGCCCTAACATTCCTGGAAAACAGTATATAAGCTCTAAAATTCTCAATAAAACTTCTGGCCATTAGTCTTTTTTATTTTTTTTATTTTAAGAAGTTAAACCCCTTTCCTTAACCTATTTTTGTATTTTTAAAGTGAACATTTTGTTTCATCAAATTAAAAATCAGGCAGTGTTATCGCCACCAAGCTAATTTATTATGCGATTGAGTCATATTTATTACGGTTTTAATTCGTTAAAAAATTTTGGCCACAGGGATAAAATCATAATTAATATTAATTGTAATTATTGTAACGCTTGATTTGTAGGTACAGCAAATTATTATTAATTATTTCACATTGGCACAGCTATTTTACTCACCATACATCAGTTTTTGATGTAAATATTCCATCTAAAAATGCTTCTGGTGGCATCCACTTAACTGGCAACATCGCTTTCCCCCCTTTTCTATAATAGTCAGCTCTGAAATAAAAACATTATTATGAGAATTAATAACATCGTAATTATAATAAATTGTGACTCATTCATAACGATGTGAATTTACACCTTCATTTTGAAGCATGCACACATGGTATCTTTTCCTCCCAAAAGCAAACAGTTACCTGTAAATATCACGCGCCATGCCAAAGTCAGCGATCTTCACCACCCGTCCAGGACCTTTCGTCGTAAGAAGACAATTTCTCGACGCAATGTCTCTGTGAATGAAGTGGTTGTCTTCCATGTATTTGCATCCTTTTGCAACGTCAATAGCACACAGAAGCAAGTCTTTCATTATCAGAGGCGAGGGCCGATCCTACAACAAAATTCACAAATAAACGTAAGGCTCACAAGAAGCAAAAAAAGAAAAAGAAAAAAAAGTACAAAAAGAGCCTCTTTTCAAATTTTCCATTTTTTTTTTTTTTTTTTTTGTATGACCTTATAACTTATGATGACACAGATTCCAACAAAAACTCAATACATTATTCATCTCGTATAAGCAAATTTAAGACGAAATTTCTTGATTCGAATTCTGAAATTCGTTTTTCTTTGCAAAATTCTGTTTGACATTTACAATGGAGTACTGTCCTCAATTTTTTTATTGCAGAAATGGATAGAGCGTGCAAAGTTATGCTACCCTGATTTTTTTCAGATTTTTTAGAGCCCGGGAAGTATTTTTAAAAAATTATTGAAAGTCCTTTTTGTGACGTCACGCGGCGACAAGTCCTATCTTTCTCTTAAAGAGCGGCGTCTCGTGACGTCACAAAAACAACTTTCAATAATTTTTTAAAAATAGTTCCCGGGCTCTAAAAAATCTGAAAAAAATCAGGGTAGCATAACTTTGCACCCTCTATTCATTTCTGCAATAAAAAAAAATTAGGTCATTACTCCATTTTTAAGGGGCTATCGTTTAAGCCGGTATTACACGATATATTTTTCTTATTATTGCATACAATATTTCCTTACAAGAATACTGGAACTCCATTTATTTTGTATGTATAGAGATAAAATTTTCTTGCAACGAAACATTATAAGCAAAATTGTATGGTGTAATACAGGCTGTAGACAAAAAAAAAAAATAAATAAAAAATAAATAAAACTAAAAAAAAAAAAAAAAAAAAAAAAAAAAAAAGAAAAAAAAAAGTCATCGGGTATATACGTGGTGAGCCGACAAGATTGTTTAAACAAATTCAAGTATTTAGTATTCATATTATTTCCATATTTACACATGTATTATAATAATATAATATAATTACAATAATTATACAAAATCTGCTATTGTTAGTTTCTAACTACAAGCACAGTGAGCACCAAGGTCAGGTAAGGTCCTCACCGGCTTGGGTCTGGCCTCCCTGAGAAAGGTCTTGAGGTCCCCGCCAGCCAGCAGCTCGAGGACGATGAAGCGCGGGTGGTTCTCGAAGCAGACCCCGATGAAATGGACGATGTTCGGGTGACTGAATTTACTCATGATTAAAGCTTCCATCAGAAAGTCCATTTCAGCTTGACTAGATGATAATTCAGGTAGTGTCTGAAATTATTAAATTGGCTGGTATTATTTGACCCAAAAAAGTTATTGTGAATTTCAGTCAAATTTTAATGTCATGGGGTATTAATTTGGCTCATTTGGCATTAAAAGAGGTGTCAAAAAAGGAGTTAGTAAATGTAAAATGTTAATGTATTTTATATTTTATCTTTAATAATATCACCTACATAAAAAATATTATAAAAGTGCAGGATACTTTTTTTAATCATTTCATTTTAATAAAATATATATTTATTTAATCCTTGTTTTACTTGGCTAATAAATGAAATGAATTAAATGATTTCCAAAAAACTAAAATAAAGATTTTTCAATATGTCATATGAATTTTTATTAAAAGTACTTTGTTACTACAATTATTTACTTGAATGAATTGATTCGATGTAAAAAATGCATTTAATAAGCTTCTAATCGCAACTTTTATTGAGATGTAAATATTATAACCTTAGTCAACACGTACCTTCACTGCTACCGGCATCTCCACGGCATCCCCCGCCCTCGTCTTGTAGAATCCTTGGTACACTTCTCCGAACGCCCCCTGCCCTAGAGCTCTGTAATCAACGCAACAATTCATTAGCATTAACAGCTGGCAAGTGACATCACCGCTGTTCTGATTGGTGGGTGGTCCGAGAATGACAAATCTGCATGTCTTTGTGTCAAGCAGCTGCAGCAATCGACCTCAAAATTATTAATGCAAAAAGGATAGAGGGTGCAAAGTTATGGCACTCTGATTTTTTGTTGATTCTTTACAGGTATTGCTAAAAAGTTTTTCCGAGGTCGGGTTTGAACCCACGTCCCTCTTTTGTCATATCCTTTTATCAAGAGCCACATAAAGAGGCGTCATTTTCTTTGTATTTTAATTGATTTTTAAAATTAGTTCCTAGACTCTTAAAATATCTGGAAAAAAAAAATCAAAATAGCATAACTTTGCATCACTCTCAATCTTTTTCTGTAATAAAAAATTTTGAGATCGATCCTCCATTACTGAAGCTGTTCCGAGCACGCTAATTGTGTCAAATGCAAAATATCGTGGTCATATAAGGCGGGTCTCACACTCACTTTTATTTCTGCGATCGTAAGCATGCGATCGTAAGTTTCTCATTTAGAGCCGGTTCAAAATTTCTTATCATACGAAAACATACGATACGATGCTGTGTGCGTGCGCAAATCTGATCGTATAGTTTTATTTTTTAGCTGCGAAATCATGTGATTCCGTGTGAGGTAGCTCTAAAGTTGTACAAACTCACTTGACTAACCGCAGCTGGTCCCGCGGTATCTCCTTTAGGTCCTGGATGGTGTAGGTGCCGCCCCCGAACTCGTAGTTGGGATTGTACTCAGTCATCATTCCGCCCGAGGCCACCCGCAGACGGTTCAGCTGCAAGTCCGGACCGCTCAGCATCTTGCGCCGCATCATCGCAGTCTTCTTGCGCTGGTACCGAGTGTCTGTCGACATGTTACGATGTGTTCATGTAAATAAAAGTGTTTCAGGGAGTTCAGTAATAAAGTTTATAGAAAGCCCTAAACTTTAAATTAAAGGTGTACCAAAGTGAATACTTTTTTTAGATACTCTGGTAGCTGTGAATTATTTTGTTATCCTTGTGGCTCAATATTTTCGTACCTTGGGTCAGTTATTTTACAATAAATTTTTAGTAAAAAATTTGAGTCGTATTTCCGTTGGTTGCCTTGTGTAGAGCTCGATGCTAAAGCCATAGAACAAGTTTCAAATAAATTAACCAAACGATTTTTTTAAATTAAGTTTTCAGTTTTTCTCTCCATGGGAAAGCCCTATACTGAAAATTAAAAAAAATAATAATTAAAAAAATCAGCTCGTTAATTGTTTTGAATTTTTTTATGGCTTAATTAGTATCTGCCTTTTAAAAAAAATCAGAATATTTGTGAATTTGCTAAGGTTAACATGTTAATCAAAGAGGAGTGCTTCGAACAGCTGATCGGCGTTATCTCTACCTTACGGAGCTAGCTGATACCGCATGTAAGTGACGTATACTCACAGAGCAACATGCAGGCGGTGCCGACACATAGGAAGACCGCCACCGTCATGACGATCAGCGCCAAGATGTAGCCAGTGGGGGGCAGCATGCTCGCCTCCACGGGCACTGAAACAACACAACCTGGGAGCTAGCATCATGGAGGCGAATAGCGGTGATGACTATAGCAGCAACAACACAACCTGACAGTTGGCGTGGAGGCGAATAACGGTGATGACTATATCAGCAACAACACAACCTGACAGTTGGCGTGGAGGCAAATAAGCAGCAAGTACGTAAAAGGTGGGGGGGGGGGGGGCTTATAGGCTTTGAAAATTTCATCAACCTTCAGAACAGACCCTTAACTAAGCCAGTGATATCAGGTTCAGAACAGCTAAATGCACTCCTAAAGCATGACGTCACTGGTAATATATACACCATTGGTGGCGCAACAGACTGACTGCAAAAAGTAAGCTATCCTCTCTCATTTTATCACCGTTGGTATATAATATATATACTCCTCTTGAGCTAGGAGAATGGAACAATCTGTGAAGTTTTTGTGTCTCTCAGGGTACTGTCTGCTTCTCAGGGTATACTCACGCTGACACGAGGTGGTGTCATTCCCCAGGAACCATCCTTCAGGACACAGACACTTTGTCTCGTGTCGGTACTCGTCCATGGCCACACAGCGGTAGTCGCAGCCACACGCGCCGCTGTCGAGTGACGGGATGATGAGCACGGCTCCCGGACCGTCGTGGGTGCCTCCGGTTACGCGACTCCAGGGGGCGCGGTCAGCGCGGACCATCGAGAAGCCCCCCTGACCACTGCGCTTCCGTTCAGACCACGCGTCCCCACCTGCCGGCAGAGTTGTTCCTCAAGTAGACGAAACTTTGATTTTATAATGGAGTATCGGCATCATTTTTTTTTTTTGGCAGAAATGGATAGAGGCTGCAAAGTTATGCTACCCTGCTTTTTTTCAGATTTTTTATACACCAGGAATTATTCTTAAAAAATTATTGAAATTCCTTTTTGTGACGTCACGCGGCGGCAAGTCCTATCTTTTTCTTAAGGACAGATGCCTCGTGAAGTCACAAAAAGGACATTCAATAATTTTTTAAAATACTTCCAGGGCTGAAAAAAATCTGAAAAAAATCAGGGTAGCATAACTTTGCACCCTCTATCCATTTCTGCAATAAAAAAAATTGAGGTCGATACTCCATTAAGTAGATGTACAGTCGTTTGAAAATTTCTGTTTGCGGCTTGTTAATCAGCAAGTCCCGTAAGAATAACACGGTATGGTGATTAACAAGACTTCATGTGTGGAAATTTTTAGATTCAATGAGTGTATATTTCTCTGGAGAAAAATGTAAGTAACTTCCAAATTTATTTATATTTTGCCTCCAGTCAAAATAGCAGAACACAAAGCACTTAAATTTAACCCCTAATTTAGCCTCGATTTTAATCCCGGCTTATAAAGTGGGGGCTAAAGTGTTTATGAATGCCCCTCGCTATTTGATATAGTAAGACAAGTATCCAGCATCAATGCATTTCAATAAAATTCTAAAAGAGACAAAAATAGTGTGTTCTAAAAAGAAATTATGAGTAAAATTAGCACACTTTAATTGAAATCAAATTTACGAAAATGGAAGAGAAAATGTCTAAAAAAATAATGGTAATCTCTGCAGATGCTCTCTCTTACCTGCGAAACCTCCCCCGCCGCCCCCGGACGTGCAACCCCCTCCCCCGCCCCCGAAGCCCCCGGCTCCCACGGTCTGGCTGCTGGTGCACGGCTCGCCCCCAAAGGCGCCCTCCAGAAGAGCCGTCCCTCGCGCCGACCTCCGCGGACCAGTCGCCTCCTCCCAGCCGCCGCCCGCCCCTGCCGGTCAAATTTGGAATTACAAAATCACAGCACTGCAAGTCCGCTCTCTCCAAGGATTTTGTATATAAACTCTGGATATGTGGGGGCGTTGTCATCGGTGAGGCACAGTCGTGAGGAGGAAGTGGGTGGTGGCTACAACAGTAAACAATGAGATGTCCGCCATCTTATGATGGGGAACTTCCATACAGTTTACAATGCAGATGGTTGCGCTCGGCGGCCATGATACGATGGAGATTTACCTCAGCAGCTCTAATGCCATTAGTATATGGTATCCTATCCAGAGGTTATATACAAAATTCTTGGCTCTCTCGTGGTCCTCGCCTCCTCCTAGCCGCCGCCCGCCCCCCTGTCGGTCAAATTTGGAATTACAAAATCACATCACTGCAAATCCGCTCTCTCGTAGCCCTGTCATTATAATGTGTGACAGCAAGTGCACTCGTAGCCTCGGAAAATTTCACTTTGCAGCCTTGTCTTGTCTTGTAGTATCTTAAAGGGACAGGGGACCATAAAAATATGTATTTTTATTTAAAAGTTACCCACTAACTGAGTATGAATACATGCCACACGGTGGCGAGTGCCTCAGGGTAAACGCCCAGCGAGTAACTAAAGTGTGGATTGCTGACGTCAGCAATCACGAAAGGCAACATAGCTGCCATACTTTTACAACTTTTCCACGGAACTCACTCCCCCCTCCTCCCACCCAGCCATACTCAGTGCGATGTTGCCTGTGGAATTGTCCTGCGGCTGTCTATATTTATTTAATTTTTATAAATTCGGGGGATGGTCCGAAAACGGAAATTGACTCATTTCTCGCATTAACATATCTTACATAAACTTTTTATGCATTCATGATTGAATTGTCCCACGTCCTTTTAACGAGGCATGTTGATTAACAAGCTTCAAAAAGGGAAATTTTTCAAGGCAACGAGTGTACATCGACAAGCGAGATATGGTGTCCTTCTGAGGCCAGGTAGGTGCTTTCATCAAATTTGCTGAAAAACTTTCGTCAAAAATTTCAAACGCCACTGAGTTGGTGGAAGAGCGCTAGCTGTTGATGGAATCTCGCTTGTCAGTATGAACGCGCCATCACAGACAATCTGTGGCGCCATGCAACAAAATTCAGGAGCCCGAGTTAAAAATAAAAAGTAAATAAAACCTCGCCCCGTGAGGTCAGGCAACTTGTTCAGCATCAAAACTGTGCGGGTTGCAGAAGTGATTGAGCGGCAGGGACAAAATGGCCTCTTAATATACTGACAAGTTCCCTGTATACTGTATAATATATATGTCTCTCTCTCTCTCTCTCTCTCTCTCTCCCTCTCTCTCTCTCTCTCTCCATATGATCAAAGAATTAATATCTACTAGAAGACTTACCGCCGTGTTAAAGTTTCGTCTCTCCTATTTTAAAAGAAAAACCTGTTTGCGCTTTTGAAGTGAGCTAACGATGACATGGACACTAGATGTCTCCTTTGTCTGAGGCTATACAGTTCGGCAGGGCTAGGGTTGACTTAACGTCACGTGACTCCTATTAGTATTGTATTGGAAAGTCCGTGACGTCAATCAACCCTAGCACGGCCGGAGCACGGTCGTAAAAATTGAAGAAAGGGAGGGGAAGTTAGAGAAGGGTGAGGTTAGAAGGAGGGCAACTCAGCAGAACAATAGCAGATTTTACCGAGGCAATATTGTTATCACGATCGTATTGTGTATTTATTGTTGTCGTTGTCAACAGGGAATTCTTTTAAATATTTCGTCTAATTTGCTCTCATTTTAAACCATTTTAGAGGAAAAGAAGAGAAAAAGACGAGATTACATATTTTTTCCTCTACTCACTACTTGAACATAAAAATGTTAGAAATATTGTTGTCAGGCACTTTAAAAAAACTAATGAAGTGCGGAAAATTATATTTCATAATTATTTTTATTGCTTTACTTTTCGATTGTACCAAAATAATGTAAGCACTCATAATAAAAAAAAATAATCACAGTATCACATGACATTATATTGACTTAAATTAAAAGAAGCATGCGCTGTCGGGGTCCACCTAATAAACAGTTTTAATATTTATTTATTTATTTTTTAAAAATAATTTTTAGTTTTAATCAGTTTGAAATTATTGAAGATTTACATTAAAATGAGAAATCATCCTTAATAACCGGGCTTTTAGTTAATGTCAGGAAAATAAAATAAAACTATAATATTATACATACAAATACACACATATATAATATATATATATATATATATATGTATGTGTGTATGTATATATGTATGTATATATTATTATGATAGTACAAGAATGTAGAATTGTATATGAATTTTTATTTTACGATAATACGTAACATTCGTAGGATCTTTACTGAAAATATAAATTAATATAATTAATATAGAATGTTAGAAATGTTGACTCCATTTCATCCTCATGCACATTCATCGAAGATGAAATAAGGTGTGCATTAGAGGTAAAAAGATTAGGTTTATTGTTACTGCATTGGTTGCAAATAGATTTGTAAATAAATTACAGTAGAAGAGAAAATATTATTAATTTTTTTACTATTTTATTTATCGATCGAGGAATCCCTAGTTGAAAAATTACGCTTCAACTTGTCCTGTAATATTTACCTGCAATAATTTTCGTTAATTTCGATCGAAAAAAAAAAAAAAAACAACATAAAATCTTGATCCTTGAAATAAAATTTTAGTAACCAAGTTTAAAAAAAAAAAAAAAGAAGAAAAATGTTGATTAATTACAATTGTGAAATTCTGATTTATTTATTTATTATATTTCTGAATAAATATAATAAATAAATAAATCAGATTTTCACAATGGCTACTTTTCAGCAAAAATAATGAAAAAAATTAAAATTATTTCTACTGATTGTTCGACTTTATTTAAAATAACATTCTCTATTTTTAAATTGGCGAATCAATTTTATAAAGCATTGAAAAATTAAATTGTAAAATTAAAAAAATATCATGACTATATTAATATTGATTGAATGTTACAAAATGAACATAATTTATAATAAATATTATATATTAATATTTCTAAAGTGCTGCTACTGAAGACGATAATGCACCTGCTTCTATTTAAAAGAATGACTTTAGTCATTGTTATCCTCTGGCCATTCATCCCTAGCATACCTTCCCCCCACTCCGGCCAGCTAGATCTGCCCGTCGCCTTCTTTTACTTCCCCTCTCTGCTCTGAACAAACTCGATCCGTCGATCGCGACTGTCGCGATACCTTGCGTCCATGTCTTAAAGCTTTCTGCTAAGATAAAGTGGACGAAAGCCGCCATAAGCGGTAAGTCTTCTAGTAGATATTAATTCTTTGATATGATACTTCTTATATATATATAGCTTAAATGACCTATGTTATACTTGTGACGTCCTTAGCATTTATGTTATGGAAAGTTTACATAATACATACATGTATATCGGAGTACACCCTAGCTTATAACATATAATACTATTTTTATTTTTTAAGAATTTCTAAATTGTAAATTTTGATTGAAACTCCGTAATTTATGTCCACAGTTGCTCGCTCGAACTTCTCAAAGTGGTTACACGTGAAGGTGACACACGGGAGCGCTACGTACCGGCTGCTGCAGGTCCGTACTCCGTGCCGCTCGAGTTGCCGCGGCTCACGTTCACCCCCTGGCCGTGCTGCAGCTGCGTGGCGCTGATGTCGAGGGGGCCGTGGCCCAGCCCACCCCCGCCCCCCGCGACCAGCAGGGGCACTCGTTGCCGCCGCTTGTTGATCTGTAGGACCGTCAAGTTTGTTTACACCCTTCTCTAGGTGTGGGAATGGGAAAGGATGATGGCCACGGCCTGTTAGGTGTCCCAGCATTCGCTGAGGTGAGACTGAGGGAACCGTAGAAACCTCAGTCAAGACGGACACCTCTACTTTTAATCAATGGACCAAAGTGATGTCCACACATGGTAACCACTTAATGAAATAAAAAACGTTTCTCTCTCCCTGGCGGGATAAATTCATCTCGCCTTCCAACGCTTTTGGTCCGATTGCACTTGTGTGTGGTTTCCTTTAGTCTTTGGGCATCGCTTTGGTCCATTGATAAATCAGTCATGCATGCCTACCCATGCTGACGCCATGCCATACGGACGCCAACACGAGGTCGATCGATCGATCGAGTCTCATTTTCAGTAATTCCTTATTCCCAATCTGCGCGCAATTAATCACATTGGAAATTTCATTCCTTTAAAAAAAAATAAAATGCTGTATTGATCGAGATCTGCATAAGCATGGCATTAATTTGTAAAATTTGTATTAATTTTTTAAATATTCTCCTTTCATCACATTTAGGTTTGAAATTTTAACTCCGTGGGGGGGGGGGGGGGGGAGAAATTTTCTACTCTAAGCCGACTATATGATGCAATTTCCTGAAATCCTCTGTCTGTCTGTCTGTCTGTCTGTCTGTCTGTCTGTCTGTCTGTCTGTCTGTCTGTCTGTCTGTCTGTCTGTCTGTCTGTCTGTCTGTCTGTCTGTCTGTCTGTCTGTCTGTCTGTCTGTCTGTCTGTCTGTCTGTCTGTCTGTCTGTCTGTCTGTCTGTCTGTCTGTCTGTCTGTCTGTCTGTCTGTCTGTCTGTCTGTCTGTCTGTCTGTCTGTCTGTCTGTCTGTCTGTCTGTCTGTCTGTCTGTCTGTCTGTCTGTCTGTCTGTCTGTCTGTCTGTCTGTCTGTCTGTCTGTCTGTCTGTCTGTCTGTCTGTCTGTCTGTCTGTCTGTCTGTCTGTCTGTCTGTCTGTCTGTCTGTCTGTCTGTCTGTCTGTCTGTCTGTCTGTCTGTCTGTCTGTCTGTCTGTCTGTCTGTCTGTCTGTCTGTCTGTCTGTCTGTCTGTCTGTCTGTCTGTCTGTCTGTCTGTCTGTCTGTCTGTCTGTCTGTCTGTCTGTCTGTCTGTCTGTCTGTCTGTCTGTCTGTCTGTCTGTCTGTCTCTCTCTCTCTCTTTTCTAATTAATAAAAAAATGAAGAAATCTAATCTTGACAATATATTAACCCCGACTCCTTATTTTTGGGATATCCTGTGGTTTTGAGTCGTGTTCAACATTTTCTGTAAGAGCTAAGCCGATTTGGGCTGTTTTTATTAAATTTAATTCAATAATTATAATTATTATATTTATAATTATATATGTATAGGTGGACATAGGAAGGTAAATACACATTCCAGGGAGCAGCTACAGATGATGGAGCCAAGATATTGATTAAATCTGCGCACGCCAAAGCATGCCAAGTGCCATCTCGTAGCAACATTAACAAACTAACCGACAGGTGTGTTTGTAGGTACTATATAACTTATGTGTGTCACTTTCAATTTTCATTTGTATTTCATTTGCACTCAGGAAACATAAGGAAAGAAGAGAGCCGGATTTAACATGGGCAACTATACAATTACGTATATAACAGCTCCATATAATAATCATATATATAAATATATACTCTTTTTCTCATGCACTCTTTCTACATTATATGCAAATTAGCCGTTCATTAATTGCATCACAATATGCAGCTCAATTGCAGAAGGAACAGCAACTCAAAAAAGTTAACATTTGAGGTCGGATTGCGAGTAAAAATGGCATTGAGTTCAACTTTAGCGTGTTCGAACTTGAAGAATTAGAAGATCGTATAAATACTGACAAAATATGTGATGTGAAATAGTGCTAATTATATGTTTTATATCTTTAATATAGTAATTAAAATTTATAGGACATTTTTTTTTAATAAAAAGAGGCGGCGTACGTCGGTTAAAATTACCGACTTTTTCAACCAGGGCATCCTTAAATATTAACATAAAAATTAAGACCATAAGACCTAAAAGGGGTGTTGGTTCAAACCCGACTTCGGCAAAATTTTAGCAATACTTCCTGTGACCTCTAAAACAATCTAGAATAAAATCAGAGTGGCATAACTTTGCACCATCTATCCATTTCTGCAATAAAAAAAATTGAGGACAATACTCCATTACCCCCAAAATTTTGGATTTAACATCTGGGCAATATAGGCATTTCCCCTAGTCCATTTATTTTAACATTGGCCTTATAGAGGCAGCCCCTCTCGAAATTTTTTAGCCCCCCTTCCCCCCCTTCGTTTTTTTTTCTGGATCCGCGCCTGGAGAGATGCAGACCTGCAATTTTGGGTGAGGTACAAAATCAAAAGCCACCACGCCTCTATGGACTACTTAAAGACTCCTAAAGACGGACAAAACCGTTGAAAATTTTGTCCCGAGGTCCTGCAGACTCACCGTGAAGACGAAGGTGCCGCCCCCTCCCCCGCCGCCACCCCCGATGGACGTCAGGTTGCGCATCTCCCGCATGGCGTCCCTCAGGGTGCTGGGCTTGGCTGGCGGCAGACACCGGCTCTGGACGTCACCCTGTCACAGATACATCATCAGAACACTGACGTAAAGATTATATTCTGATCAGGGGGATGTTCAAATACCGCCACTTAAGAACTTACGGAAAGTTACGTAAAGGAATTAAAATGTATTTCCTAATGCGTAGGTCTTGCGAATAACTTTACGCAATTTCTTAAATGCTTTAGTGGTATTTGAACACCCCACAAAAGTATAGATAAAGTCAATAAAGTGACGCGACAAAGGAAAGAAGCAACTGGACTTTCAACTGCTCACTTAATATAATTTGAAGTTTTCAAGTAAAAAAAGTGTGCCTGAATGGGACTAATATATCATCAAGCATTTTGAGACAAATGTTATGAAATGAAGTGTACCTTACATCATGGTTTATTACAGAGTGTAGCTGACACTTGTTTCAGTTGTTGCAATTATTTATATTAAGGATGCACACTTGCATGTTCTACGTATAGAAATTTGACATTAGACCAAACTTGACTGGTGAAAGACACATTTCGTTACCTTGGAGCAGGCCGCGTTGATCCCCGACTGCCCCACGAGAATGAAGAGAGGCTCGCCGGTCCGCAGCTCCACCACGGTTCTCGCCCACGCACCGCGACTGATGCCCTGGCCCGCGCTGCCCTGACCGCCACTCGCCCCCTTCGCGATGATCCTGAAACCACAAAATGAAATCAGGGTGCGTGCGTACCTGGACCTTTCAAATTCAATTATTCGGGACTTTTAAAAATATTTACAAAACACACTGTCCAGAATTGTTCTCAAACGCGGTCCCGCCCCCCCCCCCCCCCCATCTTCAGAAATTTTGGATTTAACATGGGCAATATAGGCAAATCCCTTATTTTTTTTATTAACATTGGGCTTATGAGGCAAGCACCCCCTAATTGAAAATTTTAGTCTTCAACTCATCCTTTACACGTCTAAACCTAATCTTTTTACCTCTATTCCTCTAAAACACATCTTATTTTCTACTCGCTCAAAGATGAGGATGAAATGAAGACAATATTTTTAACATTTTATGCTCGAGAAGAGGAACGTAATCTCGTTTTTCCCCCGTCTTTTTTCCTCTAGAATGGTTCAAAATAGGAGAAAATTAGACTAGGAGAGAGCGAATAAAAGATGAAATTTATTTGAACTCAGCGCCCCCTGAAATTGTGTCTTGGATGATGAATCCTGTTTGGAATCGAAAAAGCTCTCGACAAATCAGGAAACAGGACAAGGGTGCTCACGTGTAATATCCAGTGTGCGGGGCCACCCACTTCTGCACGCCGGTCAGGGGCGACTCCTGCAGGACGGACACGACGGTGCTGCCACCTGTGTAGGCCAGCTCGCACTGCTCCGGAGTGGGGCCGATCCGTCCAGTCTGGCCACACGTACTGAACGAGAAGTCTGTAGGCAGGGAAACATTTTTTAACAAGGAACAGACAAGGATACACCCCTGTGAGCTCGAGGAGGGGTAGTGAGTAGAGATGGTGGTCACGGTGCGTCACAGCATTGCATGAGGTGAGACTGAGGGAACCGTGGAAAACCTCAGTCAGGACGGACACCTCTACTTTTTATCTAACCAAAGTGCATGATGTCTGGGGAACCGCATACCACTGTATGAGGGGTGTTTCTGTAGAAATTCAATGCTAAATTATATCAAGAAAATGTTTCGTTAGCGCTAAATTATATTTTTGTGTTGGAGACACGAGCTTATACGTCACATTTTTATATTTGCAATTTCCCTTTAGCAACATGAAACAAAAGGGGGGGGGGAGGAAAAGTGTTGATATTATTTTATCGCATTTTGATGTATGTAATATAATAGTTTAATGTTTAAGTTCTTACAGCATTTTTTTTTTCTTATTTAAAAAGGTCATCAGTTTGAATGTTGTTTTAGAAAGACGACCGGATTTTGTTACATTGTTATACCTGCAATTGAAATTTGTATGGCGTAATTATTTAGTAATAAAACTGCAATGAAATTTTAGAACTTCCGAGTCTCCAGCATGCTCTCTGTTACATACCCAAGCAAGTCACAGTTTAACCAAAAGAGCTTCATTCGATCACTTTAAAATGAAGTGAAATTTGTTTCATAGCTTTCTGTAATATGATTGCAGTACATATATAGCAGCATTGACCGGTTCTCATTAGATCACCGAAGTCAGGCTACATGTCACGCGTGGTTAGTATTTGGATGGGTAACCTTTTCCAGTAAAAATCACATTGCTCCTTCCCTGCATGGGGTAAATTCATCTATATAACTTTCCACCCAGTGCAGTGATGCACTTGCAATGTGTGTGGTTCCCCAGGCTTTGGACATCACTTTCGTCCAGTGATAAAAAGTAGAGGTGTCCGTCCTGACTGAGGTTTTCCACGGTTCCCTCAGTCTAACCTCAGCAAATGCTGGGCCGTGGCCACCATCCTTTCCCTCCTTTATTCCTATCCATCAGCCCGGCCGGCGCGAGCTGTAAAAAGCTCTTAGAGGTGTATCCTTGTAAAATAAGAAGCTATCTGATTTATTAGTATACAGTCTTCGCTTCTGAAGAAAAGTTCCCTTGTGCTGCCTTGTTGATGACCATGCATGCCATTCTTACGAGACATGATAAGCAATTCTGCAGAAGGCAACTTTTCACAGGCGGCTACTGTACATTTACGTCTTAAAAAATTCCTTCCTATTTTAATATTTACTTATTCTTTATATAAAATGGCAAATTTATATATGAAACTGGATCATTGAATGTTTCCTGCACATTGCCACAGTAATTTCTGTCCATTATCGGGGGGCAGGAGTGGGGGTCTAAATCACCCACTCATGCTATTTTTTTTTATTAACCACAAAATTTTTGTTGCGGATCGACATATTTGGTGAACAATTTTTTCAATATATTTTTTCTGGAAAGCAGTGGCGTAGCCAAGGGGGGGGGGGTCGGGGTTCAACCCCCCCCCCCATGAAGATCCAGTAATGACTGGATATAAGAAGAAAAAAGGAAAAATTATAGAAATTTGAAAATAAAAAGCTAAATAAAAAAATTGAAATTTAGGGGATTTCAAATAGTCTTTTCTTTAAAATAAACAAATTATAAGTTAGTTTCTAATTTTAACAGGAAAAAGTGCGACTTATAAATAAATGTTTTATTTCCCTAACAAACTGCATGCATATAACTACTATATTGTATAAATTAAAACGCTCTCACGTGTGCTGCACTTTCATTTAATGGAGTACCAACCTCAATTTTTTTTATTGCAGAAATGGATAGAGGGTGCAAAGTTATGCTACTCTGATTTTTTTCAGAATTTTTAGAGCCCGGCAACTATTTTTTAAAAATTATTGAAAGTGCAGAAAAAGTGCCGCCTCTTGCCGCCTCTCTTAATAAAAGATAGGACCCAAAAGGGACGTACGTGGATTCGAACCCGACCTCGCCAAAACTTTTTAGCAATACTTCACGGTCTCTAAAAAACCTGAAAAAAATCGGAGTAACATAACTTTTCATCCTCTATCAATTTCTGCTATATAAAAATTTTGAGGTCGATACTCCATTGATTGGTTTAGTTGCTCCACACGGTGCAGACAAAATTTAACAAAAATAAGAGAAGCAATTCATTTTTTTTTATTTATTTTATTTTTACAATATCTTAATGATGTGAACTTGGATTATTAAATAAATTTTAAAAATCAAATTCAATTAATTAAATGACACATGTATTCTATAAAAATAATATAAAAGTGGTTACATGATTTACTTGATTTAATTAAAATGATTTACTCAAAGCTCAAAGCTTCCCAGGGACCGCAGGTGTATCCCCGGGGCGTTCCAGGGATACCCCTCAAACGTCCCTCCGGAGTGCCCCAAAGTGTATCCCCTATTTCCATGCACAAAAGGGTACCCCTTGGGGACATTCCAGGGATACACCCTGAAGTCATTGCAGGGATACATAGGGTTATATAGCAAATATGCTTATAATTACCAATTAAAAAATGTTTTTATCAATTATAATGATGTTATCAAAGAGAAAGAATAGCAAAAAAAAAATTAAAAAACTGGCATAGGTGAGACTCGAACTGGGGACCATCAGATTTGAAGTCTGGTGTCTTTACCACTAGGACACACGTCTTCATACTAAAATGTAGAAAACTTAACTTTATAAACTATAAATTATGAAATCGACTTGTATATTTTTGATACTTTAGGATATTTTACAAACTATGGTTTCTTTTATAAATTTTAATAATAATAATGAGAAACTTCCAATACGGCACATAAATAATGTTTATCTTCAAATTTTAACAATTTTTTATTTTTTAATTTTTTAGAAAAAAACTACGTCTCATGAATGACCCCCACAGGTGCACTTACGGGACATTCTGTTTACTAATTAAAATTATTCAAAATTGTGATTAAAAATTCAATCAGCTACATACTTAAGAAAAGAAAATTGTTATTTTACAATTTTCGACAATACCCCCCGTGTGTCCCACAGAGACACCTGCGAGACATTCATCGATAGTTATCAAATTAATCAAAATCTTCTCGAGATGAAGCTAAACGTTTTAAAATACTATAATTTAACCAATTAAAACCAATATTAAAAAAACAGTAACGTCCTAGGAGTGCACCTGCGGGGCATACATGGGATACCCCTGGTGTATCCCTGCGAGACACTCAAAGGACGTTTGATCCATAAGTTCAATATAATTGCGTTATTTTCTTCTGTGTCCCTTCTACACTATAAGTTAAGCAATTCCTAAAAATTTTAAATTTTAAAAAGCATTAAATTAATATAATATAGACCACGGGACATTCGCGGGGCATTGCAAGGACGTTCCGCTGTGTCCCAGGGATACCCATGCGGTCCCTGGGTTTATTTATTACGCACGTATTGAAAAGAAAATGAAAAATGGGGTGAAAAAAATATAAAATGTTAAAAAAATTGCATCGTCCACCATATATTTTATCCTCTAATATAATAGTATTTCTTCATGTTTTTTCCCTAAAAAAGGGGCGTGTCCTTAAAAAAAATCGAGCCTGCGGCGGGCTATTGGGGGGCTACGCCCCCCAAACCCCCCAGTGGGGTGTTCTCAATCTTTCTCCTGAGGACCCCCCCCCTGGGCAAATCCTGGCTACGCCACTGCTGGAAAGGTGCACATGTGTCCCCCCCCCCCCCCACACACACACCCAACCTGCAAGCCATGTGGGGTTATTCCATCAACGTTGCTTCATTCAACTTACAAGTCTCGTTCGCGAAGTCCTCGTGCTCGATTGTGGACTGCGTGGGTTCTGAAACATAATAATAATAATAATCATAAGTGCATCACCTTCTTAAAAAAAAGTGGTAATTTTGGAAAAAAAGAAAGTTAGAAATAAGTTTCTGGCGAATAATATGATTTGAAACTGAGACTGCGGCGACTTTGGTCAAAATTTAGTCAAATCACTATCTAAAAAAAACTAAAAATTAATAACTAAAAAACTTGACTTTTATTTTTTCCAATCAACTCAACCAATTAATATGAAGGTCTCTTTCAGTTCACCAATTAATAACAAGTTTTTTTTCTTTCTCCCTCCCTCCCATGTTACTGTGGGGGCATACATGACCAAAATTTGTCAATTGCCTCAAAATATCAACCAACCAACCATGTTACTGTACGTGTAATCTCTATCCCTTGCAATATTATCAGTATCAATATATAATTAATGTAATTATATTAGTAGTAAATTGTCCTTTAATTATCTTTGGGTGTAAAAACATTTTATACATTTAGCATCGAGAAATGACCAGCAATGGCCGCCTGTAATATTGTTATTAAACCACGAGAAGGCAATCTACATTTCTGTGATTTCTGTGAACGGCTTGATGAATAGGGGCGACGCCTCGCCAAGGCCTCCCTCTATTTTTACTTGTTGACGATCACGAGTTCAGCTATATTAAGTGACTTCTTTCCGAGTCCTTATAATATATTTGGTGATCTGCAACTTATAGAATTTAGCCTGCCTTTATCTTACCTGAGAAAACAATCCATTACAAAATTTGTTTTGAAATTTTTTTGATCAATGATTGAAATTAAACTATTTTAAAGTTATTACCATTTTTTTTTAAAAAAAAAAAAGCAAGGCCCATAATACCAACTCTCTTCAATTATAGGAAATAGTAGTGTTCTTATATTTGTTAATTATATTGAATTACCTTCGCACTACCCTTGTTGAAAATTTCTTCTTCAACTCATCCTTTACACGTCTAAACCTAATCTTATTACCTCTAAAGCACATATATCTTATTTCCTCTTCGCTCAAAATAAAGATGAAATGAAGATAATATTTCTAACATTTCATGCTCAAGAAGAGGGAAAAAAAGACGTAATTAATAGTCTTTTCCCTGCTTTTTTCCTCTAAAATGATGCAAAATAAGAGGACAAAAGACGAGAGGAGAGTTAAATAGCGAAAAAAAGATAACATTTATTTCAGCTCGGGCATCTGCAGTAAATGTAATATCTTCGGTAAGACAGAAATCCGGCAAAGGCACATGTACACGAAAAGCATTGATTTTTTTTTATTTTGTTTTTTCTATTTTAATATTTTTTTAATGTTTTATTTAATTTATTTTGTTATTTTCTGATTTTAAGGAAATATGGTGATTTATCACTGATTTTTTGAAGAGTGTTGCTTGTGAAAATCTAAGAGTAAATGCAAGATTTTTGGTCTAAAAGAGTATGTGTCACTGACAGAAATACTAAAAGATAAATATAGTTTTTATATCGTTCAAACAAAACAAGAAGAGCATGTTATAATAGTGTTAGCGGCGACTGTTCTATTGTTAGACCCGTCGTGTGACGCAACTTGCAGAGAGAGGGGGGGGGGAGGCGGTTTCTACCACAATTTTTGTCATAAATTATTTTCCCTGCTACCTTCATAATGTGTTATTTTGAAACAATACGTTTGTAGAATTCACCACATGCATGAATATACGATAATTAATTACATTGAAAATGTGAGGAATTGACCGTAAAAATATAATTATTTTAAAATAATGAAGTTGGGTGCAGTCAAATCAAAGGAAATCTGTAAATAAATATTTAATTATGACGTCATCCTGCTACAAAATTGGAGTCTGAAAGGTACGTGCTATATTGGAGGAACGATTGTCCTTTTATCCATCGCGATATTTAATTTGGATGTGATTCACGAATCATGAGCCTGACTCGACAGGCGAGAGATCCCAACGACTTTTCTTTCATTAATTGTCACCATATGCTCCAGCCATGCACGACAATTTTTTTTTCCTGCTTGATGACTCACGTTTCACGACGGCACGTGCGTATGTCGCGTGCAGCTGTAAAAAAATGTTATGTCGACGATTGCAGCATAAAACATTTTCCATGCAAAAAACGCGCTATATACGGGAGTTATGTTTTATACGTTTTGAGTAGCACGAAGATGCCCGAAGCCGACCGAAGATCTTCGGGATGTAGGCAGAAAACCTTAAAATCTTATGCTCTGGATGTTAACTTAAAGTAAAGTGCGCACGAGAAAAAAAAGTTGAGTTGGTGCTATCTAAAAATAGTTCAAGTGGTCCTCCATATGGAACTGAAATCCAAAAAATTCCATCTCAAATAGGTTCTCCAGAAACAAATTCCAAAGTCTGAATGAGCGCGTCGCTTAACATTGGGCCTTACCTGACAAAACCCCTCGATTATCTCGAAAAAATACTGCGTTCAGTGGTATGAAAAAAATATAGCGATGTTCTATGACTTGAACTTTAACCACAAGCAAATTTTGAGCATTTTTTTTCGAATCAGATTTTCCGTAAAAAAATCTTGAAAATCGTCCATGTTAAATTATCATAAGAAATTTCAAAGATTTTTTACAGAAAAACTGATTCGAAAAAAAATGCTCAAAATTTGCACATGGTTAAAGCTCAAGTCATAGAACATCGCTATATTTTTTTCATACCACTGAACGCAGTATTTTTTCGAGATAATCGAGGGGTTTTGTCAGGTAAGGCCCAATGTTAAGCGACGCGCTCATTCAGACTTTGGTATTTTTTTCTGGAGAACCTATTTGAGATGGAATTTTTTGGATTTCAGTTCCATATGGAGGACCACTTGAACTATTTTTAGATAGCACCAACTCAACTTTTTTTTCTCGTGCGCACTTTACTTTAACTCACAACTTTATTTTTTTTTTCTTAATAATAATTATGAATTCCAAATATTTTTTTTCAATAGCATATATACGGTCCTTCTTGTCACCATTTATGAAATAAGAAAATTCTTAGAAAAATGATGTGATTAGCCAGGAGAAATTAATTTCAAGACCAACTTTAGCACGTATTAGCGCTGAAAATGTTTTGCCTACAAAATCGTGACGTCATATATTGTTTTATGACATACGAAAGACCCGGTTGATCGAATTGAATCTGAATTAAATATAATTATTATGTCAGTGAGATTGTGTCGTTTCAGCTTTAATTATAAACACGAGGGCTACTTGGCACGAGGTCTGATGAGTGGGCGGCTCACGAGGACACCTGTGGCACCCCCCCCCCTGTCTTTTCAAGCAGCTGAACCTCCCCCCTCTCCGAGAGCTTTGCTTGCCGCGAAGCTCTTGACGTCGTGTTTATATTTAGAACCGTCGTCTGGTTCTCTCTCTCTCTCTCTCTCTCTCTCTCTCTCTCTCTCTCTCTCTCTCTCTCTCTCTCTCTCTCTCTCTCTCTTGATGGCACGTTTGAAGACACGGGAGGAAGATTCTTAATACAATTTCTTTGTAAAATTATTCTTCATGACGTTCGTATCTTAAAGGCCTTCTGAACCTTTGCACAATATTAAGTACACGGTTAGCTTTGCTTCAGTGTGATTCGGCTGCATAATTTTTTTGGTTTCAGTAGCACAAATATCAGAGATAATAGCCGATGAAAAGGAACCTGTGACGTCACTCACGCTCATTCAGCGGCGACAATATAGGGAAATCCCTGCAAAAGATAGGTTCACTTCCGCTGCAACCACGGCCACAATTTTACTTCTGGAATTTTGAAACTTTACCAGGACAGTCTTGATAGTATTTGTCAAATAGCCTGAAATATTTTTTTTTGATGACATTCATACAAACCGAGTTATTGCGGTAGAAAGAGGAGCAAAAATGTTGTATAGGAAAACAATGTTAAATTTTTAGCTTATCTTGCTACCTACCGCAATAACTCAGTCTGTACACACGCCACCAAAAAAATTCTTTCAGTCTATTTGACAAATACTATCAAGACTGCCCTTGTAAAGTTTCAAAATTCCAGAAGTAACATCGTGGCCGTGGTTGCAGCGGGAGTGAACCTATCTTTTGCAGGGATTTCCCTATATTGTCGCCCCTGAATGAGCGTGAGTGACGTCACAGGTGCTTCTTCATCGGCTATTATCTCTGATATTTGTGCTATTGAAACCAAAAAAATTATGCAGCCGAATCACACTGAAGCAAAGCTAACTGTGCACTTAATACTGTGAAAAGGTTCAGAAGGCCTTTAAATTCAGACTATAATTATTCGATTGAAGAAAGAATACAATCCTCAAGATCGTCGATCCACCCTCCTGTGGTTCATTACCCACCCACCTTGTGTAAGACATATTTGGTTGAATTATGTTCACAGAACAATTAATTTTGTGATTAAAAGTGCTATTTAATTTTATTTTAATTTCGACAATATTAATAATAACAGATTTGATGTATTATTTTATTAACTTTATATAATTATTTTGATGCATTTTTTTTTGTTTATTTTGTTTTTATAAAATGGATATAATTATACCACATACTCATCAGTGTTATGGTGCTGCTTGTGCCGTGTATTGTATCCCTTTCACCTAAATTGTTTGCAATATAATATATGTTTTTTTGGTATATGTACTTGGGTGAATAAAAAATAAATAAACAAACCTCAAAATCGTCATCTATTTACAGTAAATTAACTTACCCAGGAATCCTGTGTCGTAGTAGTTGTATCCGTCCGTCTCATTAGCAGGAACGCCTGTGGGAAGCAATCACGTTTATGTTTATTTTGTGTGCTATCAAATTTTTGCTGAAATAATTAAACTTGATGAAATTTACCTTTTTCGCCTCAGATTATAATATGTGTGGCGTATAAACCATGAGGTTCTGATGCAATTATGGATCTTCAGCTTCATGTACATAAGGTCTAAATTGCAACAAAACTTCGTGGTTTATATATTGTGTTCTGAGGCGACCATTTGTTAGTGACAAGCATGCAGCGTCAAAAAAAAAAAATAAAGTGAATCATAAATTTTGAATTGTCTGATTGGTCGACAATTTTTTTTTGTTTCCTGACAACTCCGGACATTATAGGGGGGCATTCACAAAGCACTTTAACCCCCACTTAAGCCTCAATTTTTTCCCTGGTGCTAAACATGGTGCTAAACCAGAGGCTAACCATGTTATGCTCCTAGTTTAGAACCAGGGATAAAAATGGAGGCTAAAGTGGAGGTTAAAGTGCTTTGTGCGAATGCCCCCCTATATTTCATCGAGTTGGAAAGAAAACGTTTTTTTAATAACATGCTATAAAATTAATTGTGATGAAGTACTGACCTACGCCGAAACACTCCGGACTTAACGAGAAGTCGTCGACTGCGATGTCTCCTTTGGACGAGTAGCCTCTCCTTCCCTCGAACTGGATCGAGTACCTGGGGGCAGCCTTCCATTAGTTACCAATCATTGATGGGGAGCAAATTTAATTAATCGCAACATCGAGTATCGAACACCTTCAATTAGTTAGCAATAATGGGAGGGGGGATATTCAAATTCAAAATATTTTTATTAATTCCATTTCTCCTACAATCATAATATCAATAAATGATATATGTTTAGGTTTTTAGGACAAGTCAATAGTAACTAGCTGAGCTGTAAAAAGACAATTACACTATAATTATAACATTAAAAACAAAAAATTAATTTACAATGATATCATTAATTTCGAGGCGCATCTAAAATGCGAACTCAGAAGTATGAGGATCGACAAAGGCTTGCATGTTTAAAAAAATTGATGTAACTCTAGATCGATTGCGCATTTACAAGCAAACTTGTCAGATTCATTTTTCGGGCCGGCTTTGTGTCATTTTCAATATTAATAATTAAGGTGACATGATATTGTTTTCTATTTTCACCCAATTGCATAGATGATAAGCCTCTGGTTATTAAATTAAATGCCAACAAAGCTACGACTAACCGTGACTTTGCAACGTGATGATGACGTCACACAGTCACGTCTGATATGGCTTGATCACCATCTTTTGTCAACGGTGTTATTCTTTTAAAGGCACACGCGATAGTAAATGTGTGTAAGCTATAGCATAAGCAGTTTATGTAACATATGTTATATAGTGCTAGATATGAGTAAATTTCGGTCTTCGGATTCGTACAATCTTTGTATCGCAAAAGCAAAAAAAAAAAAAACAAAAAAAAATGCAGGTACGCAACGGTTTGTCGGGGCTAGGTCCCCAACGACCCTGATGGGAGCGACTGACCCCCCAAAATTTCCCACTTCCCCTTTTTTTTATTTTTCAAAACAAAAATTTGAAAAAATGAACGAGAGACGTGTTTCACCACACGCAGGGCTCCCCATGGCGCAAAATAACCCTCACCCCTTCCGTCCCCACGCCCTCCCGAGCCCACCCTAGTTAAATAAATATAGAGCCGCACGACAATAGAAGCTTCAAGTGTTCCCCGCCGGGAAAATTTTCTCCACAAGCCACCATGCTAGAAAATTTGCTTTTTTTTTCTCAGTAACTATATTAAAGCTATTAATTTGAAACCATTTCCTACCCCCCCCCCATTTAGGGGTCTTCTGATAATGAATCAAAAACTTATTTTCCTCTAAAAAATTTCTTTATAGCCAAAAAACTGATTTCGAGTTATTTTCTTTACATAGGTTTGGATGGGACGGTGGGAACACCGCAAAATTAGCTGACTTGAAGCCTCTATTGCTCAGACCACATCGGGAAGTGAGAGAGGAGGGCAATCACAATGTGGCGGAAAAAAACGAGAACGACCGAAGAGGCATCTTCGTTGCCAGCTTAGGATCGTGACGTCACGATGTCTCGCAACTCGCGGCGTGCTTACCCTGGGGCACTCGCCACCATCGGTAGCTAGTCATACTCAGTGGGTATAACGTTTGATTGAAAAATACTTATTTTTAGGGTGCCATGTCCTTATCAGGTAACAAAAGAAGCTCTTAAGTTGATCTACGAATTATGAACCTTAGTAGTCATACTCAGTTAGTGGGTAACACTTCATTAAAAAGTACTTATTTTTTTAGGGTCCCATGTCCTTATCAAGTAAAAAAAGAAGCTCTAGAGTTGATCTACGAATTATGAAACTTAGTAGACATACTTAGTTAGTGGGTTTGATTAAAAAGTACTTATAATTTTAGGTCAAATTTGGACCCACCTGTGCGTGATGTTGGGCAGGGTGACCACCTCGCGGTACCACTCGTCCCCCTTGTCCCCGAACGAGTACCACTTGCCCTCCGAGACTTTCTGTTGGGACTGCAGGTGCACCAGAAACAACGTGAGCGAGCCGCTGTGGGGACCGTACATGTGGTAGTGGAACCGGATCTGAAACATTTTTATGTGTAAACATTGTTCTATAGGCTGCAGATACTACCCCTAGAGTTGAAAAATTACGTCTTTAACTCATCTTTTACACGCCTAAACCTAATTTTCACCTCAAAAAAACACATCTTATTTCCTCTTCGCTCAAAGTGAGGATAAAATGAAGACAATATTTCTATTATTTTATGTTCAAGAAGAGGAAAAATACGAAATATCGTATTTTTAACCTCTTTTTTTTCCCCCCTCTAAAATGGTGGAAAATAAGAGGAGAAAAAAGGAGAAGGGAGTTTAATAGCAAATAAAAGATGAAATTTATTTCAACTCGGGGTGCATCATGTATTCATGGAACTTATGGAAACTGTACTATATATATATACTACATACTGTATTAGATTCTATAAATTAGGAAGTGGACCCGAATCCGAGATCGGATCCGCTTGAAATATTTTTAAAAAAAAGGAGATCCGGGTTCTTGGACTCGCTTTTTATACAAGCGGATCTGGAACCGGTTTTCAGATCCGCTAGAAAGAAAAAGCGGATCCAGAGATCCATATCCGCTTTGAAAAGGTAACCGTATCCCCTCTCTCTGCATAAACAAATAAACATCCCTGAAAATTAAAAAAATCATGTTACTGATCTGGAGAAACGAAAGAGAAAATTACATAAAAGTCAAATCAGTTAAAATAATTTTTTTAAATTGTTGAAGCAAGTATACATTTTGAATAACTGTGAGCGTGTGTCCTTAATTCTTTAAATTCGTTTTTCATAAAATACTAAAAATAAGTTTTAGGGTCATGGCAATATGGCAATAATCTCAATCAACTCAATGTATTTAAAGCAACAAATTATACCGACATCTTCTTCAGCATAATATAACGTACCGATTCAAAAATAATTATGTACACAGAATATACATAATGTGTATATGAATTATAGTGGCTATGTATAATATTTATGTTGGCAACATTGCTCGCCTGCTTGCCAAGTATTCAAGGTAACGTTGTCACATTTACGAAGTAATTCCTGGCCGGGCTCACTAACTTTTCATGCTATTCTTTTGAACGATTTTGTTAAAAAAATCGCACAGATGACGGTAAACGCACTGCAATTAATTGGTAAAAACTTTAACTGATGTGGTGGTATATATTGTCTTATGGATTAAAAAAAATATAATAAGACCATTTTATTATATATATATATATATATATATATATATATATATTATATATGTATTATATTATTATTATTATATATAATAATAATATATATATAATTTTTCAGACCCGAGCTGAAAAATTACGTCTCCAACTCATCCTTTACACGTCTAAACCTAATCTTAATACCTCAAGAACACATCTTATTTCCTCCTCACTCAAAGTTAGGATGAAATGGAGACAATATTTCTAACATTTTATGCTCAATAAGAGGAAAGAAGACGTAATCTCGTCTTTTTTCTCTAAAACGGTGCGAAATAAGAGGAAATTAGACGAGGAGAGAGTAAAAGATGAAATTTATTTCAACTCGCGATGGTTTCAGACAAACTCACCTGGCACGTGTTGAAGTACGGTGAGGACGCGTTGCCATGGTAACGAGGCGGGGGGTTGAACACCTGACTCTCCATCAGGGCGGGGGCGCCCAGGTGCTTGATTTTAGACATGTCCACGAACATGTACATGCCTGCACAACAAAGTTAGAGTCACATGTCATCTTAAAGGGATACAGTCCTGAATTTACAAATTATAATAGACAGATACCACGTGCTGCTCGAGTTTGTAATCAACATTCACATTATTTTTATACGCGTGTGACTTGAACGTGCGAAGTTGCGCTGCAAAGAAGGTCCTTGATGACGTAAGCAAGGACTAAATTGCTTACTTTGCACGTCTGCACCGGGCGCAGAGAATAATGAGGCGAACGTTGATTATATACTGTAACAACACTTGGTGGCTGTCTAATTTTTAATTTGAGTCCTGTATCTCCTTTAAAATTGATAAAAGTAACCCAACATCTGTTTACAAACGTTGACCGATATATGTGACAAACCCTTGAAATATGAAACTTACTTTCCCTTTAAATAATTGTCCAAATAAATTTAGTCACAACGTCATATTACTTCCATTTATATATTACAAAATTTTAGAAAATAAAAATATAAAATTGCGATTTTTTTTTATTTGTTTTCAGTTTTTTTTTTTTTTTGTGTGTGTGCAAGAACTCAAGAACTTTTTTTTTAAAAAAAATTTGGAAGTACAGAGAAAGTGACGCTTCTCTCAATAAAAGGATAGGACCTAAAAGGGACGTGGGTTCAAACCCAACCTCAGCAAAACTTTTAGCAACACTTCTCGGACTCTAAAAAATCTGAAAAAACCGAGTGGCATAACTTTTCCATCCCCTTTTCTGCAATAAGAATGTTGAGGTCGACACTCCATTATGAAACAAGACAAAATTGTCATTTTACCTGTCGAGTTCTGGTAGGTGTGATCGAAGCTCGGCCCGGTGAGGTTGGTGGGCGTCTTGCCGCTGTGTCGGGTCCAGTTGAGCTCCTTGCCCACCACGTTCCTCCAGCCGCACCAACCGTCCTCGTACGAGCACCGGGAGAACGTGGGCATCTTGTCTGAAACAGTCCGCCAAATCACGATCCCACGTGCTGCCTCCCAGACAGACGTGTAAAAATATGTTCTCAGTTTGGACAATTACAAGGAAAGTTTTGATTATACAAAAATCAGTGAATAAAATAAACCAATCTTGAATAACTTCCTTATAATATTACTTTAATATTTGGTAATTTTACAAAGTTTTGTTTATTTTGATGCGTGCTACTTTGGGATTGTCAGAGAATATATTTCGTCACCTCAACAATCTATTAGAAATAACAAAACGATGTAACTATATTTAACAGTTATATTTATATAAACAATTCTATTTAGTAATATAAAATTTTATATTGAATTTTATTTCATTTTTCGGACATTTACCTTTGCCGATGTTCGATGTAATCCTTCTGTGTGTAGTATGTTGCGATGATCACTTAGTGTTCATGTACGTCACTAACACTTGCATGTACTACACATATCACCAGTCTCAGATCACCTGAGGAAGAGAGCGGTTGACTCTCGAAACGTAGTGATATGTGTAGTACATGCAAGTGTTAGTGATGTGCACGAACATTAAGTGAACATCGCAACATATACTACATACAGAAGGATTACATCGAACACCGGCAAAGGTAAAAGTCCGAAAAGTGAAATAGCAGTCAATATGAATATCCTTTGCACGAAAAAGTTATTTACTATAAGATTTATTTATAATTATAAACAATTCTATTTAGTAATATAAAATTTTATGTTATCAGAAAAAAAGCACCTAAAGTTTCATAATATCGCAATAGCTTTTCACTTGCTCCTGAGTGTTGATCATCAACATTAAATCACTGACCACAGTCCTGCTCCTCGTCCTCGCCAAAGAGGCAGTCCTTCTTGAGGTCACACACTCGGCTGCGGTCAATGCAGATCTTGTTGGAGCACCGGAACTGCAGACCCGTGCAGTCCTTCTGTGGCGGCAGTTCTGGAACACGAGGACATTTTCACAGTAAGAGAGGCAGCTGATTTTGTGGAGTTCATATCGTCCTATCTATACTGATCTATGTATAGTACTGTACTATACCAGCTCTTTGGTATAGTGGTTAGTACAATTGGCTCTCATCCGAGAGGTCTCCGGTTCAAATCCCGAACACGGCAGACTTTTCGTGACTTGGAATGGGTGTGACTGGCTACTAGATGAAGAGGAGTTAGTAGGAGGAAGGCAGCTTACGGTTTACTCTGCTGGAGTGATTAAGACCACGGAATGTTGTGCATGAGAAACGGTACTTAATTGTCTGGCGTGCGGCAAACTGGGTATTAAAGGGACAGAGGACCTTAAAAATAAATATTTTTTAATCAAACGTACCCATCAACTGAGTATGAATACATGCCGCACGGTGGCGAGTGCCTCAGGGTAAGCGCCCTATGAATAGCGTGATCCGACCGGACAGAGCGTACTTGAGTAGGAGGCCAAAACCCAGCCGGCGCGATCGTCATCTGTCGAGACATTAGCCGTCCGGAATTTAAAAAATAACATGCAATGTAATCGGGAGGAAATATTTTTTTTTAAATATTTACTTGATATTAATGAAGGTGTCTTGTAGTGCAATAATACTTCAATGTACACACTAAACTTTTAGATACTTAGTCCAAGTACAATTTTTGTACTTTTTTTGACTCTGTTTAATCACTACATATTTTGTACTTGGATAAAGTACTTAATTCAGCTTTTACAAAAAAAGTACTGAAAAGAAGTTTCAGTACAAAAAATGTACTTTTATTGACTCCATTTAATCACATCTTTTTTCAAAAAAAAGTACTGACTTCATTAATGTACTGAAAGATTATGTAACGCTAACGTAATGCATTATTTCTTGAATTTATATCTGACGCTTGTCAATAAATGCATATTAATTGTCTTTATTTTACCTGCTGTATGTATTATTACATATTAGATGTATCAAATAATAGTTCATAAAAAAATAATATATAATGATTTAGCTCACAAGGATAAAATAACAGTGATATTTTATTATATTATTTATAAATTAATACCTTACGATTAAAAAATTCAATAAAATTGAATGGCAATGCTTCAAAAGTCAAAATTTAGTTAACAAGTAATTATATATTACATGATGCATAGTAATATTGACTGCAGAAGAACAAATTTTTTCACATATTTTAAAGCTTACCGTTCTCGCAAAATTTGATCGATTTCGATTGAAACTAAACAATCCACATTACAAACGTACATTCATATTTGAGATTCTCTATATAAAACATCCCTAACGGTTAAGATTACTATGATTAATCACTAATTACTAGCAGTCACTGATTGCACGGTCTCGTGGTCGGTCAACATATGTTTTGAACTTCCGTTTTTTTACGCCACTGTGGCAACTCATTGAACTTAAATTTCAGTATTTTTATTAAAAAAATGTACTGAATTTGTTTTGTACTTAAAAAAAATGTACTTAATTTGTTTTGTACTTAAAAAAAATGTACTAAATTTGTTTTGTAATTAAAATAAGTACATTAATTTTTTAATTACTTCAAACACAGTGCAATTTCAAGAAAGTACTTAAATTAAGTACATTTTTAAAGTAATGAAAACCCATTCAGTATCTAATATTTAAGAGTGTATAGTCTCCCGTTTGCTAATTATTTTATTTAGTTCATAAATATCATACTTCTTGAGATATAAGACGGTAAAGTTAGGGCGGGAACTTGGTTCTATCTTCCAAGCTTTAGTAATGTATCATGACGTCACGAAATATTGAAATTACAAAAGTACTTGAATCAACTTTCATACATTATTTTCGATGTAGTAAATAACTTTACTTGATATATACAAAGTATAGAAAATGCAATTAAGTAAAGTGAAAGTCACTCGCTATGAAGAAAGGCTTTCAATGTTCATATGACGTCATCGCCAGTAAACTGACTTTTATTACTTCGCGCATGCCGGCGCATGCGCAGATGTAACAGAAGTAGCAGAAGTCGGGTTCATAAAAGTTTAATTTAAGTGTATTAATATTGTTTTTGCGTGAAAAAAAAGGTTGTCCAGTAAGATTAAACTATATTAGAGTTAAACTTGTTTCATTTTGAAAACTTTAGCATACAGCGTAATTGTCGTAAACCGCGACCAAAGTGAAGTCCTCTCCCATTTGATTACACGCAAACCTGCTGCTCAGTAGGACGGCTATTGAAAAGTGGGCGCGGTCGTGTTGTGGCCTTCTACTCAAGTTCGCTCTGGACCGGAGGAACGTGACGTCACGTTCATCGCCTGGCAACACTGCTGCCTCTTCTCCATGCAACTCACTCCCCCTTCCTCCCGCTTAGCCGTACTTAGTGCGATGTTGCCTGTGCAATTGCCCTGCGGCTGTCTATATTTAATTAATTTTTATAAATTCGGGGGATGGTCCGAAAACGGATACTTACTCATTTCTCGCATTAACATATCTTACATAAACTTTGTATGCATTCACGATTTTTTTTTTTTTTACAAGGATACACCCCTAAGAGCTTATTGTCCCTTTAAGAGCCCCAGAGAGCACTGTAAACAATGTTGAAAAACAAGTTCCGGCCGCCATTGGTAACCAACCGTAATACTGTACTCCTGTACTGGATTGCGAGGTCTTGAGTTTTTATTCATGTCACTGTATTGATATTTCTTTCTTTTTATTTTATTGTAAATATTACTATTAATTATACACACTTTTTTTGTTGATATGTGATTTTACGTGCTTATAACATAAATATTGTTATGTACAACCGAAAAGCAATAAAATATTATGAATTATACCTAATATGGAAAAATAAACTCGAAATTTCGCATTTGGTATTAAGGATTTTCTTTATTATAGAAGAAAAAAAGTTATCGATTCATTTTATCAGAAGAACCTTAAATGGAGGGGGTGTGGGGGGGGGGGGGTAGAAAATGATTTCAAATTTATAGCTTTAATTAGTTACTGAGAAAAAATTCAAATTTTCTAGGATGGTGGCTTATGGAGAAAATTTTCCCGCCGGGGAACACTTGAAGCTTCTATAGTAATACTCTGTACTGTATAATGGACCATTAAATGTGCTTTTCCATGTAGCCATGTTGAGCGAGGCTTGGCGGGGCGAGAAATGCGCACCTACTTCAATATCATATTGCGGCCATGTTGACGTGGGAAAATCGCGGCGGGATGTAATCGCTGCGGGAAAGCGATTTTTCCACGCCAACATGGCCGCCATACGATATTGAAGCAAGTGCGCCTTTCTCACCCCGCTCGACATCTCTCCATGGAAAACAAGCACCTTAACACTATAAAGAAAAATCTCGATATGATTCTTACTAAAAATTAACCATTTTTCTTTTAACTAAAATGTTTTGATTTTTATTTTCTTTTATTGAGCATTTGTTTTTTTATTTTTTTGAAAAAATTGATCAGTATTTTCAACCCTTCCTCAGAGTTATATTTTTAATAATTTTTATAGGAAAATGTTTGAACGTATACATCATTAGAAATCCAAGAGATAGTGATTTCTATTGACATTTCCACCGGCGTTAAGAACATTTCCAAGCATGCAGGAAAATGGAGCGGTAAACTTTGCCTTGAATATTGCAATGTTGTTCTATGATTTTACTGTTTAAGTTATACAGAAAAAGTATATAAAAAAAGGTAATCATATGGGATAAATTTTCAATTTGAATATTCTGTATATAAGTTGATGACGGCCAATAATTACATTTTTATGCACCTGAAGGCGGATTCACATGGCGATTTTTATCATGCGACGCGACGCGAATAATGCGCACTTGCTGTGACATCCATTGGCGGCCGTATTATAATTTGGCGATTTAAAAAAAGAGCATCGCAATTAACGCGATTTCGTTGCTGCAACCTGGCGAATTCGCTCGCCGCATAGGATTTTACAGCTTGTGTGACAAAATCGCGTCGCATCACTGTTGTCACCATCTGAATCCGCCTTAATAGGTATCATCATATAATAAGAAATGCATGATATCACCTCGAATCTAGACGTAATATTGCAGTGAATATTTTTATCACCGCGGCGTTGTGTGATTGCTTTCTAACATTAATATATGTCAGGTATAAATTAATTTGCCCACTTGTTTATTAGCAATCCTATACGGTCTATTATCTTAAAACGTATAAATTTATATTTAATCATTAAAAATTATGAGCAAAAAGTATATTAAGGATACTTATAAAATGCAATGGGGTACTGACCAAAAAAAAAGTTTCAAGTTTTTGTCAATATTTCAAAAGGCACCAGAATTTCATGAAGAACAAGCCCTCTATTACAGCATCCTACGACAATGGACAACATGTATGAAAAAAATTTATTGCAGAAATGAATAGAGGGTACCAAATTATGCTACTCAGAATTTTTCAGATTTTTTTGAGACCCATGGCATGCAGAACTACTTTTAAATAATAATTGAATGTGCGGCCACGCCCACTGGAGGCGTCAATAGGCGTCCAGTCTCTATCCTTTTTATTAAGGCATCAGGGGTGCCAACTGAAATCACAGGACTTTCAATAAAAATTTAAAAATTGTTCCGGGTCTCAAAAAAATCTGAAAAAAATTCAGAGTAGCATAATTTGGTACCCTCTATTCATTTCTGCAATAAAAATTATTCATGTGTATGTTGTCCATTTCCTGATTTTATATGAATTTTTAAAACCTCTCAAAAATGACGTCATAGCATTGAATCTTAAAAGGGAAAATAGATTAACATTGCCAAATCCCATACTTATTATTGAAATGTAACCAAAACTTCATTTGCAAGGTTTTCAGGTGCCAGAATCACGATAATGAAGGTTTGAAATTGAAACTTCAATAACTTTTCATTTTAGCAATGTTAACTGATGCATTTTCCCATTTAAGATTCAATGGTATGACGTCATCAAAAAAAGTTTTAAAAATTCATATAAAATCAGCAAATTGTCGTAGAATGCTCTAATAGGGCTCGTTCTTTATAGAATTCACAGTACTTTTTACTAGTATTGCTAACTCAAATACCAGTCAGTATACCCCATTGTATATACATTTTTTTAATTGTCTTATAATGTATGATAAATAGAGGTCACAAAAAAAGTATTTTTCAACTCTTTTCAGTTTTGAGACTATTGATGTTTTTATTGCAGAAGTCCACAGATCTCATGTAACTGAACCAATAGAGCTAATAAAAAAAGAGACTATTTGTGACGATTTTTCAATTTCATGACTATTTTAGAAAAAAATTGTCTCTTTTCCGACTTTTCAGGGTTTTTCTTTGATTTTCCTGCTATTTTCATGCCTAAAGTTCCTAAAACCTCATATTTCTTCTGTCAAACCCAAATCCTGAGCCTACTGTTCAAGTATTCCAGAGACCCACGGTAACATGCAGCAAAAGTAAATTCTAAAAAGGGGAAAAAAACAACATCAACAATTCCAATCCCCCCCTACCCCCGCACAATTTTTCGAGGGGTTGCTTTTATTAAAACTTAATAGGTAAAATCATCATATTAATATCATTGATAAAATCGTCAAAGAGTTATAATTTTATGCACGTCTTCAAACTATTTGTATATACTAATTAAGATTCAGTTAACATACTAGATTTTATCTTAGCCATTGTTGTTGATTGAAGGACAACAAAGATCTCTCAGCTGAATTTAAAAAGAGGACCTACAAAGTGAAAGATGTTCGAAAATCCTGCGTTCTTTGTCAGGCAATTTAGTTATTGTATCTTTATTAATCGTAATCCATTGTTATCTTTGTTAAGAAGTGTAAAGAGCGACAATGAAGTACCCAATTCTAAAGGTGCATTTCCATGGAGCGATGTAAAGCGAGGCTTGGCGGGGCGAGAAAGGCGCACTTGCTCCAGTATCATATGGCGGCCATGTTGGCGTGGAAAAATCACTTTCCCGCAGTGATTAATTTTCGCCCCGCCAAGCCTCGCTTGACATCGCTCCATGGAAATGCACCTTAAATTTGCGAGTTCTGCAGTGCTATTTCTTTGTCCTCTGTGGTTAAATATACATGTGATAAAACTACCAAGCAACGTGATTTAATGAAGAGACAGAATCATGTTCATGTCTGACATAATTAATATCCTTGGGGAGATTAAATTTTTTAATTCATGACGAAACTATTATTTTTATTTTAATGATATTAATTTAACATGTAATGATGTAATTATATTTAGCTCAGGATGAAATTGTTTCATATCTCTATTTTCAACCAGGAAAATCATTAACATTAATTTGACTCGAAATTCCACTGAATGAACGAGTGACGTCACAGGTCTCTCAAGGCCTCCCAGCTGCGATAACCGGGACACAGCAAAATTTTCTGCAAATATGTCACTCAATGGTAACTGAATATTTAACACTCTGAGAGGGTCATTTAGTGCGCGCGCAACCAAACTGCAGTTCATAAGGCCTGATTGCAAATACAAAATCGAATGATAAATCAGATTCGTTCCCTGTACTGAAGGGGGTTTATAAAGTGTCTTGTTGTTTACATGATATTGATAACGATTGTGTATTAATAGAGTATTGTCCTCAATTTTTTTTATTGCAGAAATGGATAGAGGGTGCAAAGTTATGCTACCCTGATTTTTTTTCAGATTTTTTAAAGCCCGGGAACTATTTTTAAAAAATTATTGAAAGTCCTTTTCGTGACGTCACGAGACGCCGCTCCTTAAGAAAAAGATAGGACTTGCCGCCGCGTGACGTCACAAAAAGGACTTTCAATAATTTTTTAAAAATAGTTCCAGGTCTCAAAAAAATCTGAAAAAAATCAGGGTAGCATAACTTTGCACCCTCTATCCATTTCTGCAATAAAAAAAATTGAGCTCGATACTACATTGTATTAGTGAAATGAAGGTCAGTCGATGGATGCTGTTTCTCTTATCACTCATACCTTGATGTCAAACGTATTTTATGACGTCATCCATAAGGCCTGTGTATGGACACGTTTTAAACACTCCTCGTTACAGATATAGTCATCTTGATTTTGAACAAAACTACACTCGAGGTCTGAAGGTTTTGTGGCGACAAAGCTACACTCCAGCAGGTAACGTACCGGGGAAGCAGTCGACGAAGCGCAGGTTGTCCACGGCGAAGTACGAGGGGGTCTTGCGTCCAGGACTGACCTCCACGATGATGTGGAACTCCTGGCTGATACGTCCCAGGTTCATGCTGTACTTCTCCCACCTGTAACACATCATCGTCACAATGTCATTAGCTTTTAACGTACAAAATCATGCTTTTCCACATAATATGTAAGGTACTAACTATTTTTTATTCGACTTTATGGCGAGGGAAAGGCAAAATGCCTTCTCTAACCCTTGCTATATACTGTATACGCTCGTAAAAGAGGCCACATCTGTTAAACAATTATTTTAATAAACAATGCCCTAAATCCTAGCATTACCAATGGAGAGGGGGTGGGAAGGGGGGAGGGTGAAACGATCCACATTAAAGTGTGAAAAAAGAGTAAAAGATTTGTACGAAGTATTTGAAAAATATTGGTGGAAAAACTGGAAAATAAAGACAATATAAGTAGAGGGTAAAATCACTTGTGGACCATTTCCCCCCCCCCCTCCTTTTTAGAAATGCATGAGACAAAAGAGACGTTGGTAAAGATAGGGTTAATTATTATCGTTGATATAATATACAATTAGTTAATTTAATTTAAATAGAAAACGGAAATTGCTGTCTGGTATCTCACTGGAATAAATTGATGTTTATTTTCAGCATTTTCAATCGAGCGAAGCTGCAAGAAGATTTCATTTCCCGTTGACGAAGTGAATTTCCGCGACCTGATGGAGACAAATTCGATAGCTTTTAAATATACGAGCTGCTCTCAATATTGCGAGAGTTGATACAAAAAGAGCGCCAAAATTTAAAATTAATTCGAGAATGACAATTAATTGCTTGTTTCGTTTGTATACCTTGTAGTACAATTGGCTAGTTGCATCACAATTGCTTTGTCTTGCATTGTTTGAAAATTAGATTGAATACTGAAACATGTAAGTAATCTTTTTAACGATTATTATAATCTCAGTTACTGCTGGAGTCAAAGAATATTTCCCCCTGCAAGCGAATCGAATGAAATAAACTTTAAAAAATCGATAATGTTCTAAAACTTAATCGCTTATGGTTTGAGTAAATTAGGTCTTGCAGTTTTCTTACATTGCACGGCTCCATTTCCGGTTTTCGTCCATAAGGCCAATGTTAAACTTCTACCTCAGTTTTCACAAAACTGATAAGACAGATTCACTTCAAAATTTGTATGCCACCTATTAATGGTGAGTTCCAAGTCCTGTACAAGTCTTGTTGCATTCAGGCGGTATGATTGCGAGATATCAATCTACTGAGATTCATCCTTTTAAAAATAAAGCAGGACAATAATTTGTATTGTTAAAATAAAAGAATAAAAAGTATGATAAAAAAATATTGTTTTGATAGTAAACAAAGTTTTCAATCCACTAAATAATATACTTGAGAACAATTAAGGCAAACGCATTAAAAAAATTGAGAATATTATATATTTTTCTAAGGATGAATCTCAGTAGATTGATATCTCGCAATCGCTGCGCCTGAATGCAACAAGCCAACAAGACTTGCAGGGGACTTAGAACTCACCATCAATAGATGGCATACGAATTTTGAAGCGAAGCTGTCTTATCAGTTTTTAAAAACTGAGGTAGAAACTTAACATCTTGGCATTATGGACGAAAACCGGAAATGGAGCTGTTGTAAGAAAACTGCAAGAATGAATTTGCTCAAACCATAAGCGATTAAGTGTATTCTCGTTTTTTAAAAAAAATATTTCATTTGATTCGTTTGCAGGGAAATATTCTTTGACTCCGAAGGAACTGAGATTAATTGTTAAGATAAATTATTAAATTATAAGTAGACTTTGAGCCAAGGCTTCTTAACTGCCTTTTCCAAAGACATGGATAAACGTAATATATGTACTGTGTAATTGTATAATTGCATGAAGCTTTGCATATAGTGGAAAGGTACATTAATATTTCAATATCAAAATGCAGAGCATGTGTACAACATTAGAGAGTCCTGAGTTGTATGGACACAGTAAGACCGGCGCCCACTTGTTTAGAATAAACATGATAGAATCACCATTATGTGAATGTGGTCAATCAGTAGCTACTCAAGAACACTTAATTTTAAACTGTCAATTATATAGTGTCCATAGGCCCAGTTTTATCCTTGCATTAAATAATATGGGTTTTGTTTCTCAAGATATAAATCTTACTAATTTACTTGCATCTAACAATGAAAAGGTATATAATACTCTCTATAGTTTTATTCAAAAAGCTAATATAATCTTTTAATTCACATTTATCTTTCAATACACTTACATGTTAAAATATATTTAACAATATAAACATGCATGCTTTATTTACTAATAAAATGGTCTTCTTTCCAAAGTGCCACTATAGACCGAGCTGGCTGAAGATTTATCATACACTTTCCTACACCACTTTCCTACTCTAAAGCATGCTTTTCCAAAATTATCCTATTTTTCCTTAATTTATACAATTATGCACAAAAATAATATGAAATAATCACAACAAACCTAGTTTACGGGCAATGACTGCTTGGTCCTTACACCCGAAGTCAATACATCAATCAATTCAATCCTGAGTTGTATGTGTCTTGTGTCTTTGACAGACAGACAGACAGACAGACAGACAGACAGACAGACAGACAGACAGACAGACAGACAGACAGACAGACAGACAGACAGACAGACAGACAGACAGACAGACAGACAGACAGACAGACAGACAGACAGACAGACAGACAGACAGACAGACAGACAGACAGACAGACAGACAGACAGACAGACAGACAGACAGACAGACAGACAGACAGACAGACAGACAGACAGACAGACAGACAGACAGACAGACAGACAGACAGACAGACAGACAGACAGACTCACATGTTCTTGTCGTTGCACGGTTTCTCGGACACGACCCACGACGTTCGGTTGACCGTCTCGACCACGACCTTGAAGTTCCCGCCCGCCATCCTGCCCATCGAGGCGGCCATTTCCAGTCGACACTGCTCGCCCGAGGACACGTACTTGGGGCTGGTGAGGTGCACCTCCCGCTGACTGGAAGGGTGGCCCTCGGTGATCAGCACGAACAAGAAGTGACCTGCCACAAAGGTACAACATCGTCAAGTTTCCATGCAGCGAGGGACGCTCTTGCTGCAATTTTTTATGGCGGCCATGTTGCAAATAAAATCGTTCTCCATGCTTTCTTGCTTTTTCCGCCCAACATCTCTCGAAACACAACGTTTCCGGTGGATTAATCTGGGTATATAAAGGCGGGTTCAGATGGCGACAACGGCGATGCGACGCGATTTTGAAGTAAAAGCTATGAAATCCTATATGCGGCGGCGAATTCGCCGGGAATCGCGTTAATTACGATGCTCTTTTTCTTTTAATCGCCAAACATGGCCGCCAATGGATGTTACAGCAAGTGCGCATTATTCGCGTCGCGTACGTCGCATGATAAAAATCGCCATGTGAATCCACCTTAATATTTAACGTGAATAATGCGCACTTGTTTTAAATTGATCTGGTGGCCATATTTTGCGATTAAAAAGTGCATCAAAATTCAAAGAGCCATATTGGCTGTCACAGCTTTAATTGTGAATTCGCTTGAAGCATACGATTTTATAGCACATGCACAAATTAAGTCACAACCGTCGCTTGTGTGCATTCACCTTAATTGCAGGCTTTAGATGGATAGTAAGATATGGCCTAAAAGGCTGAGATCTAATTTGGTGTCACTTTTAATAAACTGCCCGGCTGACGCGGTTGACCGAGGTTCTGAGTTCAGTTGCGTGAAAACACCTGAGGAAGGTATCAGACATTGCAATAAACGCGCGTAGTGTTTGTTGTTTTATTTCTTAAGGCGGATTCACGACAACGGCGATGCGACGCGATTTTTTCACACAAGCTGTGAAATCCTATGCGGCGAGCGAATTCGCCAGGTTGCGGCAGCGAAATTGCGTTAATTGCAATGCTCTTTTTTTAAATCGGCAAATATGGCCGCCAATGAATGTCACAGCAAGTGCGCATTATTCGCATCGCGTCGCGTGATAAAAATCACCATATGAATCCGCCTTTAGCTGTGCATGTAATAACCGCGGATAAAGCCCAGCCACAAGGTATTTATTTTACACTCATTATGATAGCTCGTTTACAATTTCCTTTTTAAAACCTACTCGTTTAACAAACCGTTGCTTACACTATCTGTCTTTCAGTATTAATTTACCCTAACATCACTGACATTTGTAAAGCCTAAGTAATTTTCATAATTTTTACTCCCGCTTTTGCGTTGCTTTCTATTCCCGCGCATGTCTTATCACAGCCATAAGCTAGGTTTCCCGTCTCTCACTTTTGAGCAGCGAGCACCATGACCCAAGCGACCTCTTTCCCCAGACTTGCATTGGCCACCGGACTACAAGCTGTGCATCCTAACCGAGCGCGATTATTATACAGTTTCTTAATATCTTGTGTTAATAGGTTAATAGTAATAAAACTTACTACAGTGTTATTGCTTATAATTCCGTAGATAGGAATTATCCTCCTCCTCCAAATATTATCATCAGAATAATAAGTTAGATAATGACAATTACCAAGGTAATTTTTTTTGGCAAATGCTGTACCAAGGAAGGAAGGGGGGGGGGGGGCGAAACGAGCTGCTATTTAACCTCATGTTAAATACAATGTTCAAGTTTTTTCTCATATTTTTATTTTATTTTTTTGCAGAAATACATTACTACTATAGACTAACTATATGGCTTACAAAGGTTGTCAGATCAATTGGAAATGTATTAAATTACATTTTTCCCTCTTTAAAGATTTATGGGTAATATCACCCCCCCTTCCCCCCCTTTGGTAATGCTATGGTTAACCTTGCATCAGATGACATAGTACCTGAATTCGTTCTTCAGAGCAAAGAACGTAATGGCATTGTTGGCGCTAGTTATGTTCCATTTTCATTAATTAACGGTCGTCTTCCATAAGTTAACATGTATAATATCAACATTGGTCCCATGTTTGTTTGTTTGTTTGTTTGTTTTTTTCATTTACCGGTCAGATATTGCCATTAATAATCTTTTATAAATAAAGTGTTGTTTATTTTGATAAAAATTTCTTTTTGTTATTTAGCATTGATTTTCCGAAAATTCAACAAACCAGCGCATGAAAACATAAGTGTCTCAAGTTCATACATTTTTTAAATTTGATACAGTGCTGTCTCCTTGGCAACGATTAGATAATCGGGAGATAATAGTTCCATAATCGAAGACAAGTTTCTTCTATATATAATACTGCGAATGTCATACTATTGATAGAAATACTTGTGTACTTATATATCAATTGCTTTGTTTCCTTATAACTTATAAGCATATCATTGTGAACTCTGCAATTATGCGCACGATTCAAAAAGCAAAATGTTTGAAATGTCCACATACATATTTGAGCTGCATGAAGCATTCAGGAAGGCATTTTGGCTGCAGGGAGATTCGGGTGGAGTGGGTGCGAGTGTAGCCTTGGTAGCAGGCTGGCCCAGCAGCATTATCGATCAGTAGCGTGAGCAAGGCGGTCTGCTGCCTGGGTAGTAGCGGAGTGTCTGTCTGTCTGTCTGTCTGTCTGTCTGTCTGTCTGTCTGTCTGTCTGTCTGTCTGTCTGTCTGTCTGTCTGTCTGTCTGTCTGTCTGTCTGTCTGTCTGTCTGTCTGTCTGTCTGTCTGTCTGTCTGTCTGTCTGTCTGTCTGTCTGTCTGTCTGTCTGTCTGTCTGTCTGTCTGTCTGTCTGTCTGTCTGTCTGTCTGTCTGTCTGTCTGTCTGTCTGTCTGTCTGTCTGTCTGTCTGTCTGTCTGTCTGTCTGTCTGTCTGTCTGTCTGTCTGTCTGTCTGTCTGTCTGTCTGTCTGTCTGTCTGTCTGTCTGTCTGTCTGTCTGTCTGTCTGTCTGTCTGTCTGTCTGTCTGTCTGTCTGTCTGTCTGTGTACGTATTGTTTGTTATTTTCTCGATTACTTTACTTTTTCTCACCTTTAAATCTTATACCTCCCTCTCTATCTACTAGTAGCATGGTGTGCTTAACAGCACAACATGTGGACTTTGACCCCTGACTCAATAGAAACTACTACATCTCATGGTCACTGACTTTGATTGACAATGTTGAGGGAACTGAGGAAACTCTGTCATCAGATCGGCAGACATTTTCTCGGCGTTAGATCCTCAATTGAGTATCGACCTTTAAGTTTTTATCGCAGAAATGGATAGAGGGTGCATATGCTACTCTGAATTTTTTCAGATCTAAGAAAAATTAATTGAATAATTATAACAAATTAAATGTACAGAGAGGGGCATCGTCACTTCTCAGATAAAAGGACGTGACTAAATAAAGGAGCGTGGGTTCAAATCTGACCGAACTATTACTTCCTGAATCTAAAATTTTTGTAAAAAGTAACATAATTTGGTGATGTCCACTCAATTTCTGCAATAAAAAATGTCATGTAGGTTGTTCAATGTCTATTTTAGGCATGTGGAAAAAAAACACACACATCAAGTTCGCTCTAATTATTTAGAGCTCTTTTGATTTGGCATTCAGAAATCTCATTAACATTTTATTTCTCTCTCTTCAAACGCATGAAAAAGCAAATATACAGGAAATGGTAAAAGGAGTTTGTTTTGTCTCAATAAATGAGTACATATACTGCCGCATATTTATTTTAAGAATTGACCTCACTCGGTTAATTTTATTGAGATCTCAGAATCAGCCCCCTTAAATTGAACTTGCAGATAACTTAGAACTCGCCATCAATAGGTGGAATGAAAATTTTGAAATGGATCTGTCTGATCAGTTTTGAGAAAATTAAGGTAGAAGTTTTCGGACGAAAACCGGAAATGGAGCTATTGTGAAAAAACCGCCCCCTTGAATATGTTCAAACGTTAAGCGAATAAGTTTTTGATCATTCTAGAAATTTTAAAATTTATTTCATTCGATTCCGTCTGACACAAATTTTATTTGACTCGCGTAGTAACTGAGGTCAATCGCTATAACGAGAACATGAAAAATCTTAAATTTTCAGAATAAAATGTAAAAAATATTTGCATATACAATGGTCCATGTACTTTGTGCATCTCTGGCCAATTTTTTAGAGCTGCAGTTCTGAGAAACAAAGAGGTGCACATTTGCAATTTTGTAGCAGGTAAGCGCACCCAGTCTGGGGGAGGGGGGGGGGGAGCCAAATTAATGTTCATCCAGTCTGGTAATTCTGAAAAATATTTAAGTTCCCCACATCTCCATAGACTGCGGGACGTCTCCCCGATCAGAGCAGGAATTAAGTTACACGGTAATAAGTTAAGCGGACACAGAAAATATGCACCGGAGTTGAAACAAGTTGTATTAAACTTTCTCCTCGTCTAATTCTTTCCGATTTTGCACTATTTTAGAGAAAAAAAGAGGGACAAAGACGAGATTACTTATTGAGCACAAAATGTTAAAAAATATTGTTTCTGTTTTATCTTCACTTTGAGCGAAGAGGAAATAAGATGTGTTTTAGATGTAAAAAGATGAAGTTTAGACGTGTAAAGGATGAGTTGAAGACGTAATTTTTCAACTAGCCTAATGATAAACATCGGATCGTGATTGGCAGATTTCGTGTTTACCTCAGTGTGCAAGACATTATTTTGAACCTCCTAAATTGCAGATGACGTGCAGAAATTTTGCAACAATGTTTCTGTAGCATTTAACAACAGGCCTCGTATTTATACATGCAGTCTATCTTAACGTCTTAACTTTCTAATTATAGGACACGTCTCTTAAATATCTTCTGCCTTCATTGACAGTATCAATGTCTTTCCGTGGTCTTGCAGGCTTGCATTGCAGCTAATATGATCATATTCTATTCATATGATCATATATTTATGTATTGTATATATAAAAATAATTATATATCACATTTTCTGGCAAGCAACAACCTACTACACACTTTGATTTTTTACACCTCTATGAGCTTAGAGCTCGCGGCGGGGTAATGTGTTGGGATAAGGGAACAGATGGTGGCCACGGCCTGTTACGCGTCCCAGCATCTACTGAGGTGAGACTTTGAGAATTTTGGGACTGCGTCACGCTCAATTGCACACAACGTGTCCACAAACGTATATTGGGCCGGAGGTTAGCCCTTAAAGTGTTGTTTATCTAGAGATTTTCGCCCTTAAAACGTTGGACAATGAAAAATTCATAAAATAATTATGAGAAAATTATGTTACCCCAACTTTTTTCCATGGAGCGCTGTCGAGCGGGACTTAATTGGTGGTATGCAGTGCAAGAAAGGTGCTTCAAGATTATACAGTCTAACAGATCTTAGAATACCTGTAGACACTATGGCGCCAGCTCCAGACAGTCTACACGGAAATAAATTCTCACAAAGAGGTGGTAGAATTTTACCGACTTAGCTCGAGCTAAAACCCATGAACCAAGTAAGTCGGTAAAAACTCCTGATCCAACATTGTAATTCGAATCATACAAACGGGTCGGTAAAAACTACAATGTTAATGGGTTAACACGAAATTACACATTAAGTCGGTAAAATATTAAAGATTTCGAACAGTAAAACTATTCCATTCAGACGCGTAAAATTTTACTGACTTGATTTTGCTATTTGTTTTTTTTACCGACCTAATGTCCTAAGTTTTACTGTCTTGTATCCTCTAAACTTAACTCTTTAATTGGGTGAAATTTTGCCTACTTTATTTGTAGCTATTACTATTTTCATACTTGTAAATTTTACGTTTAATATTTTGCTTACATTGAAATATAATGAATATGAAATGACATTATACACTGTAACATTGATAGAAAATATTAGTACTATTACAAAAAAAATTACAATGCATATATAATTATAAATTAATATATAAAAATACCTTTGTGAAAATATTTCACACATCACTCTCGATCTATACCAGAATTAATTATATTTTATTACACTATTTAACTCAAATAAACTTAAGTACGTCATCATGGAATATAATATTGTTGATAAATAAAAAAGTATCATCAAATTTGTTTCATATTATGTAATATATTTTATTTATTTACGACAGCATACAAATTAGGTAATAATATATTTATATTTTTTTTCAAGAGAGAAAAAAGCAAGTATCAAGAGATTTGAATGACAATAAAAAATAGCAGTTAATATTTGTATAAAAGTCACTTAAGTTTTATAAATCACTTTCAACTTTCAAGTCGAACACCGAGAATGAATGTCGCTTGCTACAGTACACAAACAGTTGATAGTCCAATCCTTTGGCGTGAAGAGGCTTGCCTTTCGTTGAAGTAGCTGCAGGGGTTTGAGGAATAACTTTTCCAATCGTGGTGTGATAATGCAGAGATGCATCGCGGATGCATCACGATGATGAGTCGATCGTCCATTACAGCACCCAGACACCTTTGGTAGGCGCGTCATTGCTGTAAATATTTGTTATTAGAGCTATAGCAAAATACAAGCAATATTCATGAGAAAATACTTAAAATACAATATATTTTACTTAATTTAAAATCAACTGAAGCGAAAAATTAATAAACCAATGTTTAAACCGCTTTTAATACGTATACCATGTATTTATTTATAATTATAATTAATATACGGCTAATTAGTATGAATTGATTCGGTAAATTTATGTTAAATGGTGCAGGGCATCCATGAATGATTTTTTAGAAAAGATTAATAATTTGCATAGCGCCATATATTTATAGTAATCGAAAACACTTCGCACTAGGATTTATTTTCTTATATGCATAATATTATCCTCTAGTCACTAGAGGATACATGTGTTTAAGAAAATAAATACAACAGAGAGACACAGAATGAGAAATCGAGAAGATAAATATAATCAAATAATCATATGAGTTACTGACACAATGATTTTATGCTTACCTTAATATGATATTCTCGGTGATGAAGTAATGACGAAAAATCTTGACGGTACTTAATTGTATTGAGGAACTATTTACATTAAACGTATTAAACACGGTAGCCCAACTTTCAGCACAACCTCACTCACCAAGGACGCGTCAAAAATGTGAGGAAGTTTGCTCAAATGTAACGGACATTTTTGAATAAAACAACCAAGTTGGTAAATTTTAAGAACGTAATGGGCTATATTTGCAAAGTTTGAAGTTGCAAAAAGGAAGCGTGCTAAAATCGCAGATTTAGGTTGGTAAAAATGGCACTGCAAAGCAAAAATGTTAAACTTTTACCAACACTCTTTAAACAAGTTGGTAAATTTTAAGAACGTACCCCAGTAGCACATTGGTGGAGACATGGTTGCAAATTAGTTGCCAACCGTTGCTTTAGAGACGCTCCACCAATTGGCAACGATTTGGCAACCAATATTTTTTTCCAAAATTGCTCTTAAAATGTAATTTGAATACCTAAATGGTATTTTTCACTACAATTTTTTACAATTTATTAAGAACAAGGATATTTTATGACAACGTTGCGTGGTGGTTACATACGCAACGTTGTTGCAACCATTTCATGAAACCGTTGCATTATTGTTGCACGCTGCAACAAATTGGCAACGAATCACCCAAAAACGTCTCCTTAGCCACCATTATGGCATAATATGGAGAATTAAGTACCCATCATGCTACATATATTGCATTTGAATTTATGAAATTAATATTTTATTGATTTTAACCTAATATTTGAGGTAATTAATGAGAAGATTTAATTGAAAGCATATTAAAAAATTTCTTTCGAAAAAAAAAGGGTCGACCCCTGAAAGGGTCACAATAAAATTTAAGTCAGAAACGCATGTTAAAATTAATAATATGAAAAAAATATTAAAAAATCGAAATTTCTATTAACTCTCAGAAATTAGGGGTCGACCCCTAAAGGGTCATTATAATGGTTACATCATCAAATACACACAGTGCTCCATAAAACTGTAGTCCTCGTAGTTTTTGCCAGAATTCATTTAAAATTTTGTGTTAAATTGAAAAATATCAAGGGTCGACCCCTGAAAGGTTCATATTAAAAAAAATTAAAGACAATGTCAGCAAAGCATACTAATTTTTTGAAATGAAAAAAAAAAGTTAAAAAATAATTAAATTTTACTATCATATTTTAGGGGTCGACCCTTAAGGGGTCATTATGATAACTTCCTCAAAAATACTTAATGCTGAACCTGTAGTCATCATGGTTTTTGTCACATTTAATAAAATATATTTTTGTATTCTTTTAAAAATGACCCTTGCTAGACCCCAAGGGTCGACCCTTAAAATGTGTGAATTAAAGCTCTATAAATAATTAAGGACATTACTAATTTCAATTTTGCATTTTTTCTGAAAAAAAAATTTTTAGGGGTCTTTTGACCCTTAAGGGTCAAAGGGTCGCAAATTCAAGGATCACCAATAGAACCGCCATCAAATTTTACCCTAGGGTCGAAATTTGTATGACATTATCCATATACATTGAAATGCACCCTGGTCATTTTCCCATAACTTTTATTGATTTTATATACCTCAATAATCTTCAATTTATTAAGAAAGACGAAGCGGTGTAATGGTAAGTATATGATCAACAGTGATTACCGAAGTTCAGCAACGCAGGTTAAGGTAAGTAGTTAGATGGGTGACCGCTTCTAGTTATTTTTTGACCATAAAACAAATTGGTTGCCAAACCGTTGCCCGCCTCCACGTTGCCTCAGGTTCTCCGAATGGGACATCCGCCACGTGGCAGCCACGTTGCCTGGCAACCAATTGGCAACCTTTGTGCAACGTGGCTACCACGTGGCAGCCACGTTGCTGTGCTACTGGGGTAATGGGCTATATTTGCAAAGTTTGAAGTTGCAAAAAGGAAGCGTGCTAAAATCGTAGATTTAGGTTGGTAAAAATGGCATTGCAAAGCAAAAATGTTAAACTTTTACCAACACTCTTTAAAAACTATTTTACAATCCTTTGTCTTCAGTTTTTACAGAGTACATTGTAATAATGTCGGTAAAATATTACAAACGTGCTGGTAAATGGCGCTTTTACCGACCATTCCTATTAAAAAATTTTGTCCGTGTAGACTGAATGGCGGCATCCATGGCATAAGATCCTTTATGTTTATTTTCAAGATGTCCGCCGCGTGCAGTTGAATCCACACGTAAACTAAGATTTGTAATACTGTAATTATGGTGGCCATAAAATTCCTCCCCGTCGCACAGGAGGCGATTTTATCTCAACAAGATGGCTGCCATAGGATATTGAAGCAAGTGCGCATTTCTCGCCAAGCTCCGCTCGACGAAGCTCCATGGGAATCCGCCTTTAGAGGCTTCAAAATATGCGGAAGTGCATGAGAGAAGTGGTGCAGTGCGATTGACCGGGTATCGTCAAATCACCGAAGTCAAGCAATGCCGAGCGTGGTTAGTACTTGGATGGGTCATCATTTTCAACTAAAAACACGTTTTCCACCCAGGGGTAAATCGTTTCGCTTTTCCACTATCATGTCGTTCCCCTGGCTTTAGACCATTGCACTTCCGGTTCATTGACAAAAAGCTGTAGCGTCCATCCTGGCTGAGGTTTCCACGTTTCCCTCAGTCGCAGGCAAATGTTGGGATGGATTGTAAGGCCGCGGCCAACCCCGTTCCGAAAGAGTCCAGGAAAAAAGGCTCAAGTTAGGGTTTCGGAAGGTTCGGGGTTTCAAACTTAGTGAGTAATTAGGTAAGTAGAAGTACCCAGTTAGGCTTTAATAAAAAATAAAGATGCGAAAAAAAATGCAATGTAAAGAAATACAATATGCAATAAAAGAAATTGTCATGCACTTAATTTATCCTGTATTTAGTAAATTTGTATCTTTCTGTACATATTTAATTTGAAAGCACTGCTACCTATACGGTATACATCAGTTATTATATATTATATAATAAAATATAGTTATAGCACGCGTACCTATCATACATTTTAAGTGACCAGTTTTCACTCTTCAAATCAAAACATACCAATTACATGTTGAATCTCAAGAGGCTATCGTTGGATCAATTTTGTAAAATATTAAAAAAACATTATCGTGTCTGTAATTAGTATACAAATTTTGAAATTTACAACTCTTAGAATTTTAACTGATTTTTTTTTTCGACTGATTTTCAGTACAATTTTAATTCTTCACATTTAAATTAATAAGCATTGTTTTTTTGGGTGTTTTTATGCACTGGCAACATTAAAGTGCTAAAAATTAATAAAAATAAGTTCTATATCACACAACGGGGAATGTGATTTAATAGAAATGGATGATTTCATGCGGTGGATTGGTGAACTTCCCTAGCTTGTATGGTGTGGGTCACTACAACCACAGCCTGGACTAACCGGAGCAATGCATAGACCTGTCAAACCTACACATGGTACACACCGATCCTAGCCGTATCAGCAGCACATGCAGTAAAGGACATGCAAGCGCCATCACTCGGAAAACACACACACAAAGTGCAGAGACATATACAATGTAAAAGCCACCTGCACCTGAGAGCGAACCTGAGCCTCCCGAGCGATAGACAAGCACGCATCCACTGCGCTACCGACCGGCCTAATAAAGAAATTTAGCGAATCAAAGAACCCTATTTATGCAGGTTTAGTGTTTTTTGGTAAAATTTGATCTTCTTATTCAGCAACATTATTTATTAGTGGCTGTTATAGATTTTGATAACTTCATTCAATTTTAATAATTTACTGCCCACTGAAAACACATAAAATTTGTATATTATTTAAGATATTTGAATCCCACGAATAAGTTGGTTGGTTAGTTGGTATTTTGGGGCAATTGACATATTTTGGTCATGTATGCCCCCTTCCACAAATAAGATGTCAATTTAAGCATCAAGAATAAACTATCACTCAGCTAAAAGATCTAAAGAGACACTAGACATGGTTATATTACACTGATTATAATAATATTTTTAAGACTTGGTTTGTTAAGGTGCTTTTCCATGGGGTAATGTCGAGTGGGGCTTGGCGGCACATAGAAAGCGCACTTGCTGCAATCTCGTATGGCGGCCATGTTGGCGATAAAATCGCTCCCCGCAAGGCGAGGATATCCCGGGCCTCTGATTGGCTGCGGACGTGATTTTCTCGCTTTCCCCGCTCCATCCTCGCCTGTCGCCCCTGCAGCTGCATAATTATGCAACCCGCTGCATTTTAGTGCTGAACAAGTTGCCTAGCCTCAAGGTGCATTTACAGGCGCACCTGCAGTAAAACCGTATGGCGGCCATGTTGGCGAATGAAAATCGCTGCTGGATTTCAACATAACAAGAGGGGAAGGGGGCAAGATGGCCGCCATACGGTTTTACTGCAGGTGCGCCCCGATTGACATCGCTTCATGGAAACCCACCTTTAAGGTTAAATTCCCTGAGGACTTTTATATTAAAATTAAATTGTTTCAATTTAAATTCCTCACTGTATCCAATATGCAAAATAAACGTGTCTGTGTACCAATTATTTTTGTAGTAATTCCTACGTTAGAAAAGTACAAATCAAGTCTGTTTAATTTTGTCAACAGTCCTAGTTAATATTAAGGGCTCGCTTCATAATTTCCAATTGCCAATGTACAATATACTGCTTTGTTTTGGTCTCAAATATTTCGCAGCTATCTTTTATAACATAAGTGCACTGATGATGACAATTAAGCTTTCGTTACTACTGACATATGGATGTTGTAAATGCAGTTTGGTGGGAATTAATGATTTCAAATTTGGGGGAAGTGAGAGAAGCGTATCCATCACCGAAGAAAAAGAATGGGATTTTTAATTCAATTTTGACTGTAATATAATGTTATGACAGGGAATGTTGTGATAATATCATTGGGTGAAATTTTACACTGCAAAAAACATCAAGCCCACACCAAAATATGTATGTAAAAAGACCTCATTTTACCGTTCATTTGGGAGTTAGGCTAATTTTATTGAGAGACGTGGCTTATATTTGCAGTATTAACCCGAGTTGAAATAAATTTCATCTTTTATTCGCTATTAAACTCTTTCCTCGTCTAATTTCTTCACATTTTGCACCATTTTAGAGAAAAAGGAGGGAAAACGATGAGATTACGTCTTTTTTCCTCTTATTCAGCATAAAATGTTAAAAATATCGCCTCACTTTCAGCGAGGAAGATATAAGATGTGCTTTTGAGGTAAAGAGATTAGGCTTAGACGTGTAAAGGATTGTTGATGACGTAATTTTTCAACTAGTGATGCATTGCATATTAGTACTCACCATCAGAGGCATTGTTGGCGTCAACAATGGGTCCGGTAAAGTTTCCAGGGGGCAGCTCGTAGAACGTTCTGTGCAGTTTGCGGCCCGACACGACGTTGAAACCGGGAGGGGTCGTGTTGTTCTTCCACTGCCACGAGCAGGGTCGTTCGAAGTCGCAGGACACTCCTAGGGGCGAGGGAAGGGTCACAAATGAGTTCCTCAGGGCCGAGATTCCGCCGAGGCCTCCGAGACGGGCCTGGGCAGTCAAGGCCTCCGCCACCGCCGACATCAAGGCCAAGGGGAGAAGGACTCGCAGAAGCCAGCAGGCCTCACGCCAATTCATGACGTACAAAATTAGTGCGACACCATTTTTTTTAACACATAAAAGTAACACACGTTAAGTCAAACAATCACTCTTTTTATTTTTCATCATGATATCAAGTAATTTTTAAAATTAATCATTACATGGATTTGGTGATTGTAAAACTAATATGTTTTTAAAATTTATATTTATTATATGTTATTTTCATGTTTTATTATTTAAAATGTAGCAAAATACATGAAAATTAATTAAATCAAGAATTCACAGATTTTTTTTTTTTTTTTTTTTTTTCACATCACTATTTTTTACACACTGAATTACACGATCGTTTTCCTTTTTGATTTCTTCCAAAATTTGATACAACACGATGCTATCTACGTTTTTTGAAAGTGTTTTTCACAATAAATTCTATCGAATTTTCGCCAGTCTACGTTTTCACTGCGGCTCCACCTTGGCTCCACTCTTTGAGATTGGGTTTTGTCGAAATGCCAAAAGATTCAACCGTGCGACGCTGGCGCTACCTGCGGGGAGGCTGGGGAACTAACCGTGTGTTTGATATTTTTTATCCTTTTTTTTTTTTTAAAACCTATTGCAAATGCATTTAAATATTTCAAAATTATGTTGATATCATTGCACATTTTTCTGTACCGTTATTAAAAATTTTACACCTGATTTTATAAAAACGAGAGAATTTGCCCTATATCATTCATATTTTATATATTGATAAAAAATAAAATACATATAGAGATATAATATATAAATTAACTGGCGTGAACATTATTAAATATATATATTTCCTTTCCTTTTTGTACGGTTAAAAATATTTATGTATATAATATAGAATTTTGTTTTGGAAAATAAAACTTGGATCTTATAATGATTTTAATCAATCGACATTATACATTGCAATTTTTAATATATATTATATATTCCAATAAATATTTCAAAGAGAGAAATAAAAATCTAGCATATAAATTTTACTCTCTAAAGTTAGTGCAAAAAAAATATTGTAATAATAATATTATGAGATTATTGGTTCTATACAGATATTTAACAGGAAATCGTGTGAAATCACATTTAATGCTACCGGTTGAATCTATTGATTTCTGTGTTTCCATGATTTCTCACATGACAGCGCCACTGTACGAGTCTGTTGTTGATTCGTTAAATTTCCGCTAGATGTCACTCATGCACAATCGTTACGATCGTTATCGTTTATAAAAAAAAAAAAAAAAAAAAGAGGCGGCAAGACAAAATGTAAACATCATCTAACATTTCAGAGCGAGAGTACGTTTCTCCAAACATGCAGTTACAACTAGAGAGGCGCTTAATTTTGATGAGGGTCCTTCTGAAATCTTGGTCTGGCTAAATAGCCTATAATTATTATAGGTTGACAGAAAAGATTGATATAATTAATATTTATAATGTGGAGATATTTTTACGTGTATATTATACTCTCTGTAATAATTAATAGTGGATATCCACATAATCCACATTGAACGAATTACGATATATAATGGTACAGTGATCGCCTCGGAAAATTTCTCCTTGCGGCCTTGTTAATCACCATGCCCCGTAAGAATAACAATGAGCGTGGAGATTATAAACAAAAGTGGTAAATTTTCCGAGGCGACGATCTCGAGTGTACATTTTACCCCTCGAAAAATCAGAGTGCTAAAAGTGATAATTTGAGCAGTAGTCAAGTAGTTGACTACTTGTTTTTAAGTAGTCAACTATTTGCTTTAAGTAGTCAACTACTTGTTTTAAGTATAGTTAACCACTGCTCAATAAATTATCACTTAATTAGCACTTATTTTTCGACTTGGGTTATATATAAATACATGCACACGTATATGTTAAAAAAATGTAAAATATTATAATACGTACATTATTAGATAATATGTTTATTACATGTATATTATGTATGGATTTCATATCATTATATATATCCGATCGTCTCTCGTCCGAAATAATGAGCTATGTCTGCTTTTTAGGTGAGCGCGCAATTATATGATCTGTAAATAACTATAAAATTAATTAGGGTCGTATAATTGCGTTTACCTGAAATGACATGATGCTTATTATTACAGCAAGATCATTATAGACAGGTAGCTCATTATTGCGGACGAGGAACGATGTAATATATCGGATCTTTACAAAATAAAATTTCAGGGGATATAGATGCACCCCCTTCCCCCCAGATCGGTCCCTGTATAAAAATTGTATTAAGGGTAAGGTAACGCCACCAATGTTAAAAAAAAATCCCTCACACAAAAATTCTGAAAAAAATTTAAAATGTTCTCCTCTACACCCCCTATCAGTAGCTAAAATATCATGCAGGTATACAAATACGATCTAGTTTTTGAGTTATAAATTTTTAAAGTTGACTACTTTAACATGGAGAAATGAAACTTCCATGTTAAAGTAGTCAACTTTAAAAATTCATAACTCAAAAACTAGATCGTATTTGTATACCTGATATTTTAGCTACTGATGGGGGATGTAGAGGAGAACATTTTAAATTTTTTTCAGAATTTTTGTGAGAGGGATTTTTTTTAACATTGGTGGCGTTACCTTACCCTTAAATATCTCATCACATACTCACATGTATACGACAATTATCATACCCCGGGTTCCCGGGTTCATCGTAAAGTATTACTACCGCAAAATAAAATATTAATTTATTATTAAAATGATTTAAAATTTACATGGATCATCCCTTCCCTAACATTCTGCTTCATTCGTTTAATCGAATTTGGTCCATTAAAAAAAAGTAGAGGTGTCCGTCCTGACTGAGGTTTTCCACGGTTCCCTCAGTCTCACCTCAGCGAATGCTGGGACGTGTATGTATATATAAAAAAAAAATGTAAGGCCCTACTGACCTTAATATCTCCACAATATAATGGCTCCTCATTCTTGCGTGATTGTATAGGGGACATTACAAAACCGGATGTCTTAATCAAAACTTAATTATACTTATGCAGTGAATACTTCATCTCAGTATAATGCTAGATATTGGGGTCGTTAATTTTATTTCAGTGAAATAGTTATAGAAGTGCAAATTACAAATAGTATAGATGAGTTCGTAAATACAAAGTCAGAAACAATAGATTTTTATTGGTGAGCCTTCTGTACACGGAATATAAGGTTCATTAATAAAAATTGATTGTTTCTGATTGTGTATTTACGAACAGATCTAATGTATTTAAAACAAGAAATATAATTTTTTTATGGCTTGTTCAATTACCAGGCGCGGATTGAGGGGGGGGGGGCGATTGCCACTCCCAAAAGGTCCCAAAATGCATTGAAGGTGTAACCATCCCCCACCCATCACCCCTTCCCACCCCAAAATTTAACGTTGCGGTATAGGACACCGACCCTCCCTCCCCCTCCTCCAGAGCCGCGGGCTGGATCCGCCCCTGTCAGTTAAGTTACTATAAATAAATTAAAGATGATCAATAAGTTAATTTAAAAAAAAAAAAATGAAAATCTAATATACAAAGGAAAAGAGTAAATTAAATAATAATACATTTATAAATGTTATTAAATATTAAAATTTTTTAATATTTAAATAAATAAATTCTATTTTGATATGTAATAAAAATAATAACTGAGTTTGTAAGGAAACCTAAACCATCAAGGTAAAAAAAAAAATAAATAATAACAAAAGTACATTTCCAAAAATTAGGACGTAAATAATGTTTATTACCAACAATTAATATAACTTAACAAAAACATTTTTGTCATAATTTATTTATTATTAATAAAACCAACTCATATGGGTCATAGATGGTATAATTTATATAATTTAATATCATGCCGCCAGCAGCTTTGTAAAATGAAAATAATATTTCAGTTTTTGTTGTCCCATAACGCCGAATGCGAGCTAATCTCACGGGTGGGGACACAAATTAATTCGCTTTAACGAGAAACGTCGCTTCTTAATGCGTTAATTGTAAAATAAAGCCTACTTTTGTTGTGTGGAATTGTATTACTTCTCGTCATAGTGTCGTAATCCCGTTTTTTTATCGTGCAGTGAAAAAAAAAAAGGAAAACTCACAAGAGATTAGTTTATTGGGTCAAAGTGTCGTAACGACATGATTCATGGTGTACTCGTTTATGGATTTTCATCTCAACACAAGAGTAATTAATTAAAAAAGCTGTGAAATCCTATACATGCGGCGGTGAATTCACCAGGAATTGCGTTAATTACGATGCTCTTTTTCTTTTAATCGCCAAATATGGCCGCCAATGGATGTCACAGCAAGTGCGCATTATTCACGTCGCGTCGCATGATAAAAATCGCCACCTTAATATGAATTAACAACAAGAAAATGTATAACACTCTTTACTATCGGTGTAAAAAAAAGAGGTGCTATACTTTGAATAAGGAAACTTTTTTTTTTTTAACTATTTGTGTTATACATACCGTTTGATGTATGCTGGGCAATCTTCGCCGAACCTTTATTTTATGCAACACTCCACAATTAGCACCGATTTGAATAATATATAAACCTATACAATATATACATAATATGCATATGTTATTTTATTAATGATTATTTACAAAAATGTTCGGTTTTGCACAAAACTTGATGTAATAAGTAATAACTTGCAAAACTGTACATTTTTGTGAATAATCATTAATAAAATGGAGTACCGACCTCAAATTTTTTTATTGCAGAAATGGATAGAGCAGGGATTGGACGCGGATGCAGATGCACACGAATGCGCAAAAATGGGCTTGCATCCGCATCCGTGCATCCCAGATGCACGGGGAAAAATGAATGCATCTGGATGCGCATCCCAGATGCATGAAAAATAAATTTGCATCCGGATGCGCATCCATGGATGCACGAAAAATTAATTTGTATCCGGATGCGCATCTTGAATGCACGAAAAAAACGCGTGCATCCGGTCCCTGGGATAGAGGGTGCAAAAATATGCTATTCTGAGAATAGCATATTTTTAAGAATTTTTTCAGATTTTTCTGAGACCGGGAACTATTTTTAAAAAATTATTGAAAGTATTGAAAATTATTATTGCAGAAATTAATGTCCTATCCATTTCTTAAGGAGAGGCGCCTCGTGACGTCATAAAACGGACTTTCAATAATTTTTTTAAATATTATACTTCCCGGTCTCAGAAAAATCTGAAAAAATTCAGAGTATAGCATATTTTTGCACCCTCATTTCTGTAATAACAAATTTTGAGGTCAGTACTCCATTACATAATGCATAATATGTATATAGTATACTGATTTTAATAATATATAAAATAATATTAAAATCAGTGATGCTAATTGTGTAGTGTATAGCATAAAATAAGGATCGGCGAAGATTGCGTAGCATACATAAATTAACGGTATGTAAAACATACAAATAGTTTATTACTTTTACTTCGCCTGCTAAGTTTTATTATTATTATTATTTTAATTAAAGACTAAATTTATATTTCTTACAGAAAATTAAAATGATAAACAAAATGCCAAGCATGATGTTTTCTGTTTTCACTAAGGTATTAGCTTGAAATTCAATTGAAAATTAATTAATAAAAATTGTTTATAAAGACGCGGAATAAAGCAATTAACTATGATGCCTTAAAATTAATTTTATTTAGCATTAATTAATTTTTTTTAATGCAATCTCCTTGTTACGAAATTTCTTTTTTGAAAGAAACCCCCCACCCTTTCCGGTGATCGAAGGTGAGCAGCGGCGACGAAAGATTTGACCAAGCGTTTCAATTAAGTTGTTTCGTTGATTCTTAAGCCGGTATTAATACACGGTACAATTTTTCTATATATTATATTGCATACAATTTTTCTTTGCAAGAAAAGTTCCTCTCCATTTGTTTGTATGGAGAAGAAATTTTCTTGTAAGGAAAAATTGTATCGTGTAATATAGGCTTTAATGAATTTATTACTGTCACCGCTGTGGTATTGAGCAGCAGTGCCTCATACATAATAAAATTATAATAATAACTTCTTTAAAAATCAACTAATACATAATTATAATAATAACTACTTTAAAAATCAACTAATACATAAATAATAACTTCTTTAAAAATCAATAACTAATAGTTAAAAATGCTGGGGATGAAAGTTGACGAAAAAATATTTTCCAAGAAAGCTAGAGTTTGCTTTTTTTGTAAGCAAAAATAAAATTTATGCATTGTAAAATTCAACTATTCATAAAATTTATTATTTTTTTTTTTTATGTCAATGCCGTAGCTTGATTTCCAATTATTATTTATTAATTTTTAAGCACAATTATTTTGGAAAATCGATTATTTTTATGACGTTACCCTCTTAAAAATAACAAAAATTAAATTTTTGCTTCTAAAATATAAAGAGACTCGAAAATCGGACTACACATCTTCCATCTCGACTCCGATGGCAAGTATTGAAGATATCGACCTCAAAGTTTTAATTTCAAAAATGGATACAGGGTGCAAAGGTACGCCACTCTGATTGTTTTCAGATTTTCTAGAGCCCGGAAAGTATTGCTATAAAGTTTTGCCGAGGTTGGGTTTGAACCATCGCCCTTTTTAGGTTTTATCTTTTTATTAGGAGAAGCGTCACTTTCTCTGTACTTTCAATAATTTTTTTGTAAATAATTTTCGGACTCTAAAAATCAGAGTAGCATGTCTTTGCACCCTCTACCTGCAACATAAAATTTTAAAGTCGGTTGACTCACCACATGTTCGGTCGTGCACACAGCGAGGTCTCATTCTGCAGACTTGGTACTGGAGGAGCGGGGCGCCCACGTGGCCACATCCTTCGCAGGCCGCGCCGACATGACCGCGCGCCTCCGCCTCCTCAGCGGCACTCACAGCACAGCGACCTGAAACAGTCCAACACCAGGTCATTAACTGGTCAGAACCAGTTCACAGTCGGTTGAAACACCAGGTCAATACCAGCTAGAGATCAAAAAGTCAATAACAGGTCATCAACTGTGGTCAATAACCAAGGTAATCATCAGGTCAATATCAGGTCAGAACCAGGTTGACCAGGTCAATCATGAGGTCATAAACATGTCAATAACCACGTTATTACCAGCAGAGAATAGTAACCAGTTTATAACTTATGTAACAACCAGGTCATTACCAGGTCATCGATGACTAGGTCAGAACCAACGGTTTGTTAATACCATGCAGCTACAAAAGAAGTTTTCCAATCCATCGAAAATCTCACCATCCTTTTCTGCTTTTATTTCAGTATACCGATTGTTTAATTCAATGAATACTTTTTGAGAAGTGTTGAAACTATGTACTGATAGCTGATATATTTAACTTTTTTTATAACTCTTCATGGTGGAGAATTAAAGGGGTACCAAAGTGAATACTTTTTTTACATGTTCGGGCAGCTAAGAATTATTCTAATATCCCTGTGGCTCAATATTTACGTACGATGCCTAGTTATTTTACAATTAATTATTTAGTTTGAAAAGTGAGTTTGAAAACCGTTGGTTGATTCAAGCATGCCCGCGGCCGCAGCGGCCGATGATACGACAAGAAGGAGGCGGGGAGGAGGTTCCCCCGATTCGCGGGAGATTCTCGTCGTATCAGCGGCTGCTGCTGGAGCGCACCTACTTGAATTAACCAACGGTTATCAAACTCACTTTTCAAACTAAATAATTAATTGTAAAACAACTAGGCGTCGTACGTAAATATTGAGCCAAAGTGATATCAGAATAATTCGTAGCTGCCCGAACATGTAAAAAAAGTATTCACTTTGGTACCCTTTTAAAGATTTTTTTTTTTCAATTTTTCTGGGTGTCTCAAACTTGAAAATTGCATTTATTATATGGGATTTCCATTTAAAATTACATTCATTATATTTCTGCATTAAAATTCAGTAATGTGTTATGTATATAGTGCAAAGAATGGAGAGCTGTGAGAATTGTGCTGTTTCGTAAAAAGAACCAGTTAAAACTTGATGCTAGAAACTCCATAATAAAAAGGACATTTGCATTGAAATTGTTGATGTTTTTTATAATATTTTTACCTGGTGATGAAGTTCTTACTCAATTTAAAAATGATCCAGCTAAAAAAATACAGCACACATATAAACGTATTTTAAAAAAAAAAAATGTACGGGAATTCAAGGATCACTTTAATTGTGGTAATTTTTTTAATGAATAGCAGAAAAAAAATTACGAGTGAGTAAAAAAATATTGTGCATTCAATTTGTGAAAGAGAATTCCCATATTTATAGAGAGCAGATAAATGCATCAGAGAGATTTAATGCTTGACCGTATTAAAATTATTAACAGTTTTAAATCTATAGTGCAGGGATTCTAACTTACTAAAATATATACATTATATATTAATGTTAAGATAATATGTTTTTAATAAAATTTCAAAAGTGTAGGCATGATTGTGGACTTTTTTTATGTGGCGAATAACAAATAAACTTTAGTGCACTGTTTTCATTTCAAATATAAATTCGACATTTCTTGGAAATAACGTTAATAAGGCACCGTCTTGAGACAGACAAAAACTTGTAGAGAATTCCTGTCGCGACCACCGCTGTGACTTGAAGTTAACGACTCATCAGGTTTGACAGGGCTAAAAAATTGCAACATTGTGGCCATCTAAAATTTACCAAAGTTCACTTCGTTCTGTGTGCCTCCCACCCTGGCCTTACCTGACAAAAACCCTGCTCAAAGTACTAGAAAAAATACACCGTTAAGGCGGATTCACATGGCGATTTTTATCATACGACGTGACGTGAATAATGCGCGCGCTTGCATTGGCTACCATATTTAGCGATTAAAAAAAGAGCATCTCAATTAATGCGATTTCACCGCCGCAATGGCGAATTCGCTCGCCGTATATAATAGGATTTCACAGCTTGTGTGACAAAATCGCATTGCATCGCCGTTGTCGCCATCTGAATTCACCTTGAATCCGTCTTTAGGTTGTATGAAAATATTATATAAGATATATTATTTTCTATGGATTTTTTTCCTGTTTTAACCCGTTTTCCCGTCAGAAAATCAAGAAAAAGTTCTATATGAATCGCAAACTTCCTTAATTATTTGACGAGAAAACGGATACCTCTACTTTAAGTTTCTCGTGAGTGAAATATTAAGAAGTCGAGACAGCTCGTGTATGAACAAAATTTGGGAGGGGAAGGAATAATACACAACAAATTTAAAATGTCTTTATAATAAATTAATGTTAATCACACAAGAATTTAATTATCATTTTATCAGGGAGAGGAGATGCCCCTGTGGCAGTGTTTGTGCTCGTACGATCGTGAGCGAGGAACGATCCTTACGACCAGCAATCACAAAGGCGGATTGGTGCGCGAGCTCCATAATTCGCTGCATTATTATCTCCTACTAGAGCAAAAAAATCATATTCGACATTCCAACTCGCGCTCTATAATAGCGACTGCTTATTAAAATATCTAAAATCTAAGCGGCTGATTTGAATGTGATTCACATCGTGCCTGCTGTCGCTCGATGTGAGTCGGGAGGGAGGTGACCAGCCTTGCAGCGATCTGGACCTCGGTCTGTGGCTGCAATGCTTGAGTGTATAAACAAACCATGCATATATTGTATCTTCCGTAATCTAGCTATCATAACATCTTAACAATAGTCTGCCCTGGATATATATATATATATACATTAAAAAAAAACAACTTTAGTTATAAGTTATATAGAATTTCATTATGTACGTATTATTAATTAATTTAATTATAAAATATTGTAATAGGATAGAATATAAAATAAATTTATTTCGGATATATATTGTAACGGAATAATTTTATTGAAGGGTCTTTATTGATTTTATTGAATAAAGTTGCGAGAGGTTTTGAGATTTGTTAATCATTTTCCTAAGACTTGTTTTTGATAAAGTTAGCGGTAGCGACTTAAAACACTTGCACGGGAAGTGGTGGGGAGTTTCAAGGTGAATCTTGGTAGATGAAGTCACGAGAGGGAGATGTAAAGAGAGCGGCAGAAGTGGGGGGAATGCAGTGCATGCATCTGTGATTCTGCGTAGGCGAGAAGTGGGAGTGGGGGGAAAAGGAATGGAATGTGCATATGCAAAGTACAGCTGCGCTAAACTAAGTAAAACATAAAATATTGCAGATGTCCACCAATTGTAACGGATTATTTTAAAGGTGTTTATTTATTTATTTAATTATTTAAAACATTAATTACTTATTAAGTTTAGCTTGGCTGCGAGAGGTTATCCGTTACTTTTAGGGAATCTTTTACTCCATTATTAAATAATTAACAAACATATGGGTTAGACAGAGTTTTATTTATTAAAAGTCAGAATAGAAGCACTTATAAAACATACCATGTAATTCAGTGTCGAAGATTCAGATTTGAGGCGCATAGAGATTATACACATAATAGAAAGTCATTATGAACACTGAGAGGAGCGGTGTCCTCATGATGAGCTGCTACTCGAAGTAACTGGAGCCCAAGACTCTCGTCGGCGACGGCCGATGGTGTCGCTCCTGGTGTCTTGTGTTGCGTCGCACCTAGTGTGTTGATCGTTGTGTTTCGCACCCTCTGTGCTTGCTCGCACCCTGTCCTGTCTCGCTCTCTGTGTGTCTCTCGAATCTCATCTCACTGAATTTATAGTGAAATTTACAATGACGTCACATGACGCTTGCTTTAACTATGACATTGGGGAAGGAATGCATGATGCACCTGCATGTCAGCTGTCAGGTGTCAGCTGTCAAGGTGACATTGAAAACAGTGTGAAAAGATTTACATGTACGAAGTATTCTGAGAATATAGAGTATGCGCGTAGCGCTGACCAATTAACACTTGCAATGAAAGTGGTGGGGGAATCATATGTGAATACTTGCATAAAGGAAGTAGTGGGGGGTATCATGCGAAACTAAGATGAAGAAGAGTGGGGAGATGTATCATCTTCATGGGAATGTGGTGGGGGTGTTAAGGAATGTGCACGTACGTGGTTCAGCTGCACAATGACGTGATACATAACATAAACATCAAAACATGTTTATGTTACACTCCTCCAATTAATCTAAAATTGCTCCGAAATTTTAACAACATTAAACATTACTCCCCTTACAAATTTGTTGTTCTTAAAAAAAACATTAAATTTTACTTTATTATTGTTTTGGTTAGTTGCATTTAGAACAAAAAAATTTAAACAAAAATGCAAAATTGTTAGTAAACATAAAAATATTTGAAAAAGCTTAAAACACATTAAAAATTTAAAATGTTGCACATAATTAAAAATAATTATTACTTTTTTTTATCAAAACAAAAAACACAATTTAAACATGTATTTTTTTTTCTTCCTGCTGCAGTATTGACATTTTTTTTTTAACTCAATGTTAACTCTTTATTCCTCTATTTTTTTTTTAATTGAAAAATGAACATTTAGAGTTATTTACTTTTTACTGACTGCTTATAATTCTATTTTGTTTAAATTTTAATCATGATTTCAAAAACTGTGAATGAGTGTTGTTAATAAACATAATGTGCAATTCACATATCTCTTGATTCATACAAAATTGGTAATTTATAGCGTGCAAAAAAATATATTGTATCCACATAACATCTTTCTGTGTAACTCAATTATGCCATTCATTTGGCATTTCAATAAACCTGGGAGTTGCCTCTTTCTGGGCACTCAAAAATCATTATGGCCTCTTCCTGGGCACTATAATAACAACGTAGTAATTACACTCTTAAGACATTTAACTTCTCATCATAAATCATGCAAGCTAATTTACCATGCATTACATCTGCAATATTTAATTAATATTTTTACTTATTAACAACCCTTATTTTACAGATATGTATTTTTTAATCGTACTTACAAATTTTTAGATGTATCTTAAATAAAAATTTAATGCAATGAAAGTATAAAAATATATATTTTTTTTTTGTTTAAACAAATCATTTTGCAGCAGATTGAAATAAAAAACTTTTTTTTTTTTTAAATAATAACTTATTACAATTAAACTGAAGACTGTATTTTATGTAAAATTAAAACATTTCAACAAGAACCGACTTACATTATAATTAATTGACGGAGAATGGAATTTCCCGGTTCTTCTGATTTTCAACCATATAGTAGGTCTCTGCTGTCTTCTTCTTGGTCTTCTTTTCGATGTTTGAACTGGACTGGTTGTTGCTCAACGTCATCTTGAAATCTCGAAGAGTAGATACTTGCATCAATTGATGCACTTTTTTTTTTTTTTTTTTTTAAGTCTTCAGTTCAATGGCATTGGGTAGGAAAAATGCCAAAAAACATAGGAATCGGTAAAGACAGGAATAAGGTATTGTGCAACGGTAGGTGTAGGATGGCGTAGATTATTTGCGTAGATTTTTTTTTTTTTTTTTTAGCATAGATATAAAAAAACTCTGTGACATCCCAATGTTTGCAATAAAGAGAGAGAACCTTAAACAATTATGTAGATGAATAATTATTTAAGATGAATGGAGACCCGGTGCGTCCACCAATTGTAACGGATTAATTTTATTGAAGGGTCTTTATTGATTTTATTGAATAAAGTTGCGAGAGGTTTTGAGATTTGTTAATCATTTTCCTAAGACTTGATTTGGGGGATTGACTTTCCGTTACTACCGGGGTGTCTTGGCTCCATTAGTTATTTAAAATAACAATTCGACATATGGGTTTTACAATTTTATTTAGCTTTTAAGATAACATAAGGATCATGTGGCAATTCTCTGAATACATACCAAGCTTGAAGTTTACTGGCGAGCGTGGCTTGACGGTGCAGACACACAGTGTACAGAGGCGTATCAACAAAGCGCCACAGTTATAAGAAAATGCTACTGATAATTAAATGCTTGCTCTCGGCTCTGGCGAGAGCCGGTGACTGAGTCAGTTACTAGTCTCTAGATAGCTGAAGGCTCTGTGTGTCTGCAGCATCAACACCGTCTCAATTTATAGTGAAGTCGCATCATGACGTCACTTGTTTATGGAATTTAGATTTCACAAATAACGTTAATGAGCCACCTGTCAGGTGTTAGATGTCAAGGTGAGGGGATGTTATTTTACACCCTCGTAATAAAAATTAAAAACATGTTTGTTTCGGTTTGTTTTTTATAAAGTTAGCGGTAGCGACTTAAAACACTTGCACGGGAAGTGGTGGGGAGTTTCAAGGTGAATCTTGGTAGATGAAGTCACGAGAGGGAGATGTAAAGAGAGCGGCAGAAGTGGGGGGAATGCAGTGCATGCATCTGTGATTCTGCGTAGGCGAGAAGTGGGAGTGGGGGGAAAAGGAATGGAATGTGCATATGCAAAGTACAGCTGCGCTAAACTAAGTAAAACATAAACATCAAAGGATGTTTATGTTACAATATATATATATATTTATACCTACAAAAGTTTTCAGTATTCTATAGTATTTTGAGTTCGTACAAATGTACTACAACACGAAGTTATACAAGAAACGAAAAACAGGTACAGCGGCGCCGCGCACTTCTCAGTTTGATTATTCACTTGCATGCATGTAAATGACACACAAATCTGCAGAATTGGCGTCATTGAATGGGAATTTGGAATTCATTTACACATCCGAAACACTTCTTGTCGGTGAAACGTCAAGGAAAGTGATGAAAATTGTCATTAATTAAATTAATATTATAAATCGGATTTAGACCCCCAACCCTCCTCATATGAAGTTGGCTATGTGCACTAATAAATAAATGTTTGTATATTAATAATAAACATTATGTATACAAAATTAATCACGTGAAGTTTATAAACTATTTTGATTACTGGAAACATTAATTCAAATGGACAATAACTTTCTTAAAATAATTGTCTTTCATATTTAGAAAAAGGATTCCAAGTTAAATTCTTATTGTTTTATTTTCGATATATTTTGAACCTTAATAATCGACGGGAAAGACGCTATGACGTCATACTGGAAAAACGCAACGATTTATCCCTGAGTAGGAAACGTAGGAAACATGTTTTTGTTGGAAATATGATCCCCTATCCCAGTACTAACTACGCTCGGTGTTGCTTGACCTCGGTGATCTGACGAGACTCGGTCAAACGCACTGCGCCACATCTTCCACGTATACAATATAAGCACTCTTGTAAAAGTGTAAAAGAATTCCAATAAAAAATATGGTTAATTACAAATTAGGGAATGATCGTACACACAACTCATTCACTAGACATTCATTGAACATTCATTGATAAATTGGAACATAATTGTTTTTGAGAACGCGAGAGAGAAGAGAGAGAAATTTAAGCGCAAAGTAAGATAGCAGGTGGCAGCGGCAAGCAAACACAAGAAGACCCGCAATTAAGCTATATGCTATAGAGTAGTATATAGAGTCAACCCGGCATTTCATCCGAGGGTATTACATCCGTGATTCAACTCGGAGAAAATAGCATTGCGGTTAGGTGTAAGAATGGGCTTGCCTAAACCTCGCCGCAATAAACCACATTTCTATTCTATGACCCCCCACTTTCACCCCCGCAATAAAAAAACCTCCCCTACTGACCTACCTCATACCGACGTGTCACGACCTGTCTTTAATACAAAAAAAAAGTCCTACAGGGCAGCAGCAGAAGATCTCGGTTCGTTAAAGCAAGTAGACTAATACTTGCGAAATATCACCAATTAATTTGGAGTGAATACATCGATATTTGTGCAAATAGGGTATTGACTTCAATTTTTTTTATTGCAGAAATGGATAGAGGGTGCAAAGTTATGCTACCCTGATTTTTTTCAGATTTTTTAGAGCCCGGGAAGTATTTTTAAAAAATTATTGAAAGTTCTTTTTGTGACGTCGCGAGACGCCGCTCCTTAAGAAAAAGATAGGACTTGCCGCCACGTGACGTCACAAAAAGAACTTTCAATAATTTTTTAAAAATAGTTCCCGGGCTGTAAAAAATCTGAAAAAAATCAGGGTAGCATAACTTTGCACGCTCTTTTGCAATAAAAAATTTTGAGGTCAATACTCTATTGTACCTTTTTTTAATTATAATTAATAAAATAGGCATATGCATATGTGTGTACTCTATTATATAATTATTAAAATCAGTGTTAATGTGTGGTGCTCCATAAAAGTTCAAGGAGCGGCGGAGATTGCCCAGCATACATCACATATGGAATGTAAAAGTAACATCAACTTATTATGTCTACTTCGCCTGGTAATATTTATTATTATAATTGTTTTTATTTTTATATACTGTACGATATTTATTTATTTATTTGTCAGATACTAAAATTTGTTATGTATTGGATTCGGTTTGTTTTCTCAGTCGGCGAAACTTATTTTTACGCCCTGTCAACATTTGACTTCCGTTTTTCCAATTTGATTTGTCACACTTCAGTAAAATCGTGTGATATAAAAATTTCAAGAGTATGTTGTCAACAAAAAACCTAATAACTTTTTACACGATCATTTTATATACTCACATAGAAAAATGAAAGCTATTTTTTGTGTGCAATATGACATGTATACAAGTTTTTAATAATAAAAAATTCATTTTTCATTTAAAATAAATATGAGTGAATTATTCAGCCAGTAACAGAAACTTAATTCAAAATTATGAATTCAAAAATTTAATTCAAAACAAAATGCATTGGAAATAGCTGAAATAAGAATTTAAAAGTAATTGTGGGAGGTGTGGGGGGTCATGTGGGAGGTGTGTCGCAGTGCGCTTGACCGGGTCTCAATAAATCACCGAAGTAAAGCAACGTCGAGCGTTAATTTCAGGGTTAATTTCAGACGGGCCACGGGCCGCCGCGCTGCGGAAAAACTTTCATGGGCCAGGCTGGGCGCAGCAGCCAATGGTCCGGGCCGGGCCTAAAAAATCCGGCCCATGCAGACCTCAATGTGCATTCTGGTCCTCCATAGGGCAGTCTAACTTACAGGGGCATGGCGTCAGCGCAATCAACTCTATACCTTTATATTTAAGACTCTGCATTACCTTTTCGTATTTCCTATGCTGCCCTATGTTATTTTTGATGTCGCTTTTTTTCAGAAACTAATAATCGTACAACTTTGCTTGATACCTTAAAATAAACGCTAGTTCATTAGCTATATGCACGAATGCTTTTATTTCTTAAAATTCTAATGAAATTGAATTTTAATTGTAATTTTATTTTAATTGTAATTTTATTTTAATTTTTAATTCTGAAAATTAAAACAGTAATTAAAATTCAATTTGATTAGGAATTAAAAAAAAAATAAAAGCATTGGTGCATATAGCTAATGAACTATATAGCGTTTATTTTAAGGTATCAAGCAAAGTTGTACGATTAATAGGTTCTGAAAAAACGTGACATCAAAAATAATATGGGGAAATATAGGAAATACGAAAAGGTGATGCAGAGTCAGAATAAAACACATGTTTTTTTTATGTTAACTAAAATTATGCAACATTTTTTTTTTTTATGTTGACATCAAAATGACTGAAAATAGAAATTCCAACAAATCAAAATACACCAAAGTCTTAAATGGATTTTTTTAAAAAGGGGTCTACATGTAAAAAAGGACCTGAATTTCATGATACACTGAATTATGTTTTGAAATTTCCTTAGTAGAAATAACTGGACAAAATACTGTTATTTGTAAATTCTATAATAGGTCTTGATCCATTGGGAGACATTTTTCTATTTAAAAGATATCGTTCTTAACGCTTTAAATAACGAAGACAAAGATTTTTTTTTTGTGATTCTAACCTTAAATTTTTAGATAGCACAGTGATATTTTTTATTGATATTGTTTAGATCAAATGATTAATACTCCCAACGTAAGTACATGTTTAGATAATATATTTACAAATGATTGTTTTGTAAATGTAACAGAACTTGCTTTATTTGATCATAAAGGAGTTATAATATATGTGGCTGTAATTTGAAGGTACATGAACAAAAAGAATGTCTTATCCTGAGTTATACCAAAAGGAAAATAATGTAAGAATGAAATTATGAGTTTTAACTGTAACCTGGAATAATGAGTCAATTGAATTAATGACATTTTAATTTTATTTGAATTTCATTCATATATAGAAACACTAAATAAAATTTCCCTATTGTAAATGTTATAAATTCTCTCCAGTTATTCAAATTAAATTGGAACACAGATAAATTTAATATATAAAACAATTTAAACCAAATTATTATTTGATATTCAGAGATATTTTTTATCTAATAAAATACTCAAAGAAAACAACCAGAATTTCATTGAGCAATACATTTTAATTTAATCTAAATAGCAAATATACAATAACTCTAAATCTAATGAAATATTTCAAACATCAACGTAAGTGAAAGTTTTTGATTTCAAATAATATGTCGAAGGTGATATGGAATGTCATTTGAACGAAAATTCTAAGAATAAAAATAAATAAATAATATTAATATTGATGAATATTTTGATGAGCAGGAAAAAAAGTAAATGAAGATAAAGTTGAAATCGCAAACATTTCAAACAAATTTTGTAACTTTGCACAAACAAAAATTCAAAATGATATTATTTAAAAGTTCGAAAAGTAACAAGATTTGTAAATTTATGAAACCTACTGCATGAGAATAATGAGGTTCGTTTTTTCTTGTCTCCTCTGTAATCGTAAAGTAATATTGAAACGAGTTCTTTTGTGCACAGAAAAAAAATATATATATATATTTTGCCCTGGCTCTTTGTTAGTGCTTTATGAAGTCTGGAAATTCCATTTGAATTCCGAGAACTTTATTTAATTGCTCTTTGAAAAAATCAAAAATGAGTTCCAAATTTTGTCACAAAATATTTCCATCGGATCTTTCAAACTACTCAAATGTGACGTGCATGGGCGTAGATAATGAGGAGGGTGGGGGGTGTTATAACCCCTCCTTGAGAGCTGAACCTTAGCAAATTTTAAGGGAAAAAAAATGGCTCTGAGTCTCAGATCACCTGAGGAAGAGAGCGGTTGACTCTCGCAACGTAGTAATATCACTGATATGTGTAGTACATTCAAGCGTTAGTGACGTGCACGCAACATACTACATACAGAAGGATTACATAAAACACCGGCAAAGGTAAAAGCCCGAAGAGTGATATAAATAATACAAATAATAATTCAATATGAATACCCTTTGCACGAAAAAGTTATTTACTAATGTATGAATTATGTTTAACGTATTGTTGAAATAACTCTATTGTTAGAGACGAAATCACCGTTTTAAAACACAGAGTTACGATTATAAATAATTATTACACGAAGTACATTTTTTTTTCAAACAATTGTTTTAATAAGGGTATGAAAAAAAAATAATAAATAAATAAAATATTAATGTAGATGTGCCATGGTTCTTATACGCTCGATTATATCACACCGAAATTCCAACTTTAGAAAGTAAAAAGCAGTGTAACTGGTAATTTTTAGAAAAAAAGTCAGAAAATATCGTCTCTCGACCGGAATAATGAGAGCTGTCTGCTATTTCAGGTGAGCGCAACAATGAACTTTAAATTAGCTCTATTTACAGCTCATAATTGCGCTCACCTGAAATAGCAGATAGCTCATTATTCCGGACGAGAGACGAAACATAGCATGGGAAATCAAGTCTGGCGTGACTAGTTAGGATCGGTGATAATTTTTTACGAAAATCATCACATAGGGATATTATTTTAAATTAAACCCTAATTGGGTACTTCTGCTTATTAATTACTCACTAAGTTTGAAACCCCGAATCTTCCGAAACCCTAACTTGGGCGTTTCACGGGCTCCTCCGGAACGGGGGCGGCCACGGCATAGAAATCCATCCCGGCATTTGACTGCGACTGAGGAAAATAAAAATTTACCTCCACCATTATTTACCCCAAGGTTTCATACATGATCACCGTTGGTACCCCAGCACACGTCCAGACACTCCAGTTCTCGGACACAAGTTGCGCCGAATCGCCGGCGTGACTGAATCGATGGCTGCGGTGATGCGCTGCTTGTGCTCTCGGACGTCTCGCTCAGGTGTCTTGAAGACTTTTTTCTGGTCTTTCACGTAGCCCCTCAGAAAGAAGTCGGGTCATGGAGTGAAGTCAGAGGACCTAGGGGTCCACAGCGTGGGTCCGTAACGGCCGATCCAGCGACATGGGAACACTTGGCTTAGACGATCACACACTGCATTTGTCTATGCAGTGAGAAGTTGAATCATCTTCCTGGAATATGATGATGTGGAAGCCCAAACCTCTTCGGCTTAGAGCAGCTGAGGGATGGTGTACTGCTCCAGCATATCCAGGTAGTTGTCCCACCTCACCGCACCTGACTTTTTTCTGAGGGGCTTCGTGAAAGACAGTCTTCAAGATGTGTACCTGTGCGAGACGTCCGAGAGCACAAGCAGTGCATCACCGCAGCCATTGAGTCAGTCACGCCGGCAATTCAGCGCAACTTGTGTGCGAGAACTGTAGGTCTGTCGTGACGTGTGCTGGGGTATCAACGGTGCTCATGTGGTGAAGCCTTGAGTGTAAATAATGGTGTACGTAAATTTTTATTCAAGCGAATTAAAGATTAAAAAAAGAAGAGTTTCTTTCAGATGAATGCTGATTCTGCGGATTTTGGAGCTCAGAAATGACAAATTTTTGTTTCCGTTTTGTCTAAAAAAAATACAAGTCCACGCAACGCTTTTTAGTTTTGATTTTTGAAAACACTGAACTCTAAGCTTTAATTTGATGTAACAAAAATCTATGTCACTCTTAATTATCATGTTTTATTTTGAGTGCCAAATCGGAAAAATTCATGTGGACACCCTGTATATATATTTAAAATATACATATACATAATATATTTTTTCCACTGAGATAGCAAACTTACAATATCATACATTTGAAGCCTCTTTTTTATATCAGCACGAGAATGAAATCTACTATGGCCAAGGATAAGCTGAGTGGCAGTCCCCAAATTGCTTGGATTTGAACCATCAGTAGTAGAATGCCAAGCAGGCTTACAGCAACAGAGATCGCAGAGTTCCATCAAATTTTCAAAAAGTTCATGTATCTGGTTTGATCTGATACAGCGGTGCAAAAAATAATAATAATACAAAAAAGAACACTTCACAAAATTGTGATGGAAAAAAAGCTTTCAATATTATTATATTGTGAGTAATAAAGTACAATGCTTGTTTTCAAAACTTTCTGCCACGATAATAAAATTAAAATCGCTCTAAACACAATTAGAAAATCCATTTTTTATTGGTTGACTGCAGATTGACAGTAAATTTACAAAATGATTTTGATCGCAATGAATGTTTTTGATTGTACGTAGACTATACCACGAGAGTTATTTTTTTTAAACTAAATATATAAAAGTCAGATTAGTTTGAACCTCTCAAGCCCCATACAAATTATGTTGCGAAATGCAGTGATACACTCAAAATTCTTGTAGCGTCCTTCCCTACATATTTATAAATTTTGCACGTTGAATGTTTGCAAAACCAATTAACGTCAATTATAAGTGTGTAGAATCAGTTTAAGTAGTTTGTGGGGGACATTCACAAAGCACTTTAACCCCCACTTAATCCCCGATTTTTAACCCTGGTGCTAAACATGGTACTAAACCAGGGGCTATAAACCATGTTAAGCTCATAGTTTAGCACCATGTTTAGCACCAGGGTTAAAAATCGGGGCTAAAGTGGGGGTTAAAGTGCTTTGTGAATGTCCCTTTGTAAGTTTTGAAAAATATTGTAAAATAATTGTTGATTTTTTTTTTATTTATTAATAATAAAAATACAAAATTGGTATATAGACTTTACGCTACTGAGTCGCTACATGTACATAAAGTCTCCAAACTTCATGGTTTATTTGACACTTCTGAGGCGAAGCAGTATAGTGACATGAAATAGGAAAATACAGATGTCTATCAAAATTATATTGTAAATATAAAATATAATATATCGACCCAAACGAAATGCATGAAATTAAATAGAACGTGGCGAAGGCTTCAAACACATTGATTATAAAGGACAACCAAATTTTTTATTACAGATAATGATAGAAGGTGCAGTTATGCTACTTTGATTTTTTAAGATTTTTTAGATCCTGGGAACTGTATTGGAAGTGCGGGGACAGGCGTCACTTCTTAAAAGGATTTGACCTAAATGGGGTGTGGGTTCAAACCCGACCTCGGCAACACTTTTTACCTGCACTTTGCGTCTCTATGTTGCAGAAAATGTATTGTTCGTACTATGTGGTATATTTCCTACGTCTATATGTGTTAGCCCTTTAAAGAATTTGATATTTCGCCTCTTTCATATGATATATACGAGTGTGCTGAATTTACTAAAATGAATACAGAGCGTCAATATGCAATGTTATGGACAAGGTAACAATTATAATATTTCAGTTATTTTTATTTATTTATTTCACCCAATACAAATAAGAAATGTCTTAACATATATAGGGTGGGGATAACATGCAAAGCGTAATAATTAATACACTATAACACATAAGTGGCAGTTATCCTGGAAATTTTGAATATTATTTATTAACCTTTAGGTTTTAAAGTAAAAAATTAATAAAAAAAACATATCAAACAGAAATAAAATATAATACTCTATAAAAGCATTAGCAAACTCTTTACCCGTTGCTTGCTTAATATTTGGAGGCAACTTATTCCATTCTAAAACAGATCTACAAATAAAGCCATTTTGGTACAAATTAATTCTAGCTCTTGGTGAAATACGTAAAATAACACCATCCTGACCTCTAATAGGTCTACCATGAGCAACAGCATCAGTGATATTCAGGTCGGTCACATTTTTCAAAGAATATCAAGTCTATGGCTTTAAAATATTCATTAATTGGTATCATATTAATATCCGTTGTTGAACTATTTTTACAAATAAATTTAATGCTCTTTTTTCAATTTGCTCAAACTTTTTCATGTTTTCACGTGTAGTAGGATGCCAAGCTAGAGCTCCGTAAGTCATAATTGATCTTATGAGCATAAGACAAGACAAGCGCTTTACTTTTTGGGTACAACCTTTAAGATTTCTTTGCAGAAAGTCCAAAAGTTTTGCAACTTTGGACATCGCTTTGGTCCATTGAGAAAAAGTAGAGGTGTCCGTCCTGACTGAGGTTTTCCACGGTTTCCTCAGTCTCACCTCAGCGAATGCTGGGACGCGTAAGCATGCAGGCCGTGGCCACTATCCGTTCCCTACCTTATCCCTACCCAGTACCCCGCCGCGAGCTGTAAGCTCTTAGGGGTGTATCCTTGAAAAAAAAAAAAAAAAAACTTTTGATCTTACTATCTCCACTTAAAGATTCCACTCCAAATCCGATGTAACTAAGACACCCAAAATTTTGATAGAGTTACTGTATTGTAATAAATTATTATTTATCAAATATTGAGTTTTCAGAGGAGTTTTACTTAAAGTAATGTCCATTATTGTACATTTATTAACATTCAGTAACATACCATTATTAACACACAAAATAGATAAATTATTCAGATCTTCTTGAAATTTTTCTGAGTCACTTGTACTTCTAATTAATTTAAACATGGTGGAGTCGTCAGCATACTATATCATATCAGACAAAACACAGTCTGGAAGGTCACATATAAACATATTAAATAATAATGCCCCCCCCCCCCCAATAGATCCTTGTATAACTCCAGACACAATCTTAGAAGGGTGTGAAATTTCACCCCAATTGCTGTACACCAACATCTATTTGACAAAAAATCTTTCAACCATCTTAGCAAATTTCCATCAATTCCTAATTTATAAATTTATAAAGCTATTATATGCATGGTCTATTATTAAAGTGGGAGGTGTGGCGCAGTGTGTTTGACCGGGTCTCGTCAGATAACCGAAATCAAGCAACGCCGCGCGTGGTTAGTGGTTGGATGGGTGACAATTTTCAACAAAAACCACATTTTCCCACCTAGGGGTAAATCGTTGCGCTTTCCACTATGTGGTCCCCCTGGCTTTGGACCATTGCACTTCCGGTTCATTGACAAAAGTTTTAGCGTTTATCCTGGCTAAGGTTTCCACGTTTCCCTCAGTCGCAGGCAAATGTCGGGATGGATTGCAAGACCGTAGCCTATCCCGTTCCCGATGAGCACGCAAAACGCTCAAGTTAGGGACTCGGAAGTTTTGGGGTTCAAAAACTTAGTGAGAGAGGGGGCCAAGGGAGCCAAAGGTCCCGGGCCCGTGCATCAAAGGGGACCTTTTCAGTTAAGCTTCTTGAAAAAATTTCAATTGAGCGTAAAAAAAAAAAAAAAAAATGAAAAAAAAAAAAAAAATCCCCCGTTAACAAAAATTTTCAAATGTTTGTCACAAATATGAAGATCAGGAGCGAGCATTATCGTTATCACTTGGGGATGGGGAGAACAATAGCTCATACCGCTCACACGTACTCCTCATCTGTTTCATTTCTCCCTGTTTTATGACATTTAAGATTTGAATGAACCACCCCAAATTCAGTTCACCATGTCGTTGAAGCACGCGTGTGCAGTTGAAACAATAGTCTCTCTAATAATTCAAAATTGTGCTTAAATTATATGTAGACATTTTTTTATGTGATATTATACCATACGTGTTAATCAGTAATTCATGTTATAGTAGATTAAAATAAAATGATATCAGTTTTAATATTTTTACAACACCATAATGTGTTTTTTAATTTTTGTTTTAAAACTGTCGATTGCTGCATAAAAAAAAAAAACATGTGACATTATGCATTGAGTGCAAAATATTTCGGATCTGCATAATATACATTAATAAAATTTAATAAGGAATTTATAAATAATATAAATATTGCGAAAAACTAATTTAAGTAAAATATACAGTATTTTTTTAATTAAAAATTTCCACACCAACATTTTCTAAAATAAGAAAATAAAACGCTTCGGGCAAAGACCCCACCCCTCCCCCCCCCCTTCCCCAGAGTCGCCGCTTATTTGTTGGTACAAGTTTAGTATAATATGTGTTTTGTGGTTTGTTAAAAAAAAAGAAGAATTCTTTGAATACCTTACCGCGAACAAGTTATATTTTATTAAGACAATTATAAGAAACGTGTCTAATTTTTGTATTGTTAAAAAAGTATTATACCATTTTTTATATATTTATTCATGATACATAATACATAAGTATTGCAGTGATACAGGTTATGAAAAACAAAGGATTCTTTGTCATCTTTAAAATATTTATATTATTGCAATACCATGAATAAAGTCTTGGCTGAAACATTGTACTTTATATAAGCATATATATTTTATGTAAATTTTTTGTTGTTCCATAATAATGTGCATCCACAGGATATGAAAATAATATATTAATAATATTAAAAATAATATTGATTCGAACATTCAGGTTGTAGTACATAGACAACCATTGATCAAGTCAACATATATTTTTTTCTATAACTAGTAAAAAAACACAAAAACATATTATAAAACAAAGGTACATGCATAAAGCTGGTCGCAGACAGAATCGTATGCTTTCGCATCAGAGCATATGATAAAAAATTAAGACACTATGTGATCACATATACGCGGGCACAAAGCTTCGCATGGTATCGTATGGTATGACATCGTAAGTTTCTCATTTAGAGCCGGTTCTAAATTTTTACCATACGAAGTCATACGATACCATACCTTGCGATGCGAGGTCTGTCTGCGACCCCCCTAAATGAATAAGTAGTCTGTACCGTCTTAATTTAAGTATCACAAAAATTATCTTCATTCCTAAAAATATGTTGACTTTACTTTTTGAATAAGTCGTAACATAACTCTGCTTTCATATTCCTTTGGCTCAATATTTCTGAAACGCTCTGTCAAATTTATATATATGTACACACTTATCAGTTATCGCTACTTTGCGGGCACTGAGCCAGAGGGGGCGGCTTCCCCCCCCCCCCCGAATTTTAGGCTTTAATATGGGCAATATAGGTATTTCCAAATTTTTCATTTAATATTGACTTTATACAGAGTCCCCCCCAACCCCTCCCCCGTATTGTTTATTCTCTCCGTAAAGCTGTTTCTGTGTCTCGTTTGAAATCTACATGTTCATGCAACTTTATTATTATACCAAAAAATGTCATCATTATTATAATTTTTATTGGGGGGGGGGAATTTCAATAATGCAATTATATACATAATATGAAAACGCAATTTTACTGTCACATTGAGTCAATATTTTTAAACATTTAAACACCCTGCTTAATTGTACTGTGTGTTTTTTTATTTGTGAATGTACAGACTTTGTCAGGAAAAACAGAACCCTTTAACGTTAATGTAAATTAATGTACACCTCTGGACACCACGAAATCTACTGCTGCTTTGTTTGTAGACGTTACCAACTATTTTCATATTGATAGACTAAGTGCCCTTTCTTACATCTCCCAAAATTACAAATCTGCATCTCTCTGTCTATTGAAGCTGCAGCTCTAGCAAGGGAGGCAGGAGTAACGTTCGTGCTGTCCAGAGTGTACAGTCTTATGTTAAGAGTACTGTTTAAAGTAGAGTGTCTATCAGCTGATGTCAAAAAATGAAAACTAAGTAAGTATTTTTTTTAAAATAGTTCCAGTGTTCCTACATGTGGAACCGAAATCCAAAAAATTTCATCTTACATACGTTCTCCAGAAAAAAAATTCCAAAATCAGAGTGAACGCATTGCTTAACATGGGACCTTACCTAAAAATGACCTTCGAATATCTCGAAAAAATACACCGTTAGGTGGTATAAAAAAATTTGACGATGTTCTAAGACCCGAGCTTTAACAGAAAAACAAATAAAAAAAAAATTCGCTCGAATCCATTTTTCCATAAAAAAAAAAATCAAGAAAATTTCCCATGTTAAATCCCATAAGAATTTTTCGTGATTTTATGACGGAAAAACGGATTTGAGAACATATGTTTTTAAACAACTTTTGGTTAAAGCTCGAGCCATAGAACATGGCTATATTTTTTTCATACAACCTAACAGTGTATTTTTTCGAGATATTCAAGGTTGTTTTTTCAGGTGTGGCCCCATGTTAAATGACGCGTTCTCTGACTTCGGAATTTTTTTCAGGAGAATCTATGTGAGAGGGAATCTTTTGGATTTGGGTTCCATATTTAGGAGCACTGGAACTATTTTTAAAAAATACTAACTCTTTTTTTTTTTGTTGTTGTATTTTTTGTAGCAGACATTTTACTTTATAAAGGAGTACTGTTTTTTCATCACAAACATACAAAGATCAGAAGTACAATTAAATAGGATGTTTATATGTTAAAAATATTAACTCAAAATGACAGAAAAATTACACCTTCATAAATTGTAGAATGCAGAAAAAAAATATTTTTGTTTGATTTGGTAACAAAACCCATGTTATCATATACGTATAATTATAGTGCAGATTTTATAGAAAAAGCATGTAAAATGTCAACAATTTTAAGTATTAAAAAACATCTTGGTATTTAATGAATAACCTGTTAAATGCTTTATGATATCAAATAATTTTTTAAAACTTATATGTTTCAGTATGGCATTCAGTTATAAGTTTATGTTTAATTGTAAGAAATTATGTTGTTGTTGTTTTTTTTTGTGTGTTTGGGGGTAAATTCATCTCGTTTTCCACCCAGTGCAGTGATGCATTTGTGTGTTCTTCCCCAGGCTTTGAACATCACTTTGGTCCATTGATAAAACTTGGAGGTGTCTGTCCTGACTGAAGTTTTCCACGGTTCCCTCAGTCTCACCTCAGTGAATACTAGGACGCGTATAGTGGCCACCATCCTTTCTCTACCTTTTCCTTATAACCCGGCCATTACTTCGGCTCAAGCTTCAAGCTCATAAACGTGTTTATAAAAAAAATATAATAATTGTAATTACTATGCTGTTTATAGAATTTAATAAATTGATATAAATCAACGAACCAAGTCATGTTGAAAGTTGAAATTATCTCTCGTTCTGTCACGTTTTCAATTTCCTTGTTCCGGCCGTCTGAAAAGTGCGGGATTACATCCGGCAGCGGAAACAAGCCAAGCTGTTCGCTCCCTCGAAGACAATACGGTGATGAGAACATCAGGCAGCAAGATAAGATAGTACGGTCCACAGATACATCTCTTCTTTAACTTAGATGAATTTCAGTTGAACGAGATCTCAGAGTCGGCCCCCTTACTTGAATTCAACAAGACTTGCAGAGAACTTAGATCTCACCATCAATAGGTGGCATGCAAATTTTGAAGTAGATCTGTCTGATCAGTTTTTAGAAAACTGAGGTAGAAGTTTAACATTGTCCTTATGAACGGGAACCGGAAATGGAGCTGTTGTGAGAAAACTGCCATCTTGAATTCCCTCAAACCATAAACGATTAATTAAGTTTTAGAGCATTCTTGTAAGTTTGGAAATTGATTTCATTTTATTCCGTCTGACAGAAATTTCCTTTGACTCACGTAGTAACTGAGGTCAATTGTTAATCTATAATCGTTACATTTAGAAAATGTGAGGCTGTTCGTAAACAATAACGATAATACGAAAATCAACATTAATTTGTTTGCAGAGCTATTCTCGAAATACAAAGATAATATGACCTCTATATATTATAATATATATATATTATTTTTTTTATTATATAGAATGAAAAACTAGTATAACAACAATAACATTATATTAAACAGTAAAAAATGCAATTTCATATGACATTATAAGTTGTAAAAAAAATATTTATTCTTAATTAAGGGATATAAGGGTAAGATAACGCCACCAATGTTAAAAAAAATCCCTCACACAAAAATTATGAAAGAAAAATGTTCTCCTCTACACCCCCTGTCAGTAGCTAAAATATCAGGTACACAAATACGATCTAGTTTTTGAGTTATGAACTTTTAAAGTTGACTACTTTAACATGGAGAAATGAAACTCCCATGTTAAATTGCATGGTCAACTTTAAAAATTCATAACTCAAAAACTATAGATCGTATACCCGCGCGATATTTTAGTTACTGATAGGGGGTGTAGAGGAGAACATTTTCTTTTTTTTTTCATAATTTTTGTGTGAGGGATTTTTTTTTTTTAACATTGGTGGCGTTATCTTACCCTTAAAGGGACAGGGGACCATAAAAATATGTATTTTTTTTTTTTTAAAGTTACCCACTAACTGATTGTGAGTATGAATACATGCCGCACGGTGGCGAGTGTCTTAGGATAAGCGCCCAGCGAGTAACTAAAGTGTGGATTGCTGACGTCAGTTATAATCACAAAAGGCAATATAGCTGCCTCTTTTCCATGGAAATCACTCCCCCTTCCTCCCGCCCAGCCATGCCAGTGTGATGTTGCCTGTGCAATTGACCTGCGGCTTTCTATGTTTATTTAATTTTTTTAAATTCGGGGGATGGTCAGAAAATAGAAATTTACTCATTTCTCGCATTAACATAACATTAACATAACTTACGTAACCTTTTTATGCATTCAAGATTTTATTGTCCCATGTCCCTTTAAGGTGGAATTTCATGGGCGATTTCCAGCCTGTGACGCAACAATAATGCACACTTGCTGTAACATCCATTGGCGGCCATATTGGTCGAGTAAAAGAAAAAGAGCATTTTTCTTCCATAATTTTTCAAATGTAAAAAAAAAAAAAAAAGCTACACATTGAACTCTTTATGATTGCCAGTTGCCACAAAATGATTTTAAGAAGTATAATATTTCTATACTTTCCTGTAATTTATTATAATAAAATAAAACTATATCGTAATTAAAGCGATTACCGGTGAATTCGCCGCCGCATACGATTTCCCAGCTTTTACATCAAATCGCGCCGCATCGCTTTTGTCGCTCATGAAAATTCACCATTATTGTAATAAAAAAAAGTGTAAAATATATTACTTGTATAAAGTAGAGTGTACTGTACAGTCTTTGAATATGAAAGTAGAACACATCTTTCAGCGTGTGAGCTCGTGTGGCCACTTACATACGATCAAGGCCGCGTCGTGTAATGCAAGGTTCGGCAACACTGCCTTGTCTTTGACACAAGATTACGTCGTACACGTCATATTATTATTATTATACGCAGTGTTGCCGAACCTTGAATTACCCGGCGTGATCTTGTTCCTATATACTCTAGTTTTCATTTAATTAACTTGGTTTTCGTGATCTCGTATTTGGAACATCTTCAGTCATTGGTGTGTTGTTTGTAACGAAGAATTTCACTGGCCGAGCCGAGCATTCCCGACGAAAACCGAGTTAAATATGAACCTTAGGGCATATTCGAGAATAAATCTGTCTTCTCCGACAGAAAAGTCACAGATAAAGGAAGTGACGTTACACACTCAGTCCATCAGATATATTTAAAAAAACAGTTGAACTATTTCCCACAGAACAGTGCCATATCAGGTTGATCGCTCGAACGGGAACGATAAAAAAAGAGGACTCTTGCTGGTGGCGGGCTCTGGCGGTAGAAGGGCGGGAGTGACGACTTCCGCCAGATCTGGACTCACATTAAAAAAAAACAAAAAAACACTGATATGTTTCTCCGACACATCCGAGCAAGTTATCGAATACCCCCTCAGTGGGTATCCGGAAAACTCGGTGCAGGAAAACTCGGTGCAATTTCAACAAGCTAGGAAAACTCGGTGCACGGTAAACTCGGAGCACGGAAAACTGGGAGCACCGCTAGGAAAACTCGGAGCATCGCATATATTGCAAGATCCCTATACTAGTATATGGATTTTGGAATATGTATATTAGCATAAAAATAATAAAATATAACAAAAATCGAACACATGTAATTTTCTTGTTGCCTTCATACAAAAAAATTATTGGAGGGCTTAAATACTATGAATATCACTAATTCTATATTAAATTATATAATACTATTTAGTATTTATAAATAATTCAAAAAATTTCATTATTTAATTAATATTTATTGTATAAATAAAGGAAAAATTTAAGTGCTTTCATAGAAGGAACAGCGGTACAGCAATTTTTTGTCCATAATGTCCATATAACTTTATGAGAACAATTACATTCTTATATCAATTTTTATTTTTATTTGTTATATGACATTATATATATTATCATTAACACATTGAAAAAAAAAACTAATACTACATATTGCATAAATGTGAAGAAATATATTTTTATTTAATTAAAGGGAAAGGAAAATAAATACGGGGCATTCACAAAGTCTTAAGACCACATTTAGGGCTCGATAACTTAAGACCAGAAATTTTGGGTCTAAAAAGCATGCATAAAATCGGGCTTTAAATTATCGAGCCCTAAATGTGGCCTTAGGACTTTGTGAATGCCTCTTAATATGTTTTATACATGATGACGATTAATCATTATATATATTTTATATAATATAATATACATGCAATGCTGAAAAATAGGGAATGGTAATAAATTGTAATAATACTGAAATACTTTCAACCGTACATTATTTTATGGCGTTCAAACGTTGTCAACAAGTTTCTTTACTACCTGGATTGAAAAAAACAGGTGGCAGGTAAGGTAATTAGTGCACGTGCACTTAAACAATGGGGCGAGGCGCAGCCCAATATCTTTCATGGGCTAAGGGTCACCCAGCCTATGACTATGTGGAGGGTGTGGCCCACAACATCTCCTACTAGGCACCTAGTACTGACCCCTCCCCTCTCCCCTCATTTCCGGCTATGGTGTGGATTTTGTTTCTATTTATAGCTTTGCATTTAATTATATAGATTCCAATAAGATAATTATGTATTATTTTGTACAATTTAAGCATCAATTTTTAAGTAGACGAACATTATTTCCTATGTGATATTTTAGCTTGTGATCAATGTAAATAACAGTATGTTTATATAAAATAAAACACTTTTATTGTGAATTTTTTTTCCGTATTATTGCGTTAATTAGTATATAATACAATACCTATACCAGTTTTAAAATTTATTATTTAGAAAAGTATGCATGAATTTAGTTAAGAATTTAAAAGTAAATTTATATTATAGCAGCACATTATATGTAAACATTTTTAAAAAAGTATTTAATTTATGTGAAAATGCATTTTGTTGAACCTAATATATTTACATAATATTATAAATTTATATGCAATGCAAATTTATTTTAATTAAAAATTAGATAAAAGAATAAAATATCTATATAGATGAATTACGGCTCAAGGCAGCAAAATATTACAGTATGTTAAAGTTAAATAAGAATTGGTAAGAATATTAAGAATTGTATAATCACAGATGCAACTATTCTACTTCATTGCATGCACAGCTTCATATATAAAAAAAAAATTAAAAAAAAATTAAAATAAAAATTTATATATAATATTCATATTATATATATAAATAAATAAAAAATAGAAAGATATCAAGTAAAGTTTCAAGAGATACATTACATATATATAATAAATAGCAAAAAATTTCAACTGTATATATGTTGTTTTAAAAGGGTTATTGTCACTAATTTTAGGAGATGGTGAATCACTCTGAAAATTATAGTAAACCTTCCTTACATTATAACATAAATATTCAGCAAAAAGAAAAAAAAAAAATGAAGCAAAAATCAATCTAGTTTTTTAGATATTCAGGATATAAATAATGAGAATATGATTGGAAATCGGGCGACCATTTTCAAATCAAGTCAAATCAGCATCTTTTTTAACTAAAAAAATTACCATCTCAAAAACTGGACTAAATAATTACTTTCTTTACTTCAGAAAGTGAACAGTCATTTTGTTATCTATGTTCTGATCTAAATTTTATAATTTTTTACCATCAAAAAATAATTACACAAATAATTACAATTCTTAAAAAATTATCATGGCAAATACACAATTTATAAATATTTATAAGCCCTAGAGAACAATTATTAAGGATAAATTACGATATAGTGATGCTCCTCATAGTATTTAATTAAGGGCATTGGGTGTAGCACCGGTAGTTGGCAACACTGACGTATCTTCACCATGTTAATTTTTTATCATTGCTCCTCGGAGTAATTTTTATGCTAGAGCTATGCTGATTGCTGTAGTATCAAGATAATTAGTAGCCCAAGTGCACAATTTGGCTAAATAAAGCCTGATTTAAAGAAAAGTATTTTTTTTATATTTTAGAAAAATGCATGTAAATTTAAAAAATTACTAAAAAATACCTTTCTTTAAATCAGGCTTTATTTAGCCAAATTGTGCACTTGGGCTACTAATTACCTTGATACTACAGCAATCAGCTTAGCTCTAGCATAAAAATTACACCGAGGAGCAATGATCAAAAATTAACATGGTGAAGATACGTCAGTGCTGCCAACTACCGGTGCTACACCCAATGCCCTTAAGTCCCCTGTAACTTTTGTGTTTGGAGGCGACAATATAGCTGGTTATATATAATATATACGATATTTTATAATATATGCGATGCTCCGAGTTTTCCTAGCGGTGCTCCCAGTTTTCCGTGCTCCGAGTTTACCGTGCACCGAGTTTTCCTAGCTTGTTGAAATTGTACCGAGTTTTCCTGCACCGAGTTTTCCTGCACCGAGTTTTCCTACAATCCCTCAGTGTAGTGGTCACTCGAGCTCACACGCTGAACGAAGTGTTCCAATTTTATATACAAAGACTGTACATGTAAAAATAGAGGAGTAAAATTTAATTTGTTATCAAATTAATTTTAATTGTAAGTCCAAGCAGGCGAGAAAGTTAATCAGGCGAAATGTAAGATGGGCCAGAGGCATGATGGTCATTAGAGCCGCACGATTCTGCAGTATCCCTTGTGAATGCTAATTCGGCAACTTAATTCGACCCCATCATAACTCTATAATTAATTTATTGACTAGGGGGGTGAAACTTAATTTCCACAGCTGTTAGAAAGGATGAACAGATTATTATAATGAAAAATCTGGAAAATATTGTAATCCTAATAATGGAGTGTCGAACTTTTTTTTATGTTATTACAAAAATATATAGATGGGTGCAAATGTTTGTTACTCTGATTTTTTTTCAAATATTTGTATAGACCGGGAAATATTTTAAAAAATATTGAAAGTAAAGACAGACGTGTCACTTCTTTAATAAAGGATAGGACCTAAAAGGGGCGTGGGTTCAAATCTGACCTCGGTAAAACTTTAATTTTAGTCATACATCCTGGCGCCTGAAAATTCTGAAAAAATTAGAGTAGCATACCTTTGCACCCTCCATCCATTTCTGCAATAAAAATTTTTGAGGTCGGTATTTTTATTTAAGGCACCAAGGAACGGATTTTCGGATTCTTTATCTTCGCAAGCATTATTGAACAAGCAAGAATTCTGTACGACAACACGCACAGAAAAAGTTAAACTTTTAGTTTTAAAACCAAACCTTTTACGCACTAAATGTTGTACCTAACGCGTAAAAGTATTAGATTTAACACTAAAATGTTATCCAGTGAAAAAGAATTAAATGTTAACCTGTATAAGAGAGTAAGTTTCAAAACTGCTCGGTGGTTTGTTTTCTAGCCTGCTAGCAGGTTAGGTTTCTAGGCGCCTAACGCACTAAGATTCTAGTCTTTTAGCTCGGTAGGTTTTTATCTTTCTAGCAGGATAAGATATTAGCTTTTTACAGTTTTAATTTTTATCCTGCCTACATGATAGATTGGATCGAGGGAATTAGGAATTCCGGAGTTGCCAAACTTCTGCAGCAGTACCAGTAGTGCAGTACTTAGTAGTACTCGATCGTGATGATTTTATTAGTGTTCCTTGCAGCGACTAACATTGAACCCATCGTTATGAAGTTTGTACTCGGCTTCAAGAGTGTAACTTTTTATCTTGTAGCGTTTAACATGTTAGCTTGCTACAGGTTAGCTTCCTGTGTAAGACTTTAAAGTACTAAGAATGTAACCTGCTTCGCGATAACTCTTTATAAGCCTAAAAGACTAGCTTTCTATCCTTTCAAGAGTGTAAATTTTTATCTTGTTACGCTAGTTTGTTAAACTGCTACAGGATAGCTCCGATAGTAAGACTTTAAAATACTAAAAACGTATCCTGCTTTAGGATAACTCTTTATACGCTATAAAAGACTAGCTTTTTAGCCTTTCAAGAGTGTAACTTTTTATCTTGCAGTGACTAGAATATAAACCTGATAGAGGATAGCCTCCTATGTTAGAATTTAAAACACTAATTTCCTATCTACTTAAAGACTAACATAATTATTATCTTATCCTTCCAGCAGGTTAACTTTTTAATATTTTTTCTCGTTAGTGTCTTAGAGGTTTTAAATGTTAACCTAAAAGGATTAAATGTTAACCTAAAAGGCTAAAACTCGGAGTTCACCTTTTAAAACACTAACTAATTTTCCTCCGTGAATGGATCTTAATCGAAACGAGGCGTGTCGGTATTTCCACACCGTGTCAACGTGAAACTATAGTTTAAACTATAATTTAAGAAAGTCAAAATTGACAAGTCTTTTGAAACGAAACTGAGACCCTTCTTCTAAATTTATCTGCAGCCCTTGTCAATTAAAAATAATAGTGACTATATAGAGATAATATGCCGTATTCGAACTGACAAATTTTATGAAAATCTGTTTGCATTATTGATGATAAATTATTTAAATTATTAAATTTGTTGAAGAGTTATTATTTTCTTCCTCTGATTGTGAGTTAAACATCACATATAATTTTAAAATTTAGAATATAATCTGATGTCTCTCTTTTTGTTTATTCTTATATAAATCATTTTCATCTAATAAAGTTGGAAGTAATATTATAATTTTGTTGTACATTGGTCCAGTGTTAATGTACTGTATGTGCTGCCATGTTCACTCATGTCTCCATCAAATCCACATGTCATATTTGTGCTGTATCTTTTGAATTATACAATTAATTCTTGTCATCTTGTCGCAAGTTCAATTTATGAGATTTTTACGTTTCCCGGTATAATTTATACGAGTTTCTCAAACTCTTGGGTTTAAATTATATTTTTTTTGTCTTATGTCTGCTTTATGAATAAAACACATTAAAAAAGTAATAATGTTCTGTCCGATATTAATCATTTCGTCAATATAAAATAAATAAATATAAATAAATAATTTAATTTAATTTTTAATTTCATTTTTAATTTAATTTATTTATAAAATAAATAAATATAAAAATTGTATGTTAAGTTAGTTATCATAGTAATAAATATATAATATTCAGATTGTAGTTGAGATGTAATTGTATGTTATTTGTGTGTACTGCCATGTGATTATTTTGTTGTTTTTGCTTTGTCTGTTTTTTTTTTTTTTTAATTGACATGATCTAAGTTCGTCTATGTACAATCTAAACGATTGAATAAAAAATTTGAATTTGAATATTTATTTTATTTTTTTTGTAATCCATGATCTCACTCATACACATAGTATACAGACAGTCTAAATATGCATACATGCACGATGATAAATATGCAGTTTTATAGTAAGAGTAGATTTTTTTTATGTTTCTTTTGAATACTTAAATATTTTATCGTCAGTTATTATTATTATTTTTTTATACACTTTAATCTGAGCTACTAATATATTATTTACCAGAGGGACGATTCTTAGGGTTCAACTCAAAATCACACAAATATACATTGTGCCGCCAAAGAGCTATAATATAATAAAGATGTTATTATTTTCCTTTTCATTTCTTAAATTTGCATTAGAAATTTGAAAAACACATAATACTGTTTATGAATTGATGATATTTCCCTTAACAGTGTATTTCATTATATAATATAGTTTTTTTGTGGAAACAAACAGTGATATATAATTAATGTGTTATATAAATAAAATTATATTATATATGTAGCAAGTGATACTCTTGTTTATTATTATCTGCGGTGCAAGATATCCCGAGTTGAAATAAATTTCATCTTTTATTCCAGCTCTCTCTTCTTGTCTTTTATCATCCTATTTTGCACCATTTTAGTGGACAAAAAAAAGAGAAAAAGACAAGATTAGGTCTTCTTTCCTCTTATTGAGCATAAAATGTTAGTAATATTGGGCGCGATTCACGAAGAGATAGTTATATATGATCCAGGTTTCTCAGTAACAACGTTTAGTGCCATTGAATTAGACTGGCGCTAACCGCAGTTGGTGAGAAAGCTGCATAACTTTCTGGATAACTCTTTTGTGAATCGCCCCCATTGTCTCCATTTCATCCTCACTTTGAACGAGGAGGAAATAAGATGTGTTTTAGAGGTAAAAAGATTAAGTTTAGACGTATAAAAGATTAGTTGAAGATGCAGTTTTTCAATGGAGTATAATCGACCTCAAAATTTTGTATTGCAAAAATGGATAGAGGGTGCAAATTAACGCTTCCTTCATTTTTTTCAGATTTTTTAGAGCCCGAGAAGTATTGCTAAAAAGTTATGCCGAGGTCGGGTTTGAAACCACGCCCCTTTTAGATGGTCCTATTCTTTTATTAAGCGTCTAGAGGAGTAATTTTCTCTGTATTTTACAATTAAAAAAAATAGTTCCCACACTCTAAAAAATTTGAAAAAAAATCAGTAGCTTTGCATTTTTCAATTCAAATTTTTGAGGTCGATACTCCATTAGGAATTTTTTCGGGGGGGGGGGGGGTGAGGCGTTCCGAAATACACATGACGTTATACCCCCACCCTCCTTGCACCTTTAACATCGCGCGTGTGCTAAATTTGAGAATCAAAACTTTAGTACAATATATATAAACTCGAAATAATCAAGAATCACTTTTCTAATTAATCTAGCTTTGTCCAATATTAATTGTTTCCTCGAGGGACACAATTTTAGTTGGTGTGTGTCACCCGACGCTTGTACTCATTCACAACTCCCCTGCTCGCTCACATGAGGCTAGCTGCACATTCCGCTCACAAAGTAACGTTTGTCTCAATGGCGAGATCAGCACATTCTCTGCAGTGGCATTCGCTACATTTCAATTAAAGCCTCTTTTCGGTCGGTCCTCACAGAACGCCGTCATTAAGTAAATAAAATCATTAATGGTGTAATACGGTTCCAATTTCATTGCTGTATGTTCCAATGTAGCATATCTAAAAAAACTATTTATTTAACTTGTAAAAAAAAAAAAAACAAAAAAAAAATAGCTTGTTATTTAACTAGCGGATCGTTTCATCGTTTCGAATATCACCCCCCCCCCCCTTCCGGCAACGTGTGAGAAAAATATGCCTATAGGGTTAACGGTGTAATATAATAATACGGTTTCAATTTTTATTCTTTATTTTATGTTATTGAGCTTATTTTTTAATTGGTTCCGTCTAATTAGTTTAACATGGAAACTTATATGCTTTATGTTAGAAAATCGGAAATGGAGCTGATGTGATAATCCCCCCCCCCCCCTTGAATTTGTCCAAATCATTTTAAGCTTTCAAAGAATATTCTTAACGTTTTAATTTTATTTCATTCGATTCCATCCGACAGAAGTGCTCCATGTAACTTGATATCGTGAAACTGAAATTTATTACAATACAAAAACTAAAAAAAAAAAAAAAAAATGTGAAATGTAAATAATATCAGATTTGCCTGAAATATATTTAAATTCACTTCATTATTTAAAAAATTTTACTTCATGTTATTAGAATGCAAATTTCAAGTTTACAATATACCTTTTTATTTAAGGAAAAACAATAAAACACAATTTTTTATGTAAACTAAAATTATGCATCTTTTTTTTTTATTATTGACATCAAAATGACTGAAAATAGAAATGCCAACAAATCAATACACCAAAGTCTTAAATGGAATGAGGACTTTTGACTTTTAGCGAATGTACATTATGCCAGCTGCTGCGTGTAAAAATAAATGAGTCACAAGTAGCGGGGTTCGACTCTCAGCTGGCAGCAAGCGAACTCCTAATTCAACCCTTTGCGTAGCTCCTGACTTTTTTTTTTATTGTCTGCGCCTGTTTTGATTGAATTATGTTCAGAGCGTGCCAGCCAGAAAATTCAATTTTTAATGATTCAATTTGCACTTCAATAGTTCATGAAACTTTATTATCAAAAAAATATCTTACAATGTAGTCCCATATATACCTAATTAAGGTTATTTCATCAAAAAATATTAGAAAATAAGTTACTATATTTATACCTAATTAAGGTTATTTCATCAAAAATATATTAGAAAATAAGTTACTATATTTATATAAATAGACAAATAGAAAATATTAATATATATATATATATTTTTTTTTACTTTATTTTAGTTTTCTACTTTGTTCAATATTCCCCCACTAATAAATTTTACGATTTTAAAAATACAGCAGCCAGTTTATTATTTGACATTTTCTGCATGCAAGTAAATGAATTTCCTGTGCTGGAACGAATTTTTTTCTCTATAAGCGACCATGTTACCATTTTTAAATATTTTCCCCTCTAAATCAGTAATGCTTGCTATTAATTTGAAAAAAATATTCTCCAACCTCCAATTAAGGATCTTTTCTTTTCCTCTAAATAAATTGAAATTGCTTTGCTGCTGAAACAGTTTAATAAATAGGTTAAGACTGGGAATGGGAACACTTCAAAATCAGCTCAAATAAAACCTCTATTTAGATTAAATAAAAAACTTACACATTTAGTAGAAGATAAGACAGTTGAATAATTTCGCCTTCATAATTATAATCTCATTACTTGATTCTCCGTTCAAATCGATGATAAATGGAAACAATGGTTTGTAACATTTCATTCATTTCACGCTCTTAATAGAGGCTTCAAGTCAGCTGATTTTTCGGTGTTCCCACCCGCTATACCAAACCTATATAAAAAAAAAAAACGTGAATTCGTTTTTTCACTAAGAATAAGATTTTTCAGGGAAAATTCCTTTACGGAACTTTGGTCCAAACTGAAAAATAAAGTAGAAAATTCAAGATTTTGATTTTTTACTTGATTTATAACCGAGAAAATTTAAGAAAACACTTTGTTTCATTTTCAAGTGCAAGATGGAAGAAAACGTGTCGCAATCTCTCTTTTTTCCTCGAAATTGGTGGATAAAAAACGAGGAGAGACAATAAGGTAGAGATAACGTCGATCAGCTGTTCGACGCAGGTCCCTTTGATTTATTTATTTTATTATTTCACCTGATACATTTTTGTTACATACATAAATTTATATAGGTAAAATGCAAGGTGGGGATAACATACAAAGCATCATTATATAGACACTATTTCACAGTATGTGGAAGTTATCCTTAAACCTTAATATAAAGCAAATCCACATGCATTTTTTTTTTTTTTTTTTTTTTTTTTTTTTTTTTTTTTAAAGAGAGGCAGATATTAGTGCCTATAATGCCATTTAAAAAGTTTCAAAACAATTTAACAAGCCGATTTTTTTAAGTAATAAGTTTTTAGATTAATTGTCTCTTCGTCCATTGGGAAAGCCCTATGCTGAAAATTAAAAAAATTAATAAAAAAAAATCGCCTCTTTAAATTGTTTTGAAACTTGTTCCATTGGCTTTTAGCCACTTTAAATATCTGCCTCTAAAAAAATCAGAATTTTTGTGATTTTACTAAAGTTTACATGTTAATCAAAGGGACCTACGTCGAATAGCTGATCGGCGTTATCTCTTCCTTAAAAGTTGTAGATAATTTCAAGTCAGGATATGGTTGAGACATTTTTTTATATAGTCGTGACAAAATTGTTTCTCCTCCACGGAAACATTTTCAGTAGACTTGTGACCAAACACTTCTTCTTCTTCGAGAGCGAGGGTCCTCTTGAAAACATATTATATGGACTCTTGAGAACCTCCCATCGATCGTTTAATGTTTCTGCCAACAAAGTAGCTACAGACGGACTTTCAAATTGTAACAAAAGTTTGAATTATTTTAGATATTATATTTTCCTCTGTCTTGAATGTTACAACTAATATACTCTGTTTCACCTTTAACTTGTTTCTCGTCGTGTTTGTAACGTCTTCTGTCATTGGTGCGTTGTTTGTAACGAAGAACTTCACTGGCCGAGCCGAGCCGAAGGACACCCGAGCGTTTCCGACGAAAAACAAGTTATAAAAGGACCGTAGTATAGTTGACTTTCGCGGGTACATTTTCTATTTATTGCATATTTTTTTAAAGATATCTCAAATTTTAATTCAATTTTAACATCCTCAAAATCGAGGGGAAAGATACACCCCTAAGAGCTTACAGCTCGTGACAGGGTAATAAGTAGGAATAAGGTAGTAAAAGGTAGCGAAAGGATGGTGGCCATGGTCTGTTACGCGTCCCAGCATTCATGCATTGAGGTGAGACTGAGGGAACCGTGGAAAACCTCAGTCAGGACGGACACCTCTACTTTTTATCAATGGACAGAAGTTATGTGAGTGATGTCCAAAGCCTGGGGAACCACACACAAGTGCATCACTATATAAACTGGGTGGAAAGCGAGAATAATTTACCCCAGGGAGTGAGCAGTGAAATTTTGACATAAAATGGTCACCCATCCAAGTACTAACCACACTCGACGTAGCTTGACTTTGGTGATCTAACGAGAACCGTTCAATGCACTGCGCAACGCTCTACCTCACTGTTCAGACTATCCATGGACACATTATTTGCTTTTGTATTGCATCTATAATATTCTACACTGATTACTAAGCCCATATATAATTGACTTCATATAATTTGGGATTATCGTACAGTATATATTTACTTTTTTATTTATTTATTTCACCCAAAGAAAATACAAAAAAAGTATATATACAAAGCATACAAGGGTGTGGATAACATACAAAAGCGTAAAAACACTATATATCACATAAATATAAATATAAAAAAAACTATATAAACTAACACTTTGTGTTTCATGCACCAGCCATTAAGATTATGATTAAATGATCTTGGCTGGACATTATTGTGTAAAATTTTGTGAAATAATAAAAAAAAAATTATATACATAATACATACTCTCAAAAGTGCGTTTATCTTACACCTAAAAATCATAAAATTGCTTTTAAAATATTTTCGAATTTCACATACCACAAGTGCTCATGTCACAAAATTTGCAACATTATAACCTCTAATTTCGATTTTTGCAATATCGTTAAATGCTAATTCTCAATTTTATTGTACTGGGAAAAAAAAAAAAAAGAACATGATTATCTACACCCAAATGTTCCCGAGTTGAAATAAATTTCATCTTTTATTCCTTGCTTTCTCCTCGTCTAATTTCTTTCTATTTGCAACATTTTAGAGGAAAAAAGAGATAAAAAGACGATATTACGTATTTTTTCCTCTTACTGAGCATAAAATATTAGAAATTTTGTCTCTATTTCATTATTATACTTTCAGCGAGGAAGAAATATTAAGATTATTTTGAAGTAAAAAGACGTTATAAAATTAGGTTTAGACTTGCAAAGGATGAATTGAAGTTTAGATTTTCAACTAGCGTTGTAATACATTTATTATTTTTTTCCCCTCCATGACGAGATGCAGCCCCCATGCGCTTGAAGACAGTAATTGGTAAGGAGGGAATGTTATTGGATATTGGTAGCCCAGGGTAGTTACGTCTAATTTTACCCCCTAGTTGTTAGCCACGGGCTGTTGTGAGGAAGCTACTTTGCAAAATTGCCTCGCCTTAGAGTTGATCGGACACTTTGGCGATACCTCATTCATGGGTGTATGTACAACTCTGGCCAGCACGAACGTTCCTCCTGCCTCACTTGCTAGAGCTGCAGCAGACAGAGAGATGCAGATTTGTAATTTTTGGAGATTTAAGAAGAGCACCCAGTCTATCAATATCAAAATAGTTTTGGTTCACCACGCCTCCATAGACTTCGTGGTAACGTCTACAAACAAAGCAGGAGTAACGTTCGTGATGCACAGAGATGTACATTTTTTAGTTGTGGTTCTTGCAATAAAGCTTAAAAACAAAAATTAACTATATGTAGTTATATATTTGTATTATAATAATAATAATAATTTAAAAGTTTATAAAATTATTTAGGCTTCTTGATCCTAGGCCTCCCGTATAAAATGTTTTTTTTTTTTGGGAAAAAAATGTAAATGTGAGAAACATTTTACATTTTATAATAGTGTATATAGTATATAATAATATGACATGTATTTATAATATAATTTAAACGTAACAAAACCTCTCTCGTTGCAATGAAAACATCTCTTGCTATATTTCACCAATATGATTACAAATTTAATCCTGCCAAGCTATAGTTAATTTTTAAAATATTTAAGTTTTATTTCATCTACATTGCATTACTAAATATTATTTGTTATAATATTGGCAAATTTTTTCATTTTTTTATAAATAAATTTATAACATGCCATTATTATTTTCCAATTTGTTTTTACCGTTATCGTAGGAATTAGACAGAATCAATAATAACAGAGGTGTCAGGTTAAAATAATACAATATTTTATTCAATCACCAAAATACAATAATAAAGAATAATAATTACTATTAAATGATGGGTGCATGGATAAATTTCAATATAGCAAGAAGACGAAAGAAAACAACAAACTAGAAAATGAAATGTAAGGAGCTGGGAGGTCTTCAAATAACACCACTTAACGTAAACTTAGCCTAAGACTGTCTTAGCGCAACAATAAAGAATACGCTAAGACTGTTTTAATTTTAGGAATGTTGTAATTTGTGTTATTTGAAGACCCCCCTGGTTCGTACCTCAGGGTGGAAAAAGTTTTATCGGGGGTGTAGCGGCGCGATGAGCTCGGCGTTGTGCAGGAGACAAGCTGCGTGTGGTCGGCGCTTGCTGGTGAGCCCAACGTTAGGGAAGACCAGCAGGTGATGCACACGACACACAAAGTACAGTACGACTGTCAACTGGACTGCGTCTACCCTCTCTTGCTGCGCACCGCCCTTATATATTATTCAGAGTGAAAGGCCACCCGGGCCAGTGACCTGTTGTAGGTGGTGAGCCTCGAAACTTCTACCCCCAAAGCGGGGAGAGGCGCGGTGTCGATGGCCCCGCCAACAATAGGATGGTATAGCCGCACTGACCTCGGTCACTGGCCGCCTGGACGTTTCTACACTCGTGGTATAGGAATTCCATGCAGAGCTCAGAATGGGTCTTCCACCTAGTGGTACAACCCTCCCCCTTCCTCATACTCAGAGTCCTTGCGACACCGTGTGACATCATTTTCAAATTTATTAAGCACTAGGCTTTTATTTTTGTAAATTCCAAAAATAAAAAATAAGTTAATATTTGTACAAGCTCCTACTTCAGATAATTTTGCCCTCATCCTGTGCTGAGACATATTTTCCTCCCGCACGTTTATGCAGTTGCAAAATATTTTGGTGTAAATAATTTAATTTTGAAAACTAACTTTAATTAGGAAATAATATATTAATGTTAGTGTTAAACAGTTTTTCGACTCTTGTCAATATCGTATTATGTACATATTGTTTCAGCAAAATGTGTTAGTTTTAAACATAAATTAGATTAATATAATTTAAATAGATGATGCAATAATCAAATAAATGATTGAAAATGTGTTGATAATATTTAGTAATATATGTGCCATATTTTTAACTGTAGTTTTGTTCTGTAGGTTAAAATGCAAGGTTTAAAAAATAAAAACAACTTATTTTGCAATATTTTTAACTTTTTTTGCGTTTTTCGATTATGATAGTTGTGATTATAAATCCCAATCAAATGATAATCAGTAATCGGGTTTTACCTCTGACCTTTGTTTTTTATAAATGAGTCACATTGCGAATTGCCACGTTCGGTGTTAGATTAAATGATGTGCCCGAATATGAAACGGAAGCCCAGATAATTAAGTTCACAGATGATGTTACAGCAGTTGTAACAGCAGACACGGAAGAGGAACTTTTTATAAAAGCAAGTTTTAAACTGGAGCCAACAAAATTATAGGCTTATGTTAAATGTAGATGAAACTATAATTATATGCAATTTTATTCTCAAAGAAGGCCACCTGATAAGAGTTATTTATTGTACTTAATTCATAATTCCATTAAAAGGGTCAAAAGCATTAAATTTTTGGGCTTCACAATAAATGAATCGTTAGATTGGATGGAGCATATTAATGTAACATGTAAGAAAATTAATTGGGCCCAAATAAACAAACAAACAAACAAACAAACAAACAAACAAACAAACAAACAAACAAACAAACAAACAAACAAACAAACAAACAAACAAACAAACAAACAAGAAACAGACAAACAAACAAACATTTCGTAAAAAAAGTTGAAAGTAACTCAAATTATACTTCAAAGTAATGTGGTTGCCTTTTTTTGTGTGTGGGTGTGGGTTGAATCATTATAAAAGAAGATTAAAGGTTGTAATAACAGAATAATTATAACATTAGAGCAAAATTGAGCGACCACAATACTTCCTTATTACTAAACACGTAAATTGTATTTTTTTTTTAATACAAAAATATTGTACATTATATTTTTACAATGAACAACAAAAATTGTTTTAATTATAGTGACTCACAGACTATCAATAAATAAAAATGCTACGTTTTTGACATGACAAGAGTCAAAGTGTCAACCTACTGCTCGATGTAAATCGTGTGCGTCTTTTTACTTTACAAGTAAATTGTATTTACCATGGGAGCATGCAAACACGCTATGTAAATAAAACTTTGTCGTCAGAGTCGTTTGGACACTCGTTCTGTCTGTGTGAGAGGGAGAGCTGTGGAGCACGTGTTCTGACCATGATTTGAGAAGGTAGCGCACGTGTTGGCCTCCATTTCTTAAAATTAATATTTCATGTTGCTAATTTGTTATTTTGATTTGAAATCAACTTTTCTGATGTTTTATTTTGAAATAAATTAAAATATTAAATTCTGTTGCCACGAAGAAACACTGCATGCGAACCTGTATACAAATCAATCATGTGTTCTTAATACAATTTAATTTAGACTTATAGTATTTTGTTAATTTAGTCATTAACTAGTGCAATATAACATAATGTTACGATGTATTCAAAATAGACAAACTGCATTCAAAATAATTACAGGAATGAATAAAGCATTCAAGGTATATATGCTGCAACTTTGAATTTTTTCAGATTTTTTGAAGCCGAGGAAATATTGCTAAAAATTTTGCGAAGGTCAGTGCATGAACACAATTTCCTTTTTTTAAGAACGTGATCATGCAATAATTTTTAATAACAGTTTCCGGCTCTAATTATTATGAAAAAAAAAATCATATTGGCATAAAATTGTTGCCTTCTATATATTTACTTGTGAAAGAATAATGGTGTTCCGATCGTACGCTAAATTTTCGCCGGGAGGACTTTCAGCTAGAAAGTTGAAATTTGGCACACATAAAGCCAAGAGTTGTAAGTTTTTTTGACATGGGTCAAAAAAAAAAAATTAAAATCAATATTTCATGCCTTATTAGGGGTGGATTCACGATTTGCATTACTTCCTTATGGGATTTCCATGTTAAATTAAGTTGATAGAAAAATTTTCTCCGATCAGCACTAAATTTTATTTCTAGGGGGTTCAAAACACGCTAAATACCTGATATTTTAGCTACTGATAGGGGGTGTAGAGGAGAACATTTTAATTTTTTTTCATAATTTTTGTGTGTGGGATTTTTTTAAGCATTGGGTCAGCTGATCCGTGTTACCTTACCCTTAATTTAACCATTAAACAATACTGTACTAGGTTGATTGGTTAATGCTGTGTGGGTCTATTTGTGAACAGCCTGGCTTACCCCTTGTCACGGATATCATGTTATATGTTATTGCCATAATTCGTGAGACTCCTTTGCAAAAATGTGAAGATACCACTAACATATTCTGTTTAAATCACATTGCCTAATGAAATGATTTTGATGGTCTAATGATCTCTAGAGTGGCAAAATGTCATAAAATATGATGTTTTTCTCTTGTATATTACAATAAGTTAATTATTACTAAATTTTTTAATATAGAAATCGTCACTTTATCAATGATGCTAAATGTACGTATTATAGTCTAGTAATGTTTAAGTAAAAACACAGTAATGAAAAATAAACAAACATATTATTGACTTAGGGCCGTAAGCTCCACCGTTATTTGAACCTGGTTCAAACTCGGATCAACTAAACCAGGTTCAGGATTTGATCCAGGTTCAAAATCTTGACCGTAAGCTCCACCCATAAGTGATCCAGGTTTAGTTGAACCACCGAGTTGAACCAGGTTCAAAGTTTGTTGATTTTTTTGAGCGCTCTGATTGGTCGAGAGTTTTGGTGGGAAATTCAAAACTCTCACTTCAAATTTTAATTTCATAATAAAATAAAAAATATTAAACATAATTTAATTTTTATGTTGGATTATTGTTTCTGGGACTTGCAAGATCCTACATAAATATTTTCACATAAATATCTGCTTTTAATCAGGAATTACGTTCAATGTGGTAATTCCTTATGGGGCTACAATGTTATATTTTCAAATTTTTAACTTTTAACAGAACCAAAACAAATAAAAATTATTATAGAGGCTTATGGGTATGTGTACTTATAATGTCAATGATTTTAATTAAATTACATGAAATATTACCCTATTTTTATTAAGAATTATATTTTTCACACTTTTAGCACTATAATACACACACTATAATGAACTACAGATTGTGTCACAATTTTGGTGTTTCATTTTCGGTCATGGATTTTGCAATGAAGTGTTATTTGTGGAGCTTTGTAACTTTGTACCCTAATTGCTGAGACACAACCTTTGTTTATGACCTTGGTAAAGAATTTTCGATTATTTTTTTTCAACCCTTCTGGGGGTCTCAAACCTAAAAATCGCATAAAAATTATCTTATGGGATTTCCATGTTAAATAAAAGTGATACAAAAATTTATTCGATGTGCACCAATTTTCTATTTTAAGGGTAAATTGCCCTTATAAATCCATTGATGCCACCTTAAAATTAATGAAAACAACCCTTCAATAAAAAATTAGCTCCAACACATTAAATAATCAATTTAGCTTCTATCTGACATTGTAATTCAATCAGGCTTTATTTTTTACCTCAGGAAGAGCTTTTGAATTTTTTAAATCGGTTCACATTAAGAATTTTAAAATTAAGGGTAGAAAATTCCACCCCTTAAATTCAAATCCTTGATGTGAACCGATTTTAATAATTCAAAGGCTGTTCCTAGGGTAAAAAAATAAGCCTGATTGAATGAAAATGTCAGAAAGAAGCTAAATAAATTATTTGATGATTTAAAGCTAATTTTTTATTAAAGGGTTGTTTTTAATAATTTTAAAATGGCACCATTGGATTCAAAAGGTCATTTTACTCCTTAAAAAATTGGTGCACATCGAATAACATTTTTGTATCACTTTTATTTAACTTGGAAACTCCATGAAAGAAATGCAATTTTTAGGTTTGAGACCCCAGAAGGGTTGAAAAAAAAAATTCATTGAAAATTCACTACCAAGGTCATAAAAAAACGTGTCTCAGCGATCAGGGTACAAAGTTACAAAGCTCCACAAATAACCCTTCATTGCAAAATCCATGACCGAAAATGAAACACCAGACTCACAAATATTGTATGTTACACAAGAAAAAGAAGCATGTATTTATGGGTAATAATTGCAGTTCAAGGTGACATTTTAAAAGTGCTAAAATATCATCCACTTTTTAAAAGATTTTGTATAACACATTGAATGTAGGAAGATATTTTTTACATCTTATATTTATATATATATATATATATATATATATATATATATATATATATATATATATATATATATATATATATATATATATATATATATGTATATATATATATATATATATATATATATATATATATATATATATATATATATATATTATATATATCTTATATATTTTTTTAAAAATTTGAAACAATGGACAACATACATGAAAATTTTTTATTGCAGAAATGAATAGAGGGCACCAAATTATGCTACTCTGAATTTTTTCAGATTTTTTTGAGACCCGGAACTATTTTGAAATAATTATTGAAAGTTCTGTAAGTTAAGTTGGCACCCCTGAACCCTAATAAAAAAGGATAGACATGCATGAGACGCCCATTGACGCCTCCAGGGGGCATGGCCGCACTTTCAATAATTATTTAAAAATAGTTCTGGGATTCAAAAAAAAAAAAAAAAATTAAATTAAAAAAATCTGAAAAAAATCAGAGTAGCATAATTTGGTACCCTTCTATTCATTTCTGCAAAAAAAAAAAAATCAAAAATGTTGTCTATTCTAATTTTTTTTTATGAAGCCCCTGCTAATTCTGACCAGAAACCTTTTTTCCAATTTTAATGTATCACTCAGGCAAAAGTTTGAAGTAAATAAGTCATATTCACAGTGTTCCATTATTCAAGTGTCGCGGGAGATTTTTCATTACAAATTTAATTTTCCTGCTGGAGACTTGAAAATTTATTAGTATTCCTTTGAATACCTTTGAGATTTTAATTTTAATTCTTTAAGGGGGTCCAAAGTGAAAAGTGTGGTTCTCCTTATTGCGTTTCAATGTCTCAAACAAAAATTCTTTCTTTTATTTTTTTATATTGATGTAATCCATGTTGTACTTGTATAACCAGTGGTTGAATAAAAATAAAATGAAATGAAAATATAAGAAAAAAATATTTGTTTCTATAAATTTTTATGGTGCAAACTAAAATTTACAGAAAACAATTTGTTAACAAGATATTGGCCCTTACCATGTTAAAAAATCATTTTATCTTCATTTTGACAGCGCCATTGAAACAAGCTCATTTTTCTACCCTAGAATAAACCTTTGAATTTTTTTAATCGGACATTTTTTAGAATTGAAAAAATAGGGGTTAAAAAAGCAACCGCTATTTTTAAATTCTTAACATCTTTTTATTAAAAAAAATCGAAGGTTGCTTCTCGGGTGGAAAAATGAGCTTGCTTCAATGGTGCTGTCAAAATTAAGATAAATTGATTTTTAATATAATACAGGCCAATATCTCGTTAAGGGTTGTTTTCTGTAAATTTTAATTTGCACTATTATATTCAGCATGTGTTTTAACCCCCGGAAATAAATTTTTGCATAGATCTGAAAGAATTTTTGTTCGAGACCACTTTTAACATTGAAACCCAACATGGGAAATCAAAATTTTTTGCTTTTGACCCCCTTTAAGGGTTCAAAAAAATAGAATTAAATTTGTAATAAAAAATCTCCCGTGACACTTACATAATGGAACACTGACAATCTCAATACAATTTATTATTTCAATATTTTTGCTCAATACATCTGCATTTTAAAAAAATATTAAATTAAAAGACTACTGTATATCATTTAAATGTTCTAAAATAAATTGAACTAACTTAAAATATTTAAATTAACTAAAAAATACATTCTTAAGTAAATTATTATTTATATTTTATTAAATTATCAGTTTCAATTATATTTCCTACTTATTTATAACGTTATTTTAAAAAAAATCTGAAAAGAAAACATTTTAATCACAAAAATATAATCCCGGATCAAAAGTTAATCCACCGACGTTGGTGGTTTAAGTTTAACCCCAAAATCAACAACTTTGAACCTGGTTCAGCAAATTTTTGCGGTGGAGCTTACGGAAAACTGCGCTGAACCGAGTTTGAACCAGGTTCAAACCAACAATGCGTTGAACCTGGTTTAACGAGGTAGGTGGCAGCACCTGAGAGCTTAACTACAATATTTTCACTGCTCCGTAATTTTTAAAGATTAACCTTTTTATCTATCATTTAATTAAAAAGAAAGTCTGTTCATCGGAAAGTTGAAGTTTTTTTCTATTAAGTGATACATTACTACTAAGTGTCCTGTGCATTGAACTTTAAATATAAAGGTGTGATAAATATTCTCTTGAGAACAACATCATGACGGACCTACGCTCCATGCGTGCTACACCTCAGTTCTGCTCTCCGCTCGTACCACACTGGCCGCCACCTGCTAGAACTACACCGGAGGTTTTTAACTCACAATTTATTAATTATGATAAAAATAATTCTGATATACATATGTCCAATGAAAGCCTATCAAATGATCTGACTGTACATCCAATGTACAAATTAATTCAACATAATATTAAGGACTTATTTACTGACTTTAGAGAAGAAATTAAATGCACTATTAAATTAATGTTAAATGAAAGAAATGGAATTTCTTCTGCAAATAACTTTAATAATGAGGGAAATTCAAATCATCAATGTCATATACAAACAGCTGATTATGACAGGTCACCAGTTCAATTCTCGCGACCTTGGAGGACGGCTGGTTACACAAAACAACGCCCACCTCAGCCGACGTCGTTCACTAGAGTGCCACAGCAGCAGCAGCAATCACGCCAGCAGCAGCAGCAACAATCTGAGCAATCACGCCAGCAGCAGACACGCCGGCAGCACGTTGTAAGTCAGTATCAACCTCGTCGCCCGCTCCAACACCAACTGAGCGCTCAGCGACCGCACCCTACCCAGCTGCCGCGCCAAAGCCAGGGTGCCCAATTGCGCCCCCCAAGACCTCCTTATAATCCGTGGGGTGCGACAGTACCAACATCAAACTCATTTTCAGTACTACAACATATTAATAATGAGTCTTTTCCGACTTTACATCAGAAAAATACCAATAACCATAATATAAAAAGAAAACATCAAAATTTCCGTTTCATTGAAAAGAAAGGAAATTTGTTTGACGCACCACCAGGCACATCCTACGCCCACTGCGTTGATAAAACATTTAAACAAGGACGTGGAGTTGCAACTCAATTTAAAAAAAAACATGGACAAACCCCTTTTTTAAAGAGTCAACTCAAAAATACTGGTGAAGTAGCTGTTTTATCTTCAGATGACAGTTTTATTTTCTACTTAGTTACTAAATCTGTCCATAACAGCTATCCTGACCACTCAAATATACTACTTGCATTAAAAAATTTAAGAAATATCTGTGAGATTTTAAGTATAAAAAAACTCGCAATTCCTCGTTTAGCATGTGGCAGAGACGGTTTCAACTGGTCTACTATAAAACAAGACATTATTTCAGTGTTCAAAGATCTTGACATTGAAATTGTTGCTTATTATGGATGGAAGACATTAGCAAAGAAAGTTGCAAGTAATGATGATGAAACAGCTGTTAAAGAACTCTTTGAGGAATCAGCCCAATCTACTCTAGCAAACGTCATTACCGCTAGGGCCCCTCCTTCTAATAACCTGGCGGTCCTTGTAAGTTCCGGGCAATGCCAGACCTCTACCTTGCGAGAGAGTACCCGCCCCTCAATTGTCACGCCTGACATAGTGAGGGTGGAGGGACTGCCAGTGCCAGCCACGAAGGAGCAGATGTCTAATACCCGGGGCGAGAAGTCAGGCCTCGCTCAGGTGAACGACGGTACCACCCCGGGCGAGGAGTCAGGCCTCGCTTCGGTGAACGACGGTACCACCCCGGGCGAGGAGTCAGGCCTCGCTTCGGTGAACGACGGTACCACCCCGGGCGAGGAGTCAGGCCTCGTTTCGGTGAACGACGGTACCACCCCGGGCGAGGAGTCAGGCCTCGCTTCGGTGAACGACGGTACCACCCCGGGCGAGGAGTCAGGCCTTGCTCCGGTGAACGACGGTACCACCCCGGGCGAGGAGTCAGGCCTCGCTTCGGTGAACGACGGTACCACCCCGGGCGAGGAGTCAGGCCTCGTTTCGGTGAACGACGGTACCACCCCGGGCGAGGAGTCAGGCCTCGCTCCGGCGAACGACGGTATTGCCCCGAGTGAGGAGTCAAGTCTTGTTTTGGTAAACAATAGTTTGCCTGAATCAGGACCACCCTTACCAGATCCTGTATGTTCTCTTGAATTGAATCAAGATATTATAGATCTGAACTCATTACATCCAAGACTCAAAGCTTTTTTACTAACGATTTTAGATAATAAATTCCAATTTACAAATGATCTATTAAAAAATGATGAAACCGCTGCTAAGAAAAGTGCAATTAATTCAGAAAAATCAATTAATGAAATTTCATCTGTTGTCTCACCATCCATTATTAGTAAAAATGATACTATTAATGATAATGTTTTGAGTTCAAATGTTGATAATTTTAATCTGGCATCTCAATTGAAATCCCCCATTAAAAATTCTCAGGAAGATACACAATCTTCCCCTGTGAGATCACGGCTCCGTGCCAGTACACTAAACAGTATCTCCACCAAATTGCCCAACAAAAAAAAAACTTAATGTTCAGGTTCACTCAGCCCCATGTAATATTAAAATTCTTCAGCTTAACTTACCAGGCCTAAAAAATAAATTACCAAAATTTGAGTATTTTCTTGAAATGGTTGATTGTGATATAATTATATTATGTGAACATGGGCTGAATGAATCTGAAATTATAACAATAAATTTTAAAAATTTTATGATAGTTTCATATTACTGTAGAGATATTCAAAAATGTGGGGGAGTAGTAATTCTATCTCGTAAAGGTTCAAATATAAATGATATTAAAATAAAATCCATTGAATCAGTTTTTGAATGCTGCATAGCGAAATTAGTAATTAACAATACAACAAACATTTATTTTGCTTCTATATATCGCCCACCTAATATATCTAGAGTGATGAAAAAAATTCAGAATTTTGACAACACAGAAAATAATATAAAACCATTCTTAAAAGAATTTGAAATGTTATGCAAAAAATTAATTAAATACTGTAAAAATAATGATGATTTTTTTATTATTGCGGGTGACGTAAATCTTAATTTATTTATTGATGATGCAAATGTAATTTTATATAAAGATATACTGGACTCATACAAGTTGGAAATTGTTAATAGTTCCGCTACTAGAGAAACAATGAAAACGGCTACTTTAATTGATCATATTATTAAAAGTACATCTGCTATTAATACTAATTATAAAACTGAAAAAACAACTCTGTCGGACCATAACTATACTATAGTCACAATAACATTAAATAACTCGAAGAACATTGATAAAATACAAGAAAAACAATTTTATTATAAACGAATATTTGACAAATGCAATTTAGATAATTTTCTGCTCCTATTAATTCGTGAAGAATGGAATGATTTATTAAATCCTGATCTCAATTCAAATGAGAGATGGTCAAAATTTCTTGAAATTTTTATTTATCATTTCAACGAGGCTTTTCCTGTTGTTAAAAGAAAAATTTCAAGTAACAAAAATAAACCTTCCTGGATACTCAATAACCCCCATCTTTACGAACAAGGGATTTCTTTAAAACGCTTACACTATGATGTAAAATTTACTGACCCAAATTTAGAGTCTACTTATAAAAAAGAAATGAAATCTTATAAACAAAATATGGCCACCGCTAAATTTAAAGAGAATGACCATGAAATAAAAGGAGCTAATAATAAAATTAAAGCTACGTGGAATATAATTAATAAAGAATGCAAAACAAAGAAAACAAATGTTAATAATAAGAATAATTATGAATTATGTATAAATAGTGTAACGATTACAGACCCCAAACTAATTTGCAATTTATTTAATAATTTTTTTGTCAAGACAATTGAAAATATAATAACAGAAAAATTTCCTTTTAATTATTCTAATACTTTAATTATTGTCGATTCTGATAAAAGTAAAACGAAATTAAATTTTAGTTCGATAGACCCGATTTATATTTTAAATCGAATGAAATCCCTTCCTAATAAGTATGCAGCTGGCCCAGACGAAATACCATATACTGTTGTAAAATATTGTGCTTCTGTTTTGTCTGTCCCTTTATCTAATTTAATTAACCATTCAATATCAGATGGTATATTTCCTGATTGTTTAAAGGATTCTAAGATTTATGCAACTCATAAAAAAGGCCCAACTTTCATTATTGATAATTACAGACCAATATCAAATACATCTGTTTTTGGCAAATTGTTTGAGAATACATTAGACGATCAAATTACGGATTATCAAACAGAAAATCATTTAATTGCTCCCTGTCAACATGGATTCTTGAAAGACCGTTCTACTGATACAGCACTATTTGATCTTTTAAGCCACGTTTATATGGCAATAGATAATAAACTATTTTGCGTTGCAATATTTTTTGATTTATCTAAAGCGTTTGATAGTCTAAATAAAGATGTATTATTGAATAAATTTGATAACATGGGAATAGGAGTTTCGAGTCGTAATCTATTAGATTCATATCTAACTAACAGACAACAATATGTTGAATTAAATTCAAATTCTAACGGCCAAAATATTACATATAAATCAGACAAATTACCGATTACACTTGGAATTCCTCAAGGAGGAAAAATGTCAGCCACATTGTTTAATACAGGAACAAATGACTTATCAGATCATGTCAAGAATGCGGTATTAGTAAAGTATGCTGATGATATTACAGCTATAATCACAGCAGAAGCCGAAGATGAATTAATTCGTAAGATTAAACTTACTATTGAAGAGGTACATACATGGTGTACAAATAATAAGCTAATATTAAATTCAACTAAAACCGAATACATCCAATTTCATTCCCCTAGACAAATCCCTTTGAATAGTTATTTGTTGCAATTAGCCGGGAAAACAATTAAAAGAGCAGAGTCTGTTAAGTTTCTTGGTCTACACATTAATGAAAGTTTGGATTGGTCTTTACATGTAAATGCGATTTGTAAGAAGATAAATTCGGCCAATTTTATGTTATATACAATCAGGAATCATGTATCTCATGAAACCTTGCTAACCATATATTATGCGTATGTTTATCCACATTTGGCATATGGCATAATAAATTGGGGATGTAAATCGGAACTATTGAATCGATGTTTTGTTTTGCAAAAGAGAGCACTTAGAACGATTTTAAGAATACCAAAAGGACAGTCGTGTGTTTCACATTTTAAGGCTAATAAAATGTTAACTGTCCCTTGCATTTATATTTTAAATTGTGCCTCATTCAAAAAAAATCATCCAAATTTTTATGTTCAGAATGATGGCTATCATGACTATAATACTAGGAATAAATCGAATGTAGTTACTGAAAGACATAACACACAATTTTTCAAAAACTGTGCAATGTATCAAACAGCAAAATTTTATGAATTTTTACCAGCATGTTTGAAAGAAATAAAAACCAGTAAACTTTTTCGCACAAAATTAAAGAATGTATTGATCAATAAAGAGTTTTACTCTATTAAAGCTTTTGAGAGTAATAAAATGTCTGAAAAAGTATTATCAGGATTATAAAATAAACAAAATTATAAATTTACATATACATTGTATTGACTGATATATATATATGTATGTATATGTATATATACATATATGTATGTGTGTGTATATGTGTATGTGTATGTGTATATATATATATATATATATATATGTGTGTGTGTGTGTGTATGTATGTATGTATATATATATATGTATGTATATATGTATATATATATGTATATATATATATGTTCCACATAAACTAAAATTTATCAGTATTAATGGTGACTTTGGCTTGTATTTTGTTTTTATTATTATTGTCAGTGATTGTGTTTGATAGTGTTAAATAACTTATGTAAATGTGTTTAAGTTTGATGTTTTTATGTTGTATTTTGTCCAATTTTGACTTGAACATATGTTTGTCTTGTACAACCAAAAAGAAGTTCCAAAAAAAAAAAAAAAAAAAAAAAAAAAAAAACTTCGGTGGAGCTTACGAAAATTTTATTTGATCTCGGTTCAACTTTGAACCTGGTTCAAGTAACTTTAAACCAGGTTCAAGTAGGGTGGAGCTTACGGCCCTTATTGTTATTTAAACTGCTATAATATATTTGCAGGTTGCCCGCATAATCAAAAATTTTAAATTTCTTTTTGAACATAATATCTTGTTATACATTTTTTACTTTGCATTATTTATGAATTACTAAATATGAAGCATCATATAAATATGGTGAAGCCAGTCCGTGATTTATTTCCCATGAGATTTATGAAATATTTACGCTACTGACTGTAACGTAAAAAAGTCTAGATTATATCCTCTGATTTATAGCCTTTGATTCACAGAATTTTGCAGCACAATTTTACAAACGAGCTTTCAAACAATTTGCAATGCAATTTTAATATATATAATATATAATATTATATATATATATATATATATATATATATATATATAAATTATTGAACGGTGATGCACACATATAACGTGGATCGTTATCAGCGAAAGAGTGATTATGTCTCAGATAGATATGTCATTGGTCACAAATATATATATATATATATATATATATATATATATATATATATATATATATATATATATATATATATATATATAAATATTATATATAAATATGTATGTGTGTGTGTGTGTGACCAATGACATATCTCTCTGAGACATAATCACTCTTTCGCTGATAACGATCCACGTTATATGTGTGCATCACCGTTCAATAATTTACCAGGATCGTTGAAGAAAAAATCTGAACAGAGATATTTTACACAATTATTGAAAAAATTTCTTGTTGAGAAATGCTACCACAATGTTAAAGATTAACTAAATGAGAGATTTATCACGTAAATTAGTACTATGGTATACAGTTTTGTAATGATTTTGTAACGATTCTTGACTTCTTTTCAGTTTGTATTTTATGTAATTTCGAATTAGGAAATATGTATATGGATAATTTGTATTTTATTAAGTTTGCTTTTGAGTTTGTATACTATGTTAAATTTAGGGTGATAATATAACTGATATTTTATATTATATTTGTATCTTAGATCCTTTTTATGTTGACTGTTCATAAAATTATGCAAATTTTTGGTTAATCGAATGACTCATTTATCATACATCTCATGTATTCATAATGAGGTGCTGTGAATATATTTATGCTACGAATTTTCTTTGTTATGATTGGTTCTTGCATCTGTACAATAAGCATTCAAATTTTAATTATTTACATAAATAGCATGAAATTCACGATATATTGTATCTTATTTGATCTGAAGTGGCAGGATTTACAAATTATTTTGTGATCTGTGATGTGTATATACTTTGATGTGCCATGCAGTGATCCAAGTTGTTATTTATGTATATATAATAACTATGGACGATCGACGTTATGTCTTGAGTTTAATATTGTTGACTTGTTTATATTGTATAATCAATCGAAAAGCAATAAAGATTATGAATTATGAATGATTCAAAGGTGCAAAAAAAATGTGAAGGTTTTCTATTTTAGTTTGCACGCGCGTACAATTTTATTAATATAGTAATTATTTATTAATGTTATTTAGCTCGGCACTTATTATAGTTATTATAAATAATGTTTACCATTTGATCGGCTCGCTGCTGCGTCATCTCGTCCTTCATAACGATGTAAAGTTCATCTCGATATGTTTTTCACACTTTGACTCGTCTTACATAATTAGAACAATTTTATTAAATAACCGCAGTGATTTTAAATAATAATTTTATGGAGATAATAAAAAGTGGTATGATGTGAATAATGGAGTATCGAGCTCAATTTTTTTTATTGCAGAAATGGATAAAGGGTTCAAAGTTGTGTTACCCTGATTTTTTCCAGATTTTTTAGAGACCGGGAAATATTTTTAAAAAATTATTGAAAGTCCTTTTTGTGACGTCACGCGGCGGCAAGTCCTATCTTTTTCTTAAGGAGCGACGTCTCATGACGTCACAAAAAGAACGTTCAATAATTTTTGTATAAATACTTCCCGGGCTCTAAAAAATCTGAAAAAAATCAGGGTAGCATAAATTTGCACGTTCTATCCACTTCTGCAATAAAAAAAATTGAGATCGGTACTCCATTCCAATACGGGACACACAGCTGGTAAAAATAACAGCGATCAGTTAACAATAACAGTTATCATTATTTTAGAGAAGTCCTGTCTGGTAAAAAAGTATCAATTGTTTTTAACATATACATATTTTTATTAATATTCTTTATTGTAGTTTATTGCCTTTTATTTTTTGTATTATTTGTTATTTTATTTATTTTCAATTATATTAATTTTTTCCTCCAAATCTCCATGGAATTACATCAATTCCGACTAAAGCTCCGTCAGGCGAGGTTAAATGTCCACCACCAGAGAAGACGTACTCACCATCGAGCCAGTAGTGGATGACCAGGGAGGCTCTGGCCGCCACCTGTTGCAGCAGCAGCTCCAGTGACGAGGACGACAGCAGCAGCACCATGCTGGCGTTGGCTCTCTGCCAGGGCAGTCTGCTCGCGAGCCAGGCACGCGCCAGATCCGTGACGTCGCCGTGGCTCCCCGCCGGAGGTACAAGGGCCGGAGGTACAAGGGCCGGAGGTGCTAGGGTTGGATATATTATGGTTGGAGATACTAGGGTCGGAGGTGCTAGGGCCGGAGGTACTAGATCCGGAGGTACTAGAGCCGGAGATTCGAGGGCCGGAGTTTCGGATGCTGGAGGTACTAAGGTCGGAGGTACGATGGTCACCGCCGGAGGTTCTATTGTCACCTTCCCCCCGCCCTCCATCAGCTGGACGGTAAAGTTGGCGTCAATCATTTGGTCACCAATCCTCAACTCGGCCTTTTGAATGGTAACTTCAACATCATGTAACTCATTTGTACTTGGGAAATATAGTAGGATTTGTTCTCCAGTAAAATTACTAATTTCAAAATTTGTAAAATTTATAATTGTTATCGAAGAATTGATGTCAATTATTTCTACTTCTTTATTTATTAATTCTATGGTCAGTAATAATTTGTTTTCGTCTGATAACATTTCACAGTAAATGCTTATATATAAACTTGATATGATTATTAAAGTCCTTATTATTAATATCCATCGTTGACCCTCCATAACACTGGATTATGATAACCTCATTTTGAAAATAATCGCTCTTGTTACACACATGTCACTACATACACACTGCGAGCTCCTGCCGTCAGCATGCACGGCCGAGTACTGAGGCTGCTGTCAGATCGCATGATCCGCCGGAGTCGACCGAGCGTTCGCGCGCGCCATCTGCGCCCGGCACGCGCGGTCCAACTCAGAGGTAAAATGAAAAACAACTAAAAATTAGGATTATTCGTAAACCATGCCCCGTGAACCACCAATTTCCTAATAAACTTAAGGATGAATCTCAGTAGGTTGATATCTTGCAATCATTAGCGCCTGAATACAACCAGACTTGCAGGGGACTTAGAAATCACCATCAATAAGGTGGCATACAAATTTTGAAACGAATCTGTCTTATCAGTTTTGTGAAAACTGAGGTAGAATTAAGTTTAACATTGGCCTTATGGACGAAAACCGGAAATGGAGCTGTTGTAAGAAAACTGCAAGACTGAATTTGCTCACACCATAAGCGATTATATTTTAGAACATTATCGATTTTTTAAATTTTATTTCATTCAATTCGTTTGCAGGGAAATATTGTTTGACTCCAGCAGTAACTGAGATTAATCGTTAATTGGATAGTTAAGGTCAATCAAGCAAAGAAAACGTGTATCAAATCAGGATTTACCAAGAATATTAAATAAAAAGTTAAAGTCTTTTCTTACTATTTATTTCTGCGGAAAAACATTGCTGGGTGGCTTAACCAAAAGGATTACAAATTTTTCAGACTTTTCGGAGAAGTGTTTTACACTTCTTTTCTGCTTTAAAAGAGTTACGGGTCGCATCCCTCCCCCACTCCTTGGTAATGCTAGGTTTAAAACAATGAAAATGATTGAGAAGAAGTTTACTATATATCATGAACACCTAATCAATGCTGCAGTTACAACAAATAATATTATATCACAATAGTGTAGTTGTTTTCTTTTTCGGATTTTAATGATATAAGGCAGTGTTCATGTTTGGTTTGTTTGTATTTATATTTACATTATATTTTGAATTTTTTTGTTCTTCCTTTTTTTTTTTTTTTTTTATTATGTGAAGTTTTTGTAGTTTTTTAATTTAAAAGTGTATTTGGGCTGTATAATGTAATTATAATTATTATTCTGATTGCTATGATTATTTTTTGTTGTTATTTTTTGTGTCAGTCTTTGTTTTTTGTTGTTTTTTTTATCTTGACGTAATCCAAGTTTGTCATTGTACGACCAAAATGATAGATTAAAAATTTGAATAATATTGTCGTGCAGTCAATACCTGAAGGGTGTCCTGCTTGCCGGGAGGGAGCGTCCCTAAAATTAGCCTGATTAGAGTGAGAGGGAGTAAGAATTAAAAAAAAAACACAACAAAGGTTGGACTATAATGGTTTATTCAAAACAATCATCACACATCATGAATCTAGTAACATGTTCAAACGAGGAGAGAGGTATTTACCTGGGATAAGTTACTGGTGCCGACAGGCACAACCATCAGAGAAGGCTGTCATCTTCAATCTACCTCGAGCTGGGCCGAGGCGCCTCACAGCAGCAGCGTGCAATTGCAACGTAAGCAGTTACACACTGCAGCCGGACTACTCTAGCCGTGTAACAATAACCCAGCTCGCCACATGACATTAGAGGTAGCACATTAATGTGCGGGGTTAGAGCTACCTTAAGCTGGACCACCAGTTGTTGGCCAACCCAACTCAGGACGCTCTACTCTAGACGCGATAATATTCCCAGTCCACATCAGCAGGAAACTACGAACGTTACTGCGTCACGAAGTCTGTTATGAGAGACGTTGCTTGATTTTATTTTAATAAATTGTTTATTAAACAATAAACACAAGAAGGTATTACTATACTATAGTATATTTATAATAAAATATTAATTTAATTATGACTAAATACATACATACATACATACATACATACATACAAAAACATATTATGTAATTTATATCAATACTACAGAAATACAATGTATATATGTTGTATTTATAAATATTAGTATTATAGTTTTAATTACTAGTAGATACAATTAAACATGCAGATATATAATTATATATATATATATATATATATATATATATATATATATATATATTAGGAACTATCAGATTCAGGTTGTCCGACAAGCGTAGTGTAACAAGGGGAGTTTGCGCAGTGGACAGTTTAGGATATGTTTCACAGATCTGTCCGCAGATTTTACATTTCGATGGTGTTCCGTCAAAAACCACTAAAGGGGGATTTTCATGGGCGATTTCCAGCCTGCGACGCGAATAAAGCGCACTTGCTGTAACATCTTTTACTGGCCGTATTGGGCGATTAAAAGAAAAAGAGCATCGTAATTAATGCGATTACCGGCGAATTCGCCGCCGCATAGGATTTCGCAGCTTTTACGTCAAATCGCGCCGCATCGCCGTTGTCGCTCATGAAAATCCACCTTAACTCGTTTGATCGCGAGCCGAGATGGTCGCTTTTGCACTATGGTTTTCCAGATATACATTTTTTTTTATACCTGGAAACCCATAGTGCAAAAGCGACCATCTCGGCTCGCGATAAAACGAGTTAGTCGTTTTTGACGGAACACCATCGATTTACAGTTTTCGTCACTATGTATGTAACATATAGCACAATAATTAAATACATAGCTAAATAATAATACACATCTGTCAAGAAGAATCACATTACAATATATAACAACATTTAGAAAAAGACAATTAGTAATACTAAAAAAGAAAACGTTTTAATTCCAATTTGCTCTTTCCGTCTTATAATCAGACAATATATAGGTATACCATAATATAATGTGTTGTTTCTGCGTCATGAAAGTTCGCATTCATTCCATCACACTCGTTTCTTTCTAAGAAAATTCTAAGAGTATTAATAATAGTATGATATACGACTGATGGCCGTGATGACGGAAGAAGTGTATATGACATTAATGAAATATGAACTAGCCATGCACCTTATTTTTCTTTTCGCTCTAAAATAAGAAACGGAAGAAAATATAAGTAAATAAAGTGTTTTGCGATGAATTTATCTAAGCAAACATCAATATCAATTCGTTTTTATTTTAATTTATAAAGAAAAATTAGTCATATTTCTTTGTATATAATATTAAACTAGCTGTGTACTTTACGATACCATTTTTAAATATTTTCTTGCTGTACATATATTATATTTCTATTTGTAAATTATTTTTATTTTATATTAACTCAATTTTTCGCTGCCGGGAAGAAAAAGTTGTTTTGACATCAAGCTAGCTGAGACTCGATGACAATAATTGATCTGCGCCATTCTAGGACTTGAGGAAGCTTAATTCAGATTGAATAACAATAACAGTAAAGCAATGCAATTTAAGTTTATAAAATATATATTATATTTCGACAGTATTTTTTTTTTTTTGAAAAAAAAAAAAAATCGCATATTTAATAAAAAAATATACAATATAATTAAGCTTAAAATTATGTTAATATGGTTTATTTTTAATATCATGAAAATGATAATAATAATTGAAAATCATTTAACTTCATTGACTTCATTCTTGATAGATTTTTTTTAATGTTTTTATAATAATATATTCAGGGTGTTCCAAAAGTTCGTGCAAAATGTAAACGCAAATAAAACATATTAGATTTAACTCAATAAACACTTTCTATACATCAATTTGAAGCTCTGAATTTAAAATTTTCAAAACTTTGTTTAATTAAAAAATAAAGAAAAACATAATTAAAAAAATGACTTTCGAACAAGTTGAAAGAAGGAAATAATTGCGGTTTTCAGGTTTTTATGCAGTTTAATGACTGCAGGGCCTGAAGTTTGATAAATTGAATCACATGCTTGATGATTTTTTTACCCACATTACCAAATGGGTACTCCACATGATCACTGTTTGTAGCACTACACGCACGTAAACGCACCTCAAGCTCTCGCAAGTGCAGCTTCGCGGACGTAAAGGACTGAATTGCGGTGGCGATCCGCTGCATGAGCTCCATGCATAAGTTGAGCACGGGCGTATTGAATACGCTGATCTTCACGTAACCCCCCCCCCCCAAAAGTCGGGGAACCTAGGAGACCCTCATGGCGTGGGGCTGTCACGTTCCATGCACTGAATGGCTACTTGAGGGGCCCCTAGGTCCCTTGAACTAACTCCACCCTAATTCTTCATTTGGGGTTACGTAAAAGTCAGCGTGTTCAAGACGCCTGAGCACAACGTATTGGAGCGGATCACCACCGCAATCCAGCCCTTTACGTCCGCGATGCTGCACTTGCGAGAGGTTGAGGTGCGTTTCATTGTGTGTAGTGTTACAAACAGTGATCATGTGGAGTACCTTTTTAGAAATGTGGGTAAAAAAAAATCATAAAGCAATTAAGATATTTAATTTATCAAAATTCAGGGCCTGCAGTTGTGAAAATGCAAGAAAAAGTGATTGAATACCGCAATTTTTACCTTGTTTCAACTTGTTCCAAAGTCGTTTTTTTTTAATAATTTTTTAAATAAAGTTTTAAAAATGCTAAATTCAGAGCGTCAAATTGATGCATCGAAAGTGTTTATTGGAATAAATGTTATAGGTTTTATTTGCACTTACATTTTGCATTTGCACGAACTTCTGGAACACCTTCCATGGAATATCATATGTTGTTATAACATTATTATTTTATTTTCCTCATAAAAATCACTAAAGTTTGTCCTTTTTCTGTTGTAGACATTTTGACCTTCAAAATGTGTATTTTGTTTTTGTTTAGGTTAAATTTTGTATGCAAAATTGTAATTCGAACCTCAAGATTGATGTTCATAGTGGTTTTGTATATTATGTAAATTGGCTTCAAGTTTCATTCCTTTTTTGTTTATACAACAATCTGTTATTATATTCTTTTCTTAATGCAAAAAGCATATATTTCAGTTTAAAATTTTAAACTGTTTTGTTTTAATTAAATTAAATTCAATAGTTTAATGTATTATTATTGTAACATTGATTATATTTTAATTAATTTGTTTTGCTTAATTTTCTTTGTGTATAAATTAGTGCTGTTGAAAATTTTCAGTTTTCGGATATTTTATTATCCGGATATCCGGATTTTGGAGAAATGGATATCCAGATAGTCGGAACTTCGGATATCCGATTATCCGTTCGAAATTTCGGATATCCGAAATCCAATCGGATATCCGAACTCCGATTGGATTTCAAATATCTGAAATTTCGTTCGGATATCCGAAAATCCAGTAATCCCATCGGAATTTCAAATATTCTACAATCCGAAACCTACATTCGAATTTCGGTCGAATTTCTGAATTTCAGCTTTTGCTTTCGGATAATTTGGATATGAAATTAAGCATGACTGTAATTAGTATAATACTGTAATTCAAATGTTTACTTTTAAATTGTTATGTGTATTCGCAATTGCATTACATTTACAAATTATCCAAAAAAAATTTATTGTTAAATTAATTTGAATATTTTTAATATATATTGAATAATGTATATTGTATTGTAAAATGTAGAGGTAATAAGTTAATAACTCTAATAATTAAGCAATATAAATAATTATAAATAGTACAAGTACTACAAATAGTATAATACAAAATACAAATGTACAAATCACAAAATACAACCTTATAAATAGAGTTCGCAAAAATAGTCTCTATTTTTAACAAAATAGTCGCCTAAATAGTCGCTTATTTTTCTCAAAATAGTCTCTCAAATAGTCGGCCCAAAAATAATGAAATTGGGTATTTAACGATAAATTAACGGGGGCCATATGGGTCTAGGAGTCCATGAAATTGCAATGAGAAGTTTCTGGGGACGTAAATCAAGTATTGTTGCTATAAATTAAGCAAAAAAGCAAAAAAACGTGACACGAAATCAATATCTCACCAGTCGTCTCGTTTGTCTTCCGGGGGAGGGGGGGGGGGGGAATGGGGCAGGGTAAGAAGAAAATAAGTGAATAATATACTTTTTTTTTTTTAGAATTTAGTCTTTTAAAGGGCACCACAGACTACTGAAAATAGTCGTTAAATAAATAGGAAAATAGTCGCAAATAGTCTCTTTTTTTATTAGCTCTATTGATTCAGTTACATGAGATCTGTGAACATCTGCAATAAAAACATCAAGAGTCTCAAAATGAAAAATAGTCGAAATTAAGACTATTTTTGTGAACTCTACTTATAAAGAATACTATACATTCACATCCTGCCGATGCTACTGATTGCAAGGCTGAAAATACATTCTGAGTCATTCTGACTTCTGAAAAAATATTCTGAATATTATTCTGATTGGTATACACTTCTGATTCGTAATCGGATGGTCGTGAGTTCGATCCCAGCCATGCACCGCCAAACTTTTCACAAGTAGCGGTTGCTAAAGAACACCCACTCGTGCATCCGGAAGGTCATTGATGGCATCCTCCATCAATTGCTGACCATCCTGACTGAGGTTTCCATGGTTTCCTCAGTTACAACCAGGCGAATGCTGGGATGGATTGCTTAGGCCATGGCCGCCCCGGTTTGGAAGGGACCCACAAAAGTAGGGTCTAAAAAGAGCCGGAAGGTTAAATTCAGTCACTTAATTGTGGCCAGTACCCTGTACTAGGATTCAGTTAATAGAAAGCAAAAAAAAGTTTAGTATCTCATGATATCATAACATTGAATTTTTAACTTGAAGAAAAATTAAATATTGTAAAATTTTGCACCAGCTAATGAGATTATTCATATATTAATCTCTGCTGGACAATATTTGTAAAAATAATGAAAAGAAAAAAAAAAAAAACTAAATTATACAAAAAAAAAAAATTGGGCGGACATAAAGGAGCTTTTTCATGTCGAGCGGGGGGCGAGATGAGAAAGGCGTTATTTCTTTAATATCGTATGGCAGCCATGTTGGCGATAAAATGGCTCTCCGCCACGTGAGAAGTGATTTTCTCTCGCCAAGATGGCTGCCATATGATATTAAAGCAAGTGCGCTTTTCTCGCCCCGTTCCATGGAAACGCACCTAGGACGGAGCAATTATTAATGACAGTGCTAACTACACATAACATACGCTGACTTAGGAGTTCTTACATCATGTCTATCATATGTTCATGGAAATCTGAGGGCCACTTTTTACACTTAATTAATTGCCTGCATGTAATAAAATATTTTAAAAAAAATATATATATATATAATATAATATAATATATATAATTGTTTTCAAGGGAATTTTAAGAACCAATTTGTATTAAATCTGAACTGCAATTGTTTTGTTATTTAACACTGTTTTCCAACTTCTCCAAGTATTGAATTTGATTTTTTTTATTGAAACTTCTAATTCGCATAATTTGTTAGTACAAACCAGTGACATTATAGAGTACAAACATTATTTTATACACATCATATACTTCATTACAATTCTCCATCTACAGTATATGCTTTATGATTTTATTTGTTACTTTTTCTACAGCAAATTTTATTCAGGGAATTTTCTTATAACGCGTTCTAATTCAATTTTACGCAAAACTCCCACTTTTAGGCAACAGGAAATTTAAGTAAAAAAAAAAAAAAAAAATCACGACAAAGTTTTAGTATGTTGTGTGAAACTGACTTTCACAGATAAATGCCAACAGAGTAACAGAATTATACTGCCAGCAGTAAATAATAATAAAATAAAAAATGGAATGTTGCCAAAAATATTACATAGAGAATTAATATTAAACTCATTATATTCTAATTATAATTACAACAATTAATGTAATATTATATATATATTTCAAAATTATGTTCCGAATTGTTGCATTATTAATTAATAATAATGATATACTATTGCAGAAAAAAAAGTCCATGCAGGATTTAACCCGTTTTCAGATTGTAGTCGATACGATATTTATATGACATGTATATATATATATATATATATATATATATATATATATATATATATATATATATATAATATATATTATATATATATATATATATATATATATATATATATATATATATATATATATATATATATATATATATATATATATATATATATATATATATATATGCATTTTTTAACGAGCGATACGAAAACCATAAATAAGATGACTCAAGGCCAAAGTCAAACTCGTGTAACGACGATTTTTTCTTCTACTTTTTTTTTATATAAAAATAATACGTAATTATAGCAATACTTCTTGATCAACTTGATTAAAATTTCAATTCTGAAGTAAATATTGATATTACACTCACAATTTTAATTAACTGAAACTAAAACAAATCTTACAATAAATTTTTACTCATCATCATTTTTTTTCCAGTGTCAATAAGAGCCACTTTCTCGTCTCTCAACATTGAAAGTAACCTTTGTTGAACATATCGGGAGTTTGATCTGCTGCACTCTTAAGGTATAACCTGAGAATTTGTCTGTCAAGGTCAAGAGGCGTGGCTATAGTGGCAACACTGTTTGCATTGCAATGCGAATAAATTTTAGGAGGGGGTGGTGACATCAGTCCTTGAGAACGTTGCCACATTTCTCATCACATATAGGAAACGATCATCGCCACGGTTCAAAATATATGAAATCAATTCAGAAAAATAGTCTAAAAAATTAGGTTTTAGTAAAAAAAAAAGTAAAAGAATCTGTTGTATAGTTTTTTTGCAATGCTAATTAACAAATTTAACATTAGAAGGATACAAAATTCTCATTTAAATAAATTAATTATAATTAAACCCGCGGTTAAAAAATTCCGAAAAAATTCAGAGCTAATTTGACGATTGTTGTGAGTCCACCAAATTAATTTGAAGAAAATCTGTTGTAGCGAACTTTTCGTCCAAATTTCTCAGGTTAAGCCTTAATGTGTGTATAATTTAATACATTACATAGGTGCTAGGTGCACAATTCATATTAGTGGACCTACTTCCACTAATATGAAAAAATTCCAGAGTTTAGAAAAAAAGGCCTTAAAATTTGTTTATAAAAATAATATTCCTGACTGCAGAACAACAAATATAGTCTCTATTAAGGACTATTTTGAGGTTATGGACCTTAAATTCTTTCATAAGTGTCAAACTGGCCAAATTGATTTAAACTTCGCTAATTCTGTAGTCAATGGACGTCCCATTAGAGGGCAAGACGGAGCAGTTCGGCTCATTCCACCAAAGGCTCGAATTGATCGTTACAAAAATGGCTTTGTAATAAGATCCGTGGATGAGTGGAATCGGCTTCCGGGTCCTATCAAGAAATGTTCTGAAACACAGTTTCCTAGTGTTTTGAAGAAACACTATATTTGTAAAAATAGTTTATGATTACACATTTATTTTGACACAAGCTTACAGCACTGATTGTTTTTTTCAGTAGTTATATAAAGGATTGTAACCACTTTTTAGTGAAATAGTGCCATCGGTGCTTTGTTGCAATCCGCACCCTAATTTTTGTAATATATTTTGTATTTGTACTTTGGGTGAAATAAATAAATAAATAAAAATAAATAAACAATTAGTAAAATTTTATTATGTCAATATTATCTATATACCCGACTTGAAATAAATTTCATCTTTTATTTGCTATTAAGCTCATTCCTTGTCTAATTCTCTCCTATTTTGCACCATTTTAGAGGAAAAAAAAAGGAGAAAATATAAGATTATATATGTATATTTTTCCTTTTTTTGATCATGTTCAGTTTAATTCTTTATTGTTCGTTTTCAAAACATACAGACACAATCAATATTAAGGCACTTTGCATGAAATGGTAAGACACGTCCAAACATACAATATTGTTAAAAATTTTAAATGTAACACACTACATTTACATGACGGTGTTTAATACGTATCCGTTGACGCGACGGCTCATAAGAATAACATTTTCCGTCATCAACGAATACGTATTAAACACCGTCATGTAAAAACGTATTATAGTATTTGTAAAAATAATTATCTAACAATAATACTTTTACGACTTTTTAAAATCAACATACAGTGGTATAAGTTTGAAAATATACAGTGGAAGTTTATTGTATAATCTAATTGACATGAAATAAGGTCCCTTGTTTATATATTTGTAATGTAAACAGTGTAGATTATAATCAGATTTCCCTGCACCAAAGTTTCCTTGCACTGAATCTTCCTTTCCTTTGTTAAGAATCTTCCTTTTCTTTTTTTTTCCCGCTTTACACCGAAAGTTTCGTACACCAAACGCTTACACCGAACATTCCATATACCATTATAATGGAACTCTTAATTTGCTCAGTACAAAATAATCAGACATAATATATTATATATGTTTCTTAACAAATGAGACATTTTCATAAATAAATTGACAGGGTAATGGTAAAATTCCTTCCCAAACACACATAGGAGATGAAAGAGTATATTTTTTTCATTTTTAAAACATAGTGCCTTTTTTTGTAATTGGAATATAACCTCCGAACCCACCGAGTCTCCGCAATTTTCTCCAATTGACAATTTGCGGGAGTGGCTGTTACCCCAAAAAAAAATACAACATCAAATCAAAATGGTTTAAACACTATCTATAATATAAACTGTGTTTCCTCAACTTATAAAATTTTAAACAATATAGAATTCTTAACCACAATAGAAACTAACATATAAAAGTTTAATTTATAAAAGTAAAAGTTTGACTTCAAAGAGCCTAACCTCTAAACAGCAAAGAGGGGGAGTGACAAGGTGGCGCGGTCGACTCACCCACGTGCACAATGAGGGTTGAAATTAAAGCGTGCAGTGGGGGAGTGCAAGAATGCAACGCCATATGCTCATGGATGAGAAGGTACAATAACAGACTTTCAACTTGATTTCTATTACTAAAATTCAATTTTTTATTAATTTCTTTTTTTAGCCATCTATAATCAATAATATTATAAACTTTGAAACGTTAATTAGTGCTTTTTTGTCACCTTTATTTCACAATATTTGAATATTAATATGAAATTTTAAATGCAAAAGAAGTCGCCGCGGGGCTTCAAAACCCGGTTCTCTCGTAAACGCACGAGAGAACCGGGGTTCGAAACCCGGCGGCGACTTCTTTTGCATTTAAAATTTCATATTGGTATTCAAATAATGTGTAATAAAGGTGACGAAAAAGCACTAATTAACGTTTTAAAGTTTCTAATAGCATCATCGAAGCTGGTGAATAAATAATTACAAATTAAGTTTAATAATATTATAGTGTAGACAACAATTAGCAATAAATTTAGTATCAAGCTACCAATATTACAACTCTCTGCTACCTGCTACACAAAAATGAACGAAAACGTAGTATTTAAATCTTAGATAATCAAAAGGGTATCAACGGGAGTCGCAATACTCTATCAAATGATATATGGTATTTTAATATTTTGTAACAAATATGACAGACCTATCATAATTTAATTATTATATTTATTCAAAACACAGACTACAGTTTATGTAATCCGATTATAAAGAATACAATAGTTCATACAAATTCTTAGTTAAAATACACACGTACAAATGAAATATTTTTATATAACTAAAATCTTTGTAACATATTTATATAATATAATACATGATATTAATAGTACATTTACTGTCGTCGCCAAAAGTCGGGACACCTGGACTTTGCAATTTTACTGTGCACTACAGAAAAATCGCAAAAATTAGAAAAAAATATTGCATTAAACCGGCAAGCCTCCTCTATTACTTAAAAAATATAACGGGCCGATTAATTGCAAAGCTAATTTGTTATAATTAAGGAAGTGACGCAACCTACCCAAAAAAATGACTTTTTCACGAGATGCCCATCTTTGCGCTCTTGTATAAAATAGAGTTATGCAGGTAGCGCTTTCATTTATTTTTTTCCTAATAGCCAAATACTTCAAGATGTGAAATCAATTTTTAATTTAAAAAAATTAATTATTCCCTAATTACAATTAAACCAAACGCAAAATTAAACTCTACTTTTGCAATTTTGAAGCTACACGCTCGAAAAAAATATCATTATACACAGAAAAAAAATCAAAAATTTTTGGTGGTTGCCGATTTTTTATAATTTGTATATTAATCAATGTTTACATTTTAATTAAGAGCAGCGTTGCCAGGTTTCAGCTGCTGAATACGGAAATATAATGCCCGGCCGTGACAGTAGCTTTGCTGTGTACAAAAAGCTTTTTATATGAGGGTCTCTTTGCCCGAGGCTGATCACTATTGTTTCAGCTAAGCCAGTTATATATCATTAAGATGGAGAAACACGCAACTAAAGTTGACATGATTGTGTTTAAAATGAATTCAGCATCTATTTGAGTGTTTTAATCATATTTCTAGCTTAATTATTAGTGATTATAATGAACTTTTAATTACTTACAAAAATCTCTTAATAAGCTCAAAAATGCAGCTAGAATTTTGATTAAAAAAGATATATTATTCATATTTAATTTTAAATTCAACCACTTCATCATCATGCACATTAAAGAGAGTTTCAATAAACAATCGAGATCATTGAACCATGATGCAATTTCAATTCTACCTGGAATGTTAAAATAACAACCCTTCCTTCCTGCTGCTTGCTGCAAGACACAATACAGTAGAACACCGCCTTTGAAGAGTGAACGACCCTCATTGTTATTATCTTTTATGGCCTGTCAATCAACTTTGCTATTTTTCTACTGAATAAGGCCACTCCAAGCAAAAGTTACGATATGGCAACCCAGCAGATTCCTGAAAGATGGTAATTTCATCATTAATTTATGTAAAAAAAAAAATTAAAAATTTATAAAAAATCGACGACCACCAAAAATTTTTGATTTTTTTTCTGTGTATAATGATATTTTTTTCGAGCGTGTAGCTTCAAAATTGCAAAACTAGAGTTTAATTTTGCGTTTGGTTTAATTGTAATTAGGGAATAATTAATTTTTTTAAATTAAAAATTGATTTCACATCTTGAAGTATTTGGCTATTAGGAAAAAAATAAATGAAAACGCTACCTGCATAACTCTATTTTATACAAGAGCGCAAAGACGGGCATCTCGTGAAAAAGTCATTTTTTTGGGTAGGTTGCGTCACTTCCTTAATTATAACAAATTAGCTTTGCAATTAATCGGCCCGTTATATTTTTTAAGTCATAGAGGAGGCTTTCCGGATTAATGCAATATTTTTTTCTAAATTTTGCGATTTTTCTGTAGAGCACAGTAAAATTGCAAAGTCCAGGTGTCCCGACTTTTGGCGACGACAGTAGACCAGGCGCGGATCCAGGGGATGGGCTTGGGGGGTTGCAGCCCCCCTCTCCCGAAATTTTGGATTAAACATGAGCAATATAGGCATTTCCCCCACTCCAATATTTTTTTTAACATTTGCCTTATGGAGTCAGCCCCTCCCGAAATTTTTCTCTGGATCCGCGCCTGATTTAAACTGAGTTCAGCCAGATTTCAGGACAATCTAATTTTCCATCGATTAACTTCTTAAAAAAAATATATCACTCATATCGCGTCTGTATTTAAGTGTTGTTATTGCATATTTTTTGCACAATTCAGGGTAATTTTGGTTTATTATAGTTGATCTTGTCGTTTTGACACTTTATACTTTTAATAAATTTTCTTTGATTTTTTTTCCAATGTATCTTGTTTTGTTTTAAATCAAGATTTTTAATTCTGCCAACGGCCGGTACACATAACATTTCAGCTTAAAATATTTTGTATGGAAAATTTCATAACACTCACAGCATTTTAACTTAAGTTGATTTTTACGACCAACTCTGTCACAAAGTAAACAAACAGCATCTGTAACGCACGGAGGAGAAGGGGGAGTGTCACTGTCACCTGACTGTGGCCCTGTAGTGAGTAGTGAGCATAGCAGCTGTAGCTCTAACGTCCGGCGGCAAAGGAGGCCCTGGGTTCAATTTACATTCTCCACAGGCCGCTAGGAACAGCAGCGACAACTCACACAAAAGCGCAGGGCGGGTGAGCAAGCAAGTAGCTCTCCTGGAGTGTAGGCCACCATAAACACTACTGACCATGCGTATCCAACTGTTACTGGTGACATTGATGGCGTTCATGCAAGCAACACTAGAAAAAATTGCACAATTACTGCTCACCAAGCATTGTTCACGAGGGATACTATAACCATGCACATGCACCAGATATTCATGCTTCAAGGCAACATGTTTGCACGACTTCACACAAGTAGAAAACGACAAAAATAAGAGCAAAATAACGAGCAATTTTGACGCGTGACGAGACGCTATGACTGCTCACCGCCAAGCGATTACATGCGATTATAGTTTTATCTCATGTGTGAGTGAGTAAATTTAAAAAAAAAAAAAAAAATAGAAAAATATGATTAAGCTATTTAAGCTATTATTAAAAAGTGATATACATACTTGTTAAATTTTACCTCAGAGACTTTGACCTGTAATGGACAATTTTCATGAAATTTTTTTCCTGCATATTTGCATAGAGGACCTAGAGTTATGTGTTGCTAAGTTTTTCCAGATTTTTTTGAACCCTCTAACACCCTTAAAATCGAGAGAAAGGACGCTGTGACGTCATTCATCGCTTTTTCACATTCTTGCGTGTTAAATATTTGCATGACTATGACGTTACAGCGACTTGCAGCTTGATTCTAAGGGTGTTAGAGGGTTAAAAAAAACATAAAAAATAATATTGAAAAAAAAAAAAAAAAAAATCATGAAAGTTGTCCAATTGTGTGGTAATTTTTATCATGTACGTTCAAATAATTATTATGTATTATATAAGTTAAAATTAATTTTAAATTACAAAAATTATTTTAATAATTTTTACAAATTGAAGAAATTCATGTAATATTAATGTTATACTAATTACTTATCTGCATGGTAGGAAAAGAGAATCAGTAATACATATTGCTCAGAGTCTAAGAAAAACGTAAAAAAAAACTAACGATAGCTTAAAATGTAGAGATAATACGGACCAGCTAGCCCAATGATAAAGAAATCACATTCATAAAAATTATGAAAAAAAATTTAGAATGTTCTCCTCTACATCCCCTATCAGTAGCTAAAATATCAGGTATACAAAAACGAGCTAGTTTTTGAGATTTTAATTTTACATGAATACATCTCATCCCCAATTTGCATGACATTTTGATATTGCAGAAATGGATAGAGGGTACCAAATTATGCTACTTTGATTTTTTTCAGATTTTTTTGAGAGCGGAAACTATTTTTAAAAAATTATTGAAAATCAGTTTTATGACGTCACGGGCGTTTAGCGCCTATCCTTTTTATTAAGGACAGACTCCTCGTGACGTTACAAACTACACGTCTAAACTAATCTTATTACGTCTTCATTCCTTAAAAGCACACACATGTATCTTATTTCCTCCCCGCTAAAAATGAGGAAGAAATGGAAACAATATTTCCAGCATTTTATGCTCAAATAGAGATAAGAAAAACATGGTATTTTGACCTCTTTTTTTCCTAAAAATTGGAGCAATTTATAATTATATTTATACAAAGGGTGAAAATAAAAGAAAAGAGATTTAAATAGCGAATAAAAGATAAAATTTATTTCAACTCGGGTATCATTATATTTTGTGACAACAACTTAATTATCATAGCTTTAAAGTATGATTTAAATATATCAAAATAACACGTTGCAACGTACATATTTGTAGTTTTGGGCTTTTCCTCCCCCATGCCGAGACGTGTTATTTCCACGATGCTAACTGCGGAGACAACGGCTTCTTGGAGCGGCATCTCTATACCCAAAAATTGAATAGTTTCCGCCATCCTGGAATCAAAAATTTAAGTTAACACTGAATCCAAAAATTTACGTTTAATTTTAATATAAATAGGAGTGAAAAAAATTGGAAAATGGCTTACCTCTCTCAATGTCCTCCTTGGAACGGGTGACCAAACGATCCCTGGGTGGCGTAATCCTCTGGCGGCGGCAGATGGGTTCTCTCGTCTTGGTCCTGGTTTGATCCTGGACGGGGCCTCTCGTTGTGGGCTGTCTTCTGCGTTGCGTGTATTGCGCGTGAAGCAACACACGTTTAGTATAGTCCGTTAATCACACACTACACTGCACTTTTAATCTTTAGGATAACCACTTAGGCGTGTGGCTCGTTACTTTTCTGACACCAACTTGTAAGGTTACTTTCCTTACAATAATTACTTATTTGGTGTGGTGTAATGTAATTAACTGTAGACGACACTTGTATGTGTTTTAAGAATTTATTGTATCATTAATAAATGATAGATGGATGGAAGAATGGACGGACGGACGGACAAACAAATAAACAAGCAAGCAAACAAACAAACAAAAAAACAAACAAACAAACAAACAAACAAACAATCATACAAACAAACAAACAAACAAACAAACAAGCAAACAAACAAACAAACAAACAAACAAACAAACAAACAAACAAACAAACAAACAAACAAACAAACAAACAAAAAATAAATAAATTGCCGACCATTCTGACTGAGGTTTCCATGGTTTCCTCAGTTACAACCAGGCGAATGCTGGGATGGATTGCTTAGGCCATGGCCGCCCCGGTTTGGAAGGGACCCACAAAAGTAGGGTTTACGAAAAGCCGGGAGGTTAAATTCAATTCAGTCACTTAAATGTGGCCAGTACCCTGTACTAGGGTTCAGTTAAAAAGCTAAAAAAAAAATATCCCTCTTTACAGAAAATTCAATATAATCACTTTGTAAATTTGACCTTTTATATTTCTTATAAATTATTGAATTATATTGTAAAATCTGAGTAACTTAATTTTGGAATAAATTAAAACAACAGTTAAAATATGTTAAATAAAAACAGTGATGTTAAGTATTTTAAATTTTTAATTTATTTTAACTTGGGATATTTCCCAAGTTAAAATAAATTTCATCTTTTATTCACTATTAAGCCCTCTCTTCGTCTAATTCCCTCCTATTATGCACCATTTTAGAGGAAAATAATAAAGAGAGAAAAATACGAGATTAATACGTTTTAATTCCTTTTATTGGGTGTGAAATGTTAGAAACATCTTCACTTTGAGTGAGGAGAAAATAAGATTCATTTTGTTGTTTTTGAGGTAAAAATACGTTGTAAGTAGGGGCCGGATCTCCATTTCTCCCAGTTTAACAAATATGCATGCTACATTGATTCTGATTTCAAATGTTCACGAATCATGAAGTTTCATTGCCAAAAACGAAAAAAGTGTTTGGACTGAAAAAAAAATTAATTTTACAAAGTGAGAACTGTTTCAGTTTTTCTAGTTTTTTGAAACTTTTTCCTGTCTCATAAAAGCACGTTTTCCATATTAAAAATATGAAATTAAATATTTTTCATTATTATTTTTCCTCACTCCACCGTTATGCAGTATTTATGGTTTTCAAGGAAATTTTCTTCACTGCAAGCAATAGTACTTTATCGATTTTTTTTATCGAAACAATTATATTTTTGATCTTCTTGGTTAAGAGACCAGTAAGGCAAAATGTTATATATAAACTGTATTTTGCTGGAAACTGGAAGTGAACTGTTTTCGACTGTTTTTGAGAAATTTGTGGACTGTTTTTGGGAAAAAACTGGACTGGGTCCAGTGCTGGAAATCACATTTAAAAAAGTGGAAATCTGGCCCTTAGTTATAACATTAGGTTTAGACGTGCAAAGGATGAGTTGAAGACGTAATTTTTCATCTAAGGGATGTACTGCGCACTAGAACTTTTTCTAAACACTACTGTAACATTTATGTCAATAAAAAAATACATTACATTGGTTTCTTAAAACGAGACGGTGCATATTTTACACAACAGGCCCTGACATAGTTTAAGAAATCTCTTGATGAATTGAGGCCCCCGCGGAGTGCGTAATGGAGCTCCCGTGTAAAATCGCAAATGTCAAAATTTTGAATGAAAAAATTGTAAGGCGTATGAAATGAACAGTGTAATTTATTTAATATGTTAATGCTTTATTGAACAATAAAGCTTAGTGAATATGTACATGTATATTTAAAATGTTTTAGGCCTAGATTAAGTGTGTTTTTGTAAAATTGACATATATATGTTGTTGTTTTTTTTGTTGGAGATTTACTATATCATGTATCCATATAATATGGCATTTCTGTATTGGATCCAATAAACAAATCAAATCAAATGCAAAGAAAGAGGGAGATATTTAATTTTTTTCCCATTTAATTGAATACTGGTATGACTAAATTTAAAATTTCCAGGGTTTTCGTGAACCTTATCTAGCACATTGCTAAGGGTTTTGTGGGTCACCTGGTTGTGACTGAGAAAACCATGGAAACCTCCGTCAAGATGGTCGGTAATCACGTGGCCTCTGATCTTAATCCTTCTACTACATGAAAAGTTAAAAGAAAAATCACAACATTTTATGATAGTATATAATTTTGGGAGTTATATTTGAAAATTAATTTAAAAACTTTCCTAATTTAAAAATCCCTCCATATTCCATATAAAACATGTTGAATCGCTGTCAATAAAAGTTATATAACAAGAACTAAAAAACAAAATAATATGTAAATATCCCGTGAAAAATATTGCTGAAGCGAGGTTGTGAAAGGTACAAAAAAGATTCATACGCGTCATGTGAATATTATAATGAGATATTTTATTTTTTGTTACAAACAACTTGTTGTGTAAGACAACATGTTTCACGTGAGTGAGTCCAGTGGAGAAAGTAGTTTCAATCTCTTACCAGTGCGCCTCAGATAGAGACCTGAAGTGCTTAAACCCCCGCCGGAGGTGCTATTTTTTTGGAAAAAGGGGCGTGGCTTTTTTTTCTTATATTGAAAAGTGGTTTTAAAATTTATTTATAATATTTGAATGCATCTTCATTTTAAGTAAAATTAAATAATTATCCAAATTTTGTAAAAAAAAAATACAATGAGTGATTCTCACATTAAATTCATAAAAAAAATATATATATTTCAAAATAATATAGCTATTCAAAATTTTAATACGAAAGAAAGTCCATAATGATTTAAATCAAAATCGAAGGCACTTCGATCTTCATTGATCATATAACAGCAGTATTAATAAATAATAAAAATACTTTTTAACTGTTTCGATTTGGAATGCTTTAATATAATTTAATAGATCAAATACGTCAAATATTACAATCTCAAATATTTAAAATTTAAATTAATGTTTTGAATATGCCTCAAAAAAGTTATTTAAACAAAAGTTTAAAAAAAAAGCGAGAGATTTCTTTTTATAATTATAAATTGTAATGTTTATTTTTGTTTCGGCAATTCATTTTTATTTACTTTAGATCTTGTGGCACTTATTGTTCCCCTTTATCATCGATAGGAATAAAAATCTAGCCATATGGTCCAAACTACCTACTGGCGCGCACCGGCTTACTTCCACCACTTCACGTCAAACATAATATATACTTCAATAAACAAAATATATAATTCATACACATACATGTATATATTGATAAATGTAAATAGAAGTGTGTTACATAAAATAAACTGCTTTGTTGTTTTTATGATACAAAGTCTTTAGAAAAAAAAAATATTAAACATTAAGTTTTAAATTGAAGGTATATAAAATTTAAATATATATAATTATTTATTATCAGAGACTGGATTTTCTTATTATTTAAATGATTTTGTCACTGATCTTAGGAGGTGGTGAATCAGTCTGAATATTATAGTAAATCTGCTTCCTTACATTATAACATAAATATTCAGCAAAAAAAATGAAGCAAAGGTCGGTCTAGTTTTTTATATATATAATTATGTAAGATACAAATAGTGAGAATATTATTGGAAATCTGGCGGCCATTAGTCAAATCAGCATCTTTTTCAAAAAAAAAAAAAAATTGATATCCCAAAAACTGGACTGAAAAATTAATTTTTTTACTCTAGAAAGTGAACGGTAATTTATTTTCTCTATGTTCTCATCTGAATTTTATATTTTTTACTAGGGCGGGGGGGGGGCCTTCACGAAAAGGCCCCAAATCAGTGTGCAGTGATCATTTGCAATGCCAGTCTTAATTTTTCAAAAAAAGTTTCAACGGGTTCGAAGAAATTGCAGGGGTTTTAATAGGGGGCTTGGATTTGATAATAATCATGTTGTGAAAAATATTTGCATCAAATAATGTACAGAAATGAAAAATAAATAAAATTAGTAATAAAAAATAATAAATAAAGCGAAGATACAGAACCTCTGAGTCGAGTAGGTCCACTTTCTTTTGTCACCATTTATTACAAAGTCGTCAGCAACAGCAAAGCGAATCGTAGAAGGTGGGGCTCCTTAATCGGATGAAACCGGGAAAGCGGGATTCGGAAGGGGGACTTTTTAATCGGATGAAACCGGGAAACCGAAAAGCGGAAGAGGGCTTATCAGATGGAACCTGGTAGCGGACAGAGATTTAAAATAAATTCAGTAACCATTCACATTTTACCTTACAAGTCTTGGTATCTGAGTCAACCTCGCTAGTCGGCGGTCAGAGAACGAATGACGTACTGTTGAGAATGTCAATGACATTCTCAGAAATTTTGAAATCACGTCCTCTCGCCGTTCCCAACAAAGCTTGTTTACCCGTTGCCATGGCAACGACGATCCACAAGCTGTGACGTCATGCGCATTACGGGGCCGCTCGATTATTGGCGGCAATCCGTTCAAACCGCGGTGCACGTGCTATATAATATGCATGAAACGTGTTTTCCACCCAATAATGATCACCAGCAGATTTAAATAATGCCGCCCGCTTTTTTTTTTTTTAATTTTCCACCTTCTCCGTTCATTTCCAGTTCTCGAAAGTACTAAATTCGAGTTTATGGCATAATTTTACATGATACTGGACTGTAGAATGAAGATTGATATGGCTCGCAACGCGTAAGAATAAAAAACATGCGTTCGTCACGGGTCCGCCATTCATACGCAGCTCGGCTCCTTCGGAGACCTCGCCTAACCATACAATGGAATAAGATAGTGTTGGCCTTTCGAAATACAGCTCGGCTCGTTCCTCGCCTCGCTTAAAATTCTTGGATGGATGCGTGCGGGCAATGAATAACATTGCAAACTCATACGCAGCTCGGCTCGTTCCTCGCCTCGCTTAACATTGAATATCAATTAAAGTGTTGTTCTTATCGTTGAATAATGGTCATTTTCAAACTCCAGGGATGTTTTTACGTATAGAAAGTCAATTTATTATTTTAATTACCCATAAATAACACCTGTACATTGAAATATTTGAAATCATGCATGAATTCCCAGCATAATATAGTCCATATACGAAAAATAGGTATTTCGCCCGCCGCCATCTTGTTTTTCAAAATAGGCGAAATCCGAGGCCAGATTCGTGATCAGCGTGGTCGATATAGTCAGAAACCATCGAAAACTCAATTTCGATTTTTCCCCCTATCTTCCCCATGTATAAGCGGTGAGAGAAGGGGTACCCCTTCTGAAATTTTTGTCAAAAACATAAAAATCCAAAAATCTCGAGAACTATAGGTTGCAGCTTAAATCTGAAGACTGCATCTTGTCCGGCTCAAAAAACTGGTCTAGAAAATTTGGACAAAAAATTTTTCGGGACAAACACTTTCCCGAAATCGCGATTTTGGACATCGAAAAATTCGTATCTTGGATCGGGCCGCGTGGACCCCCTATGTGCCGGAAAATTCCCAAAATTGGTTTTTGGGCATTGTTTTGGGTCCCCTACAACCTCCCATCGAGAGTTTGCTCGAAAAAAAATTTCTTCCCCGAGTTTGGCGCAACCCGTAAAAAACGGGTATTTTGGCCGGCAGATCCGCCCGCAATGCTAATCAAATGGCCCCATGTTATTCTTATGGGGATTTGAGACCCAACTTTCGTTTTCGAAAAAACGCACTTTCGGTGGTCGCAGGGGGTCAAGTTGGGTATCAAATTGAAGGGCACATGGTGTAGAGTCCATAAAGTGTCATTACAAAGTTGTGGGACGTTGCGCTCGGCCGCCATTTTGGATCCAAAACGCGTACATTTGAGGAGGGGCCCTGCGGGCCCCGTGGGACCCACATTCTTGAAACACATATTTTTAGACGTGGGACGCTTAGTTTTAACAGGATTCGACGAAAAAACACCATGTCAATGACGTAAAAAAAAAGTTATTCGGGAAAAGGATGCGTTTCCTATGTTATCCTTATGGGAGGAGGTTTATCAATTAAAACTTGTTCTCATCGTTAAATAATGGTCATTTTTGAACTCCAGGGATGTTTTTACCTATAGAAAGTCAATTTATTATTTTAATTACCCATAAATAACACCTGTACATTGAAAAAATGCATGAAATTGAGCATAATATAGTGCATATACGAAAAATAGGTATTTCGCCCGCCGCCATCTTGTTTTTCGAGATATGCAAAATCCGAGCCCAGATTCGTGATCAGCGTGCTTGATATAGTCAGAAACCGTCGAAAACTCAATTTCGATTTTTCCCCCTATCTTCCCCATGTATAAGCGTTGAGAGAAGGGGTACCCCTTCTGAAATTTTTGTCAAAAACATAAAAGTCCAAAAATCTCGAGAACTATGGGTCGCAGCTTAAATCTGAAGACTGCATCTTGTCCGGCTCAAAAAACTGGTCTAGAAAATTTGGACAAAAATTTTTTCGGGACAAACACTTTCCCGAAATCGGGATTTTGGATATCGAAAAATTCATATCTTCGATCGGGCCGCGTGGGCCCCCTATGTGCCGGAAAAATCCCAAAATTAGTTTTTGGGCATTGTTTTGGGTCTCCTACAACCTCCCGTCGAGAGTTTGCTCGAAAAACAATTCCTTCCCCGAGTTTGGCGCAACCCGTAAAAAACGGGTATTTTGGCCGGCAGATCCGCCCGCAATGCTAATCAAATGGCCCCATGTTATTCTTATGGGGATTTGAGACCCAACTTTCGTTTTCGAAAAAACGCACTTTCGGTGGTCGCAGGGGGTCGAGTTGGGTATCAAATTGAAGGGCACATGGTGTAGAGTCCATAAAGTGTCAGAACAAAGTTGTGGAACGTTGCGCTCTGCCGCCATATTGGATCCAAAACGCGTACTTTGAAGGGGGGGCCCTTCGGGCCCCGTAAGACCCACATTCTTGAAACGCATATTTTTAGGCGTGAAACGCTTAGTTTTAACAGGATTCGACAAAAAAACACCATGTCAATAACGTAAAAAAAAAAGTTATTCGGGAAAAGGATGCGTTTCCAATGTTATCCTTATGGGAGGAGGTTGTTTTACATTTCCCGCTTGCCTGGGCCAATCCTCATAGTTGGCATCAATTTGAAAAAAGTTTCTAAAAGAAAAAGAGTGTGGGCAACTTTCATACTGCGCGGAATTTTCGATTTCAGGTGTGCTCAAAAGTTATTCGAGGGGGAAAGTGGTCGATTTTTAGCATGCGTAAACCCTATGTTCCCATGCGATTTTTTGACTTTTTTGAAAATCGAAAAATCGAGCCGAAGAAAAGTTAGGACTTGCCAAAAGCTTTCAGAAAAGGTCTTAAACTCGTTCCTAACCGAAAAATTGCCGAAACTGTTGGGGGGGTTCACCAGATTGAAGCTTGCAAAAAAGCTTTTGAAAACTACCCCTCTGGAGGGAGCCCAAGGGGCCCCAGGGGCCCAAATTGATATTGGTCAGATAGCCCGTTAAATTTGAATCCTGATGAGTCCCAATACAAAAACCGGGGGTCCCTTCGGGGCACCTTTTATGGGGTCCAAAAATAAAAGTTGCACCCCTAGGGGTTTCGGATGTCATACTGTACAGATCTGGCCATAGCACGGTAAGTATGCTTCGGAGGTGCCATGTTTGTATTTGGCGAAGCTGCGTCGTCTGTCGGGACACACTTTTGCCGTGGAAACCTTCGCCATAGCTCTTCAATCTAATGATTTAAGGCAAGGGCCGTAAAACACCTTTTTTTCGAGGTCCCAAACTTCCGGGGCCCGCAGCCGCGGAACCAAAACAGATAGGAGGAAGCTCACATGAAGCTAAAAGATGCCCGACACAGTCTTCTAAACGATTCGACTGAAAAAAGTTTGAGTTTCCAACTTTAAATGACTTTTTCGGCAAAAACCGCAAAAACGGCGATTTTGTTTGAAAAAAACACTAAAACGGCCATAAAAAATTTTTGGGACAAAAATTCAAAAATAACACCTCCCATATAAAAGTTTACGTCTCGGACTACATTTCGCCCATTGGGACCTAAGCTCTAACTCTCAAAACCGCTTACCGGTGGTTTTTTAAAAAAATTAACATTATCGCTTATGGCGGGCGAACGGTGCACCGGACGCCATCTTTGAAGGCAAAAAGTAGGGGTAACGCATGTTACCTAAAGCCGTTTTTGGGGTCAAAACGTCATTTTTCGGAAATTTTTGAAATTTCGGGAATTTTGGAAATACCCCCCTGGAATTTTTGGGAATTTTTGGATTTTGAAAATGACGGGTGGGGCCCTTCGGGTCCCACCCGGGACGCGCCCTGCAGGCGCGGCGGGGCCCTGCGGGCCCCGCGGAGGGCCCTCCGGGCCCCTCAAAGATTCTTGACCATGCATTTCAAATCAGAGATTTAGTGCTTTTAATATAATATAACCATAAATAGTGACAATAATCCTTAAAAGATCTCAGATCCTTTAATTTTTTAAAGGTGTATCAAAGTGAATACTTTTTTTTTTTTTTTTTTTTTCATATTCGGGTGCCTAAAAATCTCTTTTGATATCCCTGTGGCTCAATATGTTCGTATATGATGTCTAATTAATTTGCAATTTTTTATTTAGTTTGAAAAGTAAATCCAAAAACCGTTGGTTGATTCAAGCTGGCACGCGGCCGCAGCAGCCGGTGATACGACAAGCTAGAAAGGGGCGGGAGGAGGTTTCCCCAATTCACGGGAGATTCTTGTCGTATCAGCGGCTGTTGCGGCGCCCGCTTGAATCAACCAACGTTTTTTTGACTCACTTTTCAAACTAAATAATTAAAAGTAAATTACTTAGACATTGTACGAAAATATTGAGCCACACGGATAACAAAATAATTCATTATAGATACCTTGAGAATGTGCAAAAAAAAAAAAAAAGTACTCACTTTGGTGCACCTTTAAGGTGATTTGAAGGATTCGTTACAAATAATATTTGAAACCAATTCTGCATTTCTCTGTATTTTGAATTTTTTGATGTAAAGTTGTTTAATTATATATATATATATATATGTTAGCACCCAAAGCCGAATTCGGGCAAAAGCCGAAAAAAATGCCCACATCTAGTTTTGCGCATCACGAAATGAGCCAAAGCCGAAGTGAGTTTTTTTTTCGGCTTTGGCGCATTTCATTTTGAACAAAACTAGATCTGCTCAAATCGAAATGCGCCAAAGCCGATATGAGATTTTACTTCGGCTTTGGCGCATTTCATTTTGAGCAAAACTAGTTCTGCGCATCGCGGTTTGAGCAAAAGTCGAAATGATGTTTTATTTCGGGTTTGGAGCAAAATTTTGAGCACATCTAGTTTTGCGCAAAATAAAGATGATTTTAATGACGAGATGATGATTTTAATTTTAATGATATTTATTTTAATTTTTTAAAAGAAAAAAAAAAAAAAAACTAATCATAATCAAATGTAATCATACAGTATATACGTACGTACATACCTTATAAAAAATATTGTAGAATCTGTTGATTTTATAAAACACTCCACCATTTCTGTCACTTAATTACTATTTGATGATGTTTTTGTTAAATTAATAATTTTTTTGTTTTAAGAACTGCAGCTCAAATAAAATAGACATATATTATACGCCACACGTTTTAAAGTATTCATTTATAGATTCACTCGCTCTCACGATTAGAAATATTTTGTCATGCACGCACTTGTAAATTTCATAGTTCTATTATATGTCTTAGAATTAGGCTATCATGCAATACAGGTTGTTATCGGTACAACGAGATAAGAAAGTAGCTTTTACCTCTGCAATGAAGTTTAACCCCATTTGATTGCCGTATGCATATATGTTGATGTATTGTTGCTGCTACCAGATTGTATAAGCCTGTGCTTCTATACAATGTTCGTAGAAATAGAACTATGAAATTTACGAGTGCGTGCATGACAATATTTCTATGGTGAGAGCGAGTGAATCTAAAGAATACTTTAAAACGTGTGGCGTATAATATATGTCTATTTTATTTGAGCTGCAGTTCTTAAAACAAAAAATTTATTAATTTAACAAAAACATCATCAAATAGTAATTAAGTGACAGAAATGGTGGAGTATTTTATAAAATCAACAGATTTTACAATATTTTTCATAAGGTATGTACGTACGTATACTGTTATGATTACATTTTAAAGTTATTATTTTTTCCCTAATTAATTTATTTTTAAACAGCGCTTGAAAGATATTAGGTCACAATACTAATATTTATTATAAGTTTAGTCTTAGTTTTTTATTTTTCTTTTTAAAAATTTAAAATTAATATCATTAAAATTAAAATCATCATCTCGCCATTAAAATCATCTTTATTTTGCGCAAAACTAGATGTGCTCAAAATTTTGCTCCAAACCCGAAATAAAACATCATTTCGACTTTTGCTCAAACCGCGATGCGCAGAACTAGTTTTGCTCGAAATGAAATGCGCCAAAGCCGAAGTAAAATCTCATATCGGCTTTGGCGCATTTCGATTTGAGCAGATCTAGTTTTGTTCAAAATGAAATGCGCCAAAGCCGAAAAAAAAACTTACTTCGGCTTTGGCTCATTTCGTGATGCGCAAAACTAGATGTGGGCATTTTTTTCGGCTTTTGCCCGAATTCGGCTTTGGGTGCTAACATATATATATATATATATATATATATATATATATATATATATATATATATATATATATATATATATATATGTATATATATATATGTATATATATATATATATATATATATATATATATATATATATATATATATATATATATATATATATATATATATAATATTGAAAATAATAATTTAAATGCAGTTGTTTTAGCATACACTGTATTTGTCTTTTAATTTTTAATATTTTTATCAAATACATGCAGTGTTTCCGAAAGCATGAATAGCATGATGTTATGAATTACCAGCGCATATATGACTTAACTAGGTTTTAAAGAATATATCTGTACAGACATACATTAAAATTGACAATTATCAATATATCATGAAACAAAAAAATAAAATAAATAAAATGGTGAAAGTATATTTTTTATCCCGAACGACAGGGGGCTTTAGATGTTACCATATAATAACGAATGATATAATAACCGCCGGAGATTCGCAGATGTTCCATCGTTTGATCTTTTTAAACTGACGGACCATCAGAAACATCCCCCAGTTGAAATAATTTCATCTTTTATTTAAGCTCTCCATTTTTACATTTTTCTCTAATTTTGTACCATATTATAAATATATATATATATATATATTTAAATTTGTTTATTAAAAAAAACATTAGAGGAAAAAAAGACGAAATATATCCTTTCCCCTGTTATTGAGCATACAATGTTAGAAGTTTCCATTCCATCCTCATTTCGAGGGAGAAATAAATCAAGATGTGTGTTTTAGAGGTAGAAAGATTAGTTTTAGAACCGTTTAGACGTGCAAACGGTTCTAAAATGTAAGGCATGAGTTTAAGACGTAATTATAATTCAACTAGTCTGAAAGGAAGAGGTTATAAACATGTTTTGTTGTTCCTGCCTCCTTTCGCAAAGTCTGAGGTTCATCTTGTCTTTTTACATTAGGGCTATTAGGACTTGTCATTGGCGGAACAATTTACCACTAAATTAGATCTCTAAATGCCATATATGGTTCTTTCTTTTATTCCAATCAAGTTAAATGCTTATTTGGTTAGTCAAGTACTGTAAATGTATAACATTTTGACTGAACTGAGTTTTACAAGTGAAATTTTATTTACATTTGTTATAAGAGTCTTTGCTCAGTTTTCCTTATTTTTTATTTAATTGAAGGGATGTTATGCGTAACTCCACGTTTTGCTTTTTGTTCTATAGAGGTCTTTCACCATACGTCACAAAAATATGACGTCACGTGAATGTAGGCAAAAGGCACCTATTTAACATGGTAGTAGCATACCAAAAACTATTTATTTTCTGCGATATGACAATCGTGGTACTTTTGACAATTATTTTATATGATAGATTGAAATGTCAAGTAAATGGAAAAAAATACAATATTTGCCAATGATGTCTGTGACAAATACAATAAATCATTAAATAAAATGTAAATCGACTCCAAATTTCACGTCAATAATGATCATTTTAGGACACTTATGCACTCTGATATTGACCCTAAGATGCTTCAAAAAAATCAGCCAATCACCGACCATTGCTTTCCCCGCGGACTTTTGAATACGAGGGGGAAACGGCACAACAAAAAATTATGATAAAGAAGCTAGGTAAAATAAAAAAAATGTATATGTTCAAGTTATGTATATTTATTTCTTACGTATATATTATTACTAAAAAATAATAAAAATATGTTAAATTAGGAGGAATAAATCAAGTGATTCCAGTTCTCTCTCAGTATATACCTACTGCTGAATGTAAACAACAACAAAGCCAAGCAAACGCTATACATACACTGCAAAAACAACTAAATACCAAAGGCATTGAGAATCTCCACAATCACTTTTACATCACCAAAAGTGTTTAGCTTCTCAGTCTTCTCAATGCTTTTATTGTTTACGGTCTTCATACCTGTTGTAAAAAGCTAAAAAGTGATCACCAATCTATAACTACTCGCCAGCTTAACTTCGGTAATCACTTTCGATCATACCCTTACCACTGCACTGCTAATGCTTTCTTAGTAGGAAGAGTATTATTGAGGTATATAAAATAAATAAGAGCTATGGTGAAATGACAAGGGTTCATTTTAATACAACGTTATACAAATTTCGACCCTAGGGTAAAATTTGATGGCGGTTCTAATGGTGACCCTTAAAT